>CAWLCU010000486.1:1200000-1599000 GCA_963855975.1 Andrena chrysosceles
CAATTTAATAAATTGTAAGTAACAATTTAATAAATAGTAAGTAACAATTTAATAAATAGTAAGTAGCAATTTAATAAATAGTGAGTAGCAATTTAATAAATAGTAAGTAGCAATTTAATAAATAGTAAGTAGCAATTTAATAAATAGTAAGTAGCAATTTAATAAATAGTAAGTAACAATATAATAAATAGTAAGTAACTATTTAATAAATAGTAAGTAACAATTTAATAAATAGTAAGTAGCAATTTAATAAATAGTGAGTAGCAATTTAATAAATAGTAAGTAGCAATTTAATAAATATTAAGTAGCAATTTAATAAATAGTAAGTAGCAATTTAATAAATAGTAAGTTGCAATTTAATAAATAGTAAGTTGCAATTTAATAAATTGTAAGTAGCAATTTAATAAATAGTAGGTAGCATTTTAATAAATAGTAAGTAACAATTTAATAAATAGTAATTAACAATTTAATAAATAGTAATTAACAATTTAATAAATAGTAAGTAACAATTTAATAAATAGTAAGTAACAATTTAATAAATATTAAGTAACAATTTAATAAATAGTAAGTAACAATTTAATAAATAGTAAGTAACAATTTAATAAATTGTATGTAACAATTTAATAAATAGTAGGTAACAATTTAATAAATAGTAGGTAACAATTAAATAAATAGTAGGTAACAATTTAATAAATACTAGGTAACAATTTAATAAATAGTAGGTAACAATTTAATAAATAGTACGTAACAATTTAATAAATAGTAGGTAACAATTTAATAAATAGTTGGAAACAATTTAATAAATAGTAGGTAACAATTTAATAAATAGTAGGTAGCAATTTAATAAATAGTAGGTAGCAATTTAATGAATAGTAAGTAGCAATTTAATAAATAGTAAGTAGCAATTTAATAAATAGTAAGTAGCAATTTAATAAATTGTAAGTAGCAATTTAATAAATAGTAAGTAGCAATTTAATAAATAGTAAGTAACAATATAATAAATAGTAAGTAACTATTTAATAAATAGTAAGTAACAATTTAATAAATAGTAAGTAGCAATTTAATAAATAGTGAGTAGCAATTTAATAAATAGTAGTTAACAATTTAATAAATAGTAAGTAGCCATTTAATAAATAGTATGTAACAATTTAATAAATAGTAAGTAGCCATTTAATAAATAGTAAGTAGCAATTTAATAAATAGTAAGTAGCAATTTAATAAATAGTAAGTAGCAATTTAATAAATAGTAAGTAACAATATAATAAATAGTAAGTAACTATTTAACAAATAGTAAGTAACAATTTAATAAATAGTAAGTAGCAATTTAATAAATAGTGAGTAGCAATTTAATAAATAGTAGTTAACAATTTAATAAGTAGTAGGTAACAATTTAATAAATAGTAGGTAACAATTTAATAAATAGTAGGTAACAATTTAATAAATAGTAGATAACAATTTAATATATTGTACGTAACAATTTAATAAATAGTAGGTAACAATTTAATAAATAGTTGGAAACAATTTAATAAATAGTAGGTAACAGTTTAATAAATAGTAGGTAGCAAGTTAATGAATAGTAAGTAGCAATTTAATAAATAGTAAGTAACAATTTAATAAATAGTAAGTAACAATTTAATAAATAGTAAGTAACAATTTAATAAATAGTAAGTAGCAATTTAATAAATAGTGAGTAGCAATTTAATAAATAGTAAGTAGCAATTTAATAAATTGTAAGTAACAATTTAATAAATAGTAAGTAACAATTTAATAAATAGTAAGTAGCAATTTAGTAAATAGTGAGTAGCAATTTAATAAATAGTCAGTAGCAATTTAATAAATTGTAAGTAACAATTTAATAAATAGTAATTAACAATTTAATAAATAGTAATTAACAATTTAATAAATAGTAAGTAACAATTTAATAAATAGTACGTATCAATTTAATAAATAGTAGGTAACAATTTAATAAATAGTTGGAAACAATTTAATAAATAGTAGGTAACAATTTAATAAATAGTAGGTAGCAATTTAATAAATAGTTGGAAACAATTTAATAAATAGTAGGTAACAATTTAATAAATAGTAGGTAGCAATTTAATAAATAGTAGGTAACAATTTAATAAATAGTTGGAAACAATTTAATAAATAGTAGGTAACAATTTAATAAATAGTAGGTAGCAATTTAATAAATAGTAGGTAGCAATTTAATAAATAGTAGGTAACAATTTAATATATAGTAGGTTACATTTTAATAAATAGTAGGTAACAATTTAATAAACAGTAGGTAACAATTTAATAAATAGTAGGTAACAATTTAATAAATAGTAGGTAACAATTTAATAAATAGTAGATAACAATTTAATATATTGTACGTACCAATTTAATAAATAGTAGGTAACAATTTAATAAATAGTTGGAAACAATTTAATAAATAGTAGGTAACAATTTAATAAATAGTAGGTAGCAATTTAATAAATAGTAAGTAGCAATTTAATAAATAGTAAGTAACAATTTAATAAATAGTAAGTAACAATTTAATAAATAGTAAGTAACAATTTAATAAATAGTAAGTAGCAATTTAATAAATAGTGAGTAGCAATTTAATAAATAGTAAGTAGCAATTTAATAAATTGTAAGTAACAATTTAATAAATAGTAAGTAACAATTTAATAAATAGTAAGTAGCAATTTAATAAATAGTGAGTAGCAATTTAATAAATAGTAAGTAGCAATTTAATAAATATTAAGTAGCAATTTAATAAATAGTAAGTAGCAATTTAATAAATAGTAAGTTGCAATTTAATAAATAGTAAGTAGCAATTTAATAAATTGTAAGTAGCAATTTAATAAATAGTAGGTAGCATTTTAATAAATAGTAAGTAACAATTTAATAAATAGTAATTAACAATTTAATAAATAGTAATTAACAATTTAATAAATAGTAAGTAACAATTTAATAAATAGTAAGTAACAATTTAATAAATATTAAGTAACAATTTAATTAATAGTAAGTAACAATTTAATAAATAGTAAGTAACAATTTAATAAATTGTATGTAACAATTTAATAAATAGTAGGTAACAATTTAATAAATAGTAGGTAACAATTAAATAAATAGTAGGTAACAATTTAATAAATACTAGGTAACAATTTAATAAATAGTAGGTAACAATTTAATAAATAGTACGTAACAATTTAATAAATAGTAGGTAACAATTTAATAAATAGTTGGAAACAATTTAATAAATAGTAGGTAACAATTTAATTAATAGTAGGTAGCAATTTAATAAATAGTAGGTAGCAATTTAATGAATAGTAAGTAGCAATTTAATAAATAGTAAGTAGCAATTTAATAAATAGTAAGTAGCAATTTAATAAATAGTAAGTAGCAATTTCATAAATTGTAAGTAGCAATTTAATAAATAGTAAGTAGCAATTTAATAAATAGTAAGTAACAATATAATAAATTGTAAGTAACTATTTAATAAATAGTAAGTAACAATTTAATAAATAGTAAGTAGCAATTTAATAAATAGTGAGTAGCAATTTAATAAATAGTAGTTAACAATTTAATAAATAGTAAGTAACAATTTAATAAATAGTACGTAACAATTTAATAAATAGTAGGTAACAATTTAATAAATAGTTGGAAACAATTTAATAAATAGTAGGTAACAATTTAATAAATAGTAGGTAGCAATTTAATAAATAGTAGGTAGCAATTTAATAAATAGTAGGTAACAATTTAATAAATAGTAGATAACAATTTAATATATTGTACGTAACAATATAATAAATAGTAGGTAACAATTTAATAAATAGTTGGAAACAATTTAATAAATAGTAGGTAACAATTTAATAAATAGTAGGTAGCAATTTAATAAATAGTAGGCAGCCATTTAATAAATAGTAGGTAACAATTTAATAAATAGTAGCTACCAATTTAATAAATAGTAAGTAGCCATTTAATAAATAGTAAGTAACAATTTAATAAATAGTAAGTAACAATTTAATAAATAGTAAGTAGCCACTTAATAAATAGTATGTAACAATTTAATTAATAGTAAGTAGCCATTTAATAAATAGTAAGTAGCAATTTAATAAATAGTAAGTAGCAATTTAATAAATAGTAAGAAGCAATTTAATAAATAGTAAGTAGCAATTTAATAAATAGTAAGTAGCAATTTAATAAATAGTTGGAAACAATTTAATAAATAGTAGGTAACAATTTAATAAATAGTAGGTAGCAATTTAATAAATAGTAAGTAACAATTTAATGAATAGTAAGTAACAATTTAATAAATAGTAAGTAACAATTTAATAAATAGTAATTAACAATTTAATAAATAGTAATTAACAATTTAATAAATAGTAGGTAACAATTTAATAAATAGTAGGTAACATTTTAATAAACAGAAGGTAACAATTTAATATATAGTAGGTAACAATTTAATAAATAGTTGGTAACAATTTAATAAATAGTAGGTAACAATTTAATAAATAGTATGTAACAATTTAATAAATAGTAGGTAACAATTTAATAAATAGTAATTAACAATTAAATAAATAGTAATTAACAATTTAATAAATAGTAGGTAACAATTTAATAAATAGTAGGTAACAATTTAATAAATAGTAGATAACAATTTAATATATTGTACGTAACAATTTAATAAATAGTAGGTAACAATTTAATAAATAGTTGGAAACAATTTAATAAATAGTAGGTAACAATTTAATAAATAGTAGGTAGCAATTTAATAAATAGTAGGTAGCAATTTAATAAATAGTAGGTAACAATTTAATATATAGTAGGTAACATTTTAATAAATAGTAGGTAACAATTTAATAAACAGTAGGTAACAATTTAATAAATAGTAAGTAGCAATTTAATAAATAGTGAGTAGCAATTTAATAAATAGTAAGTAGCAATTTAATAAATTGTAAGTAACAATTTAATAAATAGTAATTAACAATTAAATAAATAGTAATTAACAATTTAATAAATAGTAGGTAACAATTTAATAAATGGTAGGTAACAATTTAATAAATAGTAGATAACAATTTAATATATTGTACGTAACAATTTAATAAATAGTAGGTAACAATTTAATAAATAGTTGGAAACAATTTAATAAATAGTAGGTAACAATTTAATAAATAGTAGGTAGCAATTTAATAAATAGTAGGTAGCAATTTAATAAATAGTAGGTAACAATTTAATAAATAGTAATTAACAATTAAATAAATAGTAATTAACAATTTAATAAATAGTAGGTAACAATTTAATAAATAGTAGGTAACAATTTAATAAATAGTAGATAACAATTTAATATATTGTACGTAACAATTTAATAAATAGTAGGTAACAATTTAATAAATAGTTGGAAACAATTTAATAAATAGTAGGTAACAATTTAATAAATAGTAGGTAGCAATTTAATAAATAGTAGGTAGCAATTTAATAAATAGTAGGTAACAATTTAATATATAGTAGGTTACATTTTAATAAATAGTAGGTAACAATTTAATAAACAGTAGGTAACAATTTAATAAATAGTAGGTAACAATTTAATAAATAGTAGGTAACAATTTAATAAATAGTAGATAACAATTTAATATATTGTACGTAACAATTTAATAAATAGTAGGTAACAATTTAATAAATAGTTGGAAACAATTTAATAAATAGTAGGTAACAATTTAATAAATAGTAGGTAGCAATTTAATAAATAGTAAGTAGCAATTTAATAAATAGTAAGTAACAATTTAATAAATAGTAAGTAACAATTTAATAAATAGTAAGTAACAATTTAATAAATAGTAAGTAGCAATTTAATAAATAGTGAGTAGCAATTTAATAAATAGTAAGTAGCAATTTAATAAATTGTAAGTAACAATTTAATAAATAGTAAGTAACAATTTAATAAATAGTAAGTAGCAATTTAATAAATAGTAAGTAGCAATTTAATAAATATTAAGTAGCAATTTAATAAATAGTAAGTAGCAATTTAATAAATAGTAAGTTGCAATTTAATAAATAGTAAGTAGCAATTTAATAAATTGTAAGTAGCAATTTAATAAATAGTAGGTAGCATTTTAATAAATAGTAAGTAACAATTTAATAAATAGTAATTAACAATTTAATAAATAGTAATTAACAATTTAATAAATAGTAAGTAACAATTTAATAAATAGTAAGTAACAATTTAATAAATATTAAGTAACAATTTAATAAATAGTAAGTAACAATTTAATAAATAGTAAGTAACAATTTAATAAATTGTATGTAACAATTTAATAAATAGTAGTTAACAATTTAATAAGTAGTAGGTAACAATTTAATAAATAGTAGGTAACAATTTAATAAATAGTAGGTAACAATTTAATAAATAGTAGATAACAATTTAATATATTGTACGTAACAATTTAATAAATAGTAGGTAACAATTTAATAAATAGTTGGAAACAATTTAATAAATAGTAGGTAACAGTTTAATAAATAGTAGGTAGCAAGTTAATGAATAGTAAGTAGCAATTTAATAAATAGTATGTAACAATTTAATAAATAGTAAGTAACAATTTAATAAATAGTAAGTAACAATTTAATAAATAGTAAGTAGCAATTTAATAAATAGTGAGTAGCAATTTAATAAATAGTAAGTAGCAATTTAATAAATTGTAAGTAACAATTTAATAAATAGTAAGTAACAATTTAATAAATAGTAAGTAGCAATTTAGTAAATAGTGAGTAGCAATTTAATAAATAGTCAGTAGCAATTTAATAAATTGTAAGTAACAATTTAATAAATAGTAATTAACAATTTAATAAATAGTAATTAACAATTTAATAAATAGTAAGTAACAATTTAATAAATAGTACGTAACAATTTAATAAATAGTAGGTAACAATTTAATAAATAGTTGGAAACAATTTAATAAATAGTAGGTAACAATTTAATAAATAGTAGGTAGCAATTTAATAAATAGTTGGAAACAATTTAATAAATAGTAGGTAACAATTTAATAAATAGTAGGTAGCAATTTAATAAATAGTAGGTAGCAATTTAATAAATAGTAGGTAACAATTTAATAAATAGTAATTAACAATTAAATAAATAGTAATTAACAATTTAATAAATAGTAGGTAACAATTTAATAAATAGTAGGTAACAATTTAATAAATAGTAGATAACAATTTAATATATTGTACGTAACAATTTAATAAATAGTAGGTAACAATTTAATAAATAGTTGGAAACAATTTAATAAATAGTAGGTAACAATTTAATAAATAGTAGGTAGCAATTTAATAAATAGTAGGTAGCAATTTAATAAATAGTAGGTAACAATTTAATATATAGTAGGTTACATTTTAATAAATAGTAGGTAACAATTTAATAAACAGTAGGTAACAATTTAATAAATAGTAGGTAACAATTTAATAAATAGTAGGTAACAATTTAATAAATAGTAGATAACAATTTAATATATTGTACGTACCAATTTAATAAATAGTAGGTAACAATTTAATAAATAGTTGGAAACAATTTAATAAATAGTAGGTAACAATTTAATAAATAGTAGGTAGCAATTTAATAAATAGTAAGTAGCAATTTAATAAATAGTAAGTAACAATTTAATAAATAGTAAGTAACAATTTAATAAATAGTAAGTAACAATTTAATAAATAGTAAGTAGCAATTTAATAAATAGTGAGTAGCAATTTAATAAATAGTAAGTAGCAATTTAATAAATTGTAAGTAACAATTTAATAAATAGTAAGTAACAATTTAATAAATAGTAGGTAACAATTTAATAAATAGTAGGTAACAATTTAATAAATAGTAGATAACAATTTAATATATTGTACGTAACAATTTAATAAATAGTAGGTAACAATTTAATAAATAGTTGGAAACAATTTAATAAATAGTAGGTAACAATTTAATAAATAGTAGGTAGCAATTTAATAAATAGTAGGTAGCAATTTAATAAATAGTAGGTAACAATTTAATATATAGTAGGTTACATTTTAATAAATAGTAGGTAACAATTTAATAAACAGTAGGTAACAATTTAATAAATAGTAGGTAACAATTTAATAAATAGTAGGTAACAATTTAATAAATAGTAGATAACAATTTAATATATTGTACGTACCAATTTAATAAATAGTAGGTAACAATTTAATAAATAGTTGGAAACAATTTAATAAATAGTAGGTAACAATTTAATAAATAGTAGGTAGCAATTTAATAAATAGTAAGTAGCAATTTAATAAATAGTAAGTAACAATTTAATAAATAGTAAGTAACAATTTAATAAATAGTAAGTAACAATTTAATAAATAGTAAGTAGCAATTTAATAAATAGTGAGTAGCAATTTAATAAATAGTAAGTAGCAATTTAATAAATTGTAAGTAACAATTTAATAAATAGTAAGTAACAATTTAATAAATAGTAAGTAGCAATTTAATAAATAGTGAGTAGCAATTTAATAAATAGTAAGTAGCAATTTAATAAATAGTAAGTAGCAATTTAATAAATAGTAAGTAGCAATTTAATAAATAGTAAGTAACAATATAATAAATAGTAAGTAACTATTTAATAAATAGTAAGTAACAATTTAATAAATAGTAAGTAGCAATTTAATAAATAGTGAGTAGCAATTTAATAAATAGTAAGTAGCAATTTAATAAATAGTAAGTAACAAATTAATAAATAGTAAGTAACAATTTAATAAATAGTAAGTAACAATTTAATAAATAGTAAGTAGCAATTTAATAAATAGTGAGTAGCAATTTAATAAATAGTAAGTAGCAATTTAATAAATTTTAAGTAACAATTTAATAAATAGTAAGTAACAATTTAATAAATAGTAAGCAGCAATTTAATAAATAGTGAGTAGCAATTTAATAAATAGTAAGTAGCAATTTAATAAATTGTAAGTAACAATTTAATAAATAGTAATTAACAATTTAATAAATAGTAATTAACAATTTAATAAATAGTAATTAACAATTTAATAAATAGTAAGTAACAATTAAATAAATAGTAGGTAAGAATTTAATAAATACTAGGTAACAATTTAATAAATAGTAGGTAACAATTTAATAAATAGTACGTAACAATTTAATAAATAGTAGGTAACAATTTAATAAATAGTTGGAAACAATTTAATAAATAGTAGGTAACAATTTAATTAATAGTAGGTAGCAATTTAATAAATAGTAGGTAGCAATTTAATGAATAGTAAGTAGCAATTTAATAAATAGTAAGTAGCAATTTAATAAATAGTAAGTAGCAATTTAATAAATAGTAAGTAGCAATTTAATAAATAGTAAGTAACAATATAATAAATTGTAAGTAACTATTTAATAAATAGTAAGTAACAATTTAATAAATAGTAAGTAGCAATTTAATAAATAGTGAGTAGCAATTTAATAAATAGTAGTTAACAATTTAATAAATAGTAAGTAACAATTTAATAAATAGTACGTAACAATTTAATAAATAGTAGGTAACAATTTAATAAATAGTTGGAAACAATTTAATAAATAGTAGGTAACAATTTAATAAATAGTAGGTAACAATTTAATAAATAGTAGGTAGCAATTTAATAAATAGTAGGTAACAATTTAATAAATAGTAGATAACAATTTAATAAATAGTACGTAACAATTTAATAAATAGTAGGTAACAATTTAATAAATAGTTGGAAACAATTTAATAAATAGTAGGTAACAATTTAATTAATAGTAGGTAGCAATTTAATAAATAGTAGGTAGCAATTTAATGAATAGTAAGTAGCAATTTAATAAATAGTAAGTAGCAATTTCATAAATTGTAAGTAGCAATTTAATAAATAGTAAGTAGCAATTTAATAAATAGTAAGTAACAATATAATAAATTGTAAGTAACTATTTAATAAATAGTAAGTAACAATTTAATAAATAGTAAGTAGCAATTTAATAAATAGTGAGTAGCAATTTAATAAATAGTAGTTAACAATTTAATAAATAGTAAGTAACAATTTAATAAATAGTACGTAACAATTTAATAAATAGTAGGTAACAATTTAATAAATAGTTGGAAACAATTTAATAAATAGTAGGTAACAATTTAATAAATAGTAGGTAGCAATTTAATAAATAGTAGGTAGCAATTTAATAAATAGTAGGTAACAATTTAATAAATAGTAGATAACAATTTAATATATTGTACGTAACAATTTAATAAATAGTAGGTAACAATTTAATAAATAGTTGGAAACAATTTAATAAATAGTAGGTAACAATTTAATAAATAGTAGGTAGCAATTTAATAAATAGTAGGCAGCCATTTAATAAATAGTAGGTAACAATTTAATAAATAGTAGCTAACAATTTAATAAATAGTAATTAACAATTTAATAAATAGTAAGTAACAATTAAATAAATAGTAGGTAAGAATTTAATAAATACTAGGTAACAATTTAATAAATAGTAGGTAACAATTTAATAAATAGTACGTAACAATTTAATAAATAGTAGGTAACAATTTAATAAATAGTTGGAAACAATTTAATAAATAGTAGGTAACAATTTAATTAATAGTAGGTAGCAATTTAATAAATAGTAGGTAGCAATTTAATGAATAGTAAGTAGCAATTTAATAAATAGTAAGTAGCAATTTAATAAATAGTAAGTAGCAATTTAATAAATAGTAAGTAGCAATTTAATAAATAGTAAGTAACAATATAATAAATTGTAAGTAACTATTTAATAAATAGTAAGTAACAATTTAATAAATAGTAAGTAGCAATTTAATAAATAGTGAGTAGCAATTTAATAAATAGTAGTTAACAATTTAATAAATAGTAAGTAACAATTTAATAAATAGTAGGTAACAATTTAATAAATAGTAGGTAGCAATTTAATAAATAGTAGGCAGCCATTTAATAAATAGTAGGTAACAATTTAATAAATAGTAGCTAACAATTTAATAAATAGTAATTAACAATTTAATAAATAGTAAGTAACAATTAAATAAATAGTAGGTAAGAATTTAATAAATACTAGGTAACAATTTAATAAATAGTAGGTAACAATTTAATAAATAGTACGTAACAATTTAATAAATAGTAGGTAACAATTTAATAAATAGTTGGAAACAATTTAATAAATAGTAGGTAACAATTTAATTAATAGTAGGTAGCAATTTAATAAATAGTAGGTAGCAATTTAATGAATAGTAAGTAGCAATTTAATAAATAGTAAGTAGCAATTTAATAAATAGTAAGTAGCCATTTAATAAATAGTAAGTAACAATTTAATAAATAGTAAGTAACAATTTAATAAATAGTAAGTAGCCACTTAATAAATAGTATGTAACAATTTAATTAATAGTAAGTAGCCATTTAATAAATAGTAAGTAGCAATTTAATAAATAGTAAGTAGCAATTTAATAAATAGTAAGAAGCAATTTAATAAATAGTAAGTAGCAATTTAATAAATAGTAAGTAGCAATTTAATAAATAGTAAGTAGCAATTTAATAAATAGTAAGTAGCAATTTAATAAATAGTAAGTAACAATATAATAAATAGTAAGTAACTATTTAATAAATAGTAAGTAACAATTTAATAAATAGTAAGTAGCAATTTAATAAATAGTGAGTAGCAATTTAATAAATAGTAAGTAGCAATTTAATAAATAGTAAGTAACAAATTAATAAATAGTAAGTAACAATTTAATAAATAGTAAGTAACAATTTAATAAATAGTAAGTAGCAATTTAATAAATAGTGAGTAGCAATTTAATAAATAGTAAGTAGCAATTTAATAAATTTTAAGTAACAATTTAATAAATAGTAAGTAACAATTTAATAAATAGTAAGTAGCAATTTAATAAATAGTGAGTAGCAATTTAATAAATAGTAAGTAGCAATTTAATAAATTGTAAGTAACAATTTAATAAATAGTAATTAACAATTTAATAAATAGTAATTAACAATTTAATAAATAGTAAGTAACAATTAAATAAATAGTAGGTAAGAATTTAATAAATACTAGGTAACAATTTAATAAATAGTAGGTAACAATTTAATAAATAGTACGTAACAATTTAATAAATAGTAGGTAACAATTTAATAAATAGTTGGAAACAATTTAATAAATAGTAGGTAACAATTTAATTAATAGTAGGTAGCAATTTAATAAATAGTAGGTAGCAATTTAATGAATAGTAAGTAGCAATTTAATAAATAGTAAGTAGCAATTTAATAAATAGTAAGTAGCAATTTAATAAATAGTAAGTAGCAATTTAATAAATAGTAAGTAACAATATAATAAATTGTAAGTAACAATATAATAAATTGTAAGTAACTATTTAATAAATAGTAAGTAACAATTTAATAAATAGTAAGTAGCAATTTAATAAATAGTGAGTAGCAATTTAATAAATAGTAGTTAACAATTTAATAAATAGTAAGTAACAATTTAATAAATAGTACGTAACAATTTAATAAATAGTAGGTAACAATTTAATAAATAGTTGGAAACAATTTAATAAATAGTAGGTAACAATTTAATAAATAGTAGGTAGCAATTTAATAAATAGTAGGTAGCAATTTAATAAATAGTAGGTAACAATTTAATAAATAGTAGATAACAATTTAATATATTGTACGTAACAATTTAATAAATAGTAGGTAACAATTTAATAAATAGTTGGAAACAATTTAATAAATAGAAGGTAACAATTTAATAAATAGTAGGTAGCAATTTAATAAATAGTAGGCAGCCATTTAATAAATAGTAGGTAACAATTTAATAAATAGTAGCTAACAATTTAATAAATAGTGGGTAACAAATTAATAAATAGTAAGTAACAATTTAATAAATAGTAAGTAACAATTTAATAAATAGTAAGTAGCCACTTAATAAATAGTATGTAACAATTTAATAAATAGTAAGTAGCCATTTAATAAATAGTAAGTAGCAATTTAATAAATAGTAAGTAGCAATTTAATAAATAGTAAGTAGCAATTTAATAAATAGTAAGAAGCAATTCAATAAATAGTAAGTAGCAATTTAATAAATAGTAAGTAGCAATTTAATAAATAGTAAGTAGCAATTTAATAAATAATACGTAGCAATTTAATAAATAGTAAGTAGCAATTTAATAAACAGTAAGTAGCAATTTAATAAATAGTAAGTAACAATTTAATGAATAGTAAGTAACAATATAATAAATAGTAAGTAACAATTTAATAAATACTAATTAACAATTTAATAAATAGTAATTAACAATTTAATAAATAGTAGGTAACAATTTAATAAATAGTAGGTAACAATTTAATAAATAGTAGGTAACAATTTAATAAATAGTAGGTAACAATTTAATAAATAGTATGTAACAATTTAATAATTAGTAGGTAACAATTTAATAAATAGTAGGTAACAATTTAATAAATAGTAGGTAACAATTTAATAAATAGTGGGTAACAATTTAATAAATAGTAAGGAGCAATTTAATAAATAATAAGTAGCCATTTAATAAATAGTAAGTAGCAATTTAATCAACAGTAAGTAGCAATTTAATAAATAGTAAGTAGCAATTTAATAAAGAGTAAGAAGCAATTTAATAAATAGTAAGTAGCAATTTAATAAATAGTAAGTAGCAATTTAATAAATAGTAAGTAGCAATTTAATAAATAGTAAGTTGCAATTTAATAAATAGTAAGTAGCAATTTAATAAATTGTAAGTAGCAATTTAATAAATAGTAAGTAGCATTTTAATAAATAGTAAGTAACAATTTAATAAATAGTAAGTAACAATTTAATTAAGAGTAAGTAACAATTTAATAAATAGTAAGTAGCAATTTAATAAATAGTGAGTAGCAATTTAATAAATAGTAAGTAGCAATTTAACAAATTGTAAGTAACAATTTAATTAATAGTAATTAACAATTTAATAAATAGTAATTAACAATTTAATAAATAGTAAGTAACAATTTAATAAATAGTAAGTAACAATTTAATAAATATTAAGTAACAATTTAATAAATAGTAAGTAACAATTTAATAAATAGTAAGTAACAATTTAATAAATTGTATGTAACAATTTAATAAATAGTAGGTAACAATTTAATAAATAGTAGGTAACAATTAAATAAATAGTAGGTAACAATTTAACAAATACTAGGTAACAATTTAATAAATAGTAGGTAACAATTTAATAAATAGTACGTAACAATTTAATAAATAGTAGGTAACAATTTAATAAATAGTTGGAAACAATTTAATAAATAGTAGGTAACAATTTAATAAATAGTAGGTAGCAATTTAATAAATAGTAGGTAGCAATTTAATGAATAGTAAGTAGCAACTTAATAAATAGTAAGTAGCAATTTAATAAATAGTAAGTAGCAATTTAATAAATAGTAAGTAGCAATTTAATAAATAGTAGGTAACAATTTAATATATAGTAGGTAACATTTTAATAAATAGTAGGTAACAATTTAATAAACAGTAGGTAACAATTTAATAAATAGTAGGTAACAATTTAATAAATAGTAGGTAACAATTTAATAAACAGTATGTAACAATTTAATAAATAGTAGGTAACAATTTAATAAATAGTGGGTAACAAATTAATAAATAGTAAGTAACAATTTAATATATAGTAAGTAACAATTTAATAAATAGTAAGTAGCCATTTAATAAATAGTATGTAACAATTTAATAAATAGTAAGTAGCCATTTAATAAATAGTAAGTAGCAATTTAATAAATAGTAAGTAGCAATTTAATAAATAGTAAGTAGCAATTTAATAAATAGTAAGAAGCAATTTAATAAATAGTAAGTAGCAATTTAATAAATAGTAAGTTGCAATTTAATAAATAGTAAGTAGCAATTTAATAAATAGTAAGTAGCAATTTAATAAATTGTAAGTAGCAATTTAATAAATAGTATGTAGCAATTTAATAAATAGTAAGTAACAATTTAATGAATAGTAAGTAACAATTTAATAAATAGTAAGTAACAATTTAATAAATAGTAAGTAACAATTTAATAAATGGTAAGTAGCAATTTAATAAATAGTGAGTAGCAATTTAATAAATAGTAAGTAGCAATTTAATAAATAGTAAGTAACAATTTAATAAATAGTAAGGAACAATTTAATAAATGGTAAGTAACAATTTAATAAATAGTAAGTAACAATTTAATAAATAGTAAGTAACAATTTAATAAATAGTAAGTAACAATTTAATAAATAGTAAGTAACTATTTAATAAATTGTATGTAACAATTTAATAAAAAGTAGGTAACAAATTAATAAATAGTAGGTAACAATTTAATAAATAGTAGGTAACATTTTAATAAATAGTAGGTAACAATTTAATAAATAGTAGGTAGCAATTTAATAAATAGTAGCTAACAATTTAATAAATAGTGGATAACAAATTAATAAATAGTAAGTAACAATTTAATAAATAGTAAGTAACAATTTAATAAATAGTAAGTAGCCACTTAATAAATAGTATGTAACAATTTAATTAATAGTAAGTAGCCATTTAATAAATAGTAAGTAGCAATTTAATAAATAGTAAGTAGCAATTTAATAAATAGTAAGTAGCAATTTAATAAATAGTAAGTAGCAATTTAATAAATAGTAAGTAACAATATAATAAATAGTAAGTAACTATTTAACAAATAGTAAGTAACAATTTAATAAATAGTAAGTAGCAATTTAATAAATAGTGAGTAGCAATTTAATAAATAGTAGTTAACAATTTAATAAGTAGTAGGTAACAATTTAATAAATAGTAGGTAACAATTTAATAAATAGTAGGTAACAATTTAATAAATAGTAGATAACAATTTAATATATTGTACGTAACAATTTAATAAATAGTAGGTAACAATTTAATAAATAGTTGGAAACAATTTAATAAATAGTAGGTAACAGTTTAATAAATAGTAGGTAGCAAGTTAATGAATAGTAAGTAGCAATTTAATAAATAGTATGTAACAATTTAATAAATAGTAAGTAACAATTTAATAAATAGTAAGTAACAATTTAATAAATAGTAAGTAGCAATTTAATAAATAGTGAGTAGCAATTTAATAAATAGTAAGTAGCAATTTAATAAATTGTAAGTAACAATTTAATAAATAGTAAGTAACAATTTAATAAATAGTAAGTAGCAATTTAGTAAATAGTGAGTAGCAATTTAATAAATAGTCAGTAGCAATTTAATAAATTGTAAGTAACAATTTAATAAATAGTAATTAACAATTTAATAAATAGTAATTAACAATTTAATAAATAGTAAGTAACAATTTAATAAATAGTACGTAACAATTTAATAAATAGTAGGTAACAATTTAATAAATAGTTGGAAACAATTTAATAAATAGTAGGTAACAATTTAATAAATAGTAGGTAGCAATTTAATAAATAGTTGGAAACAATTTAATAAATAGTAGGTAACAATTTAATAAATAGTAGGTAGCAATTTAATAAATAGTAGGTAGCAATTTAATAAATAGTAGGTAACAATTTAATAAATAGTAATTAACAATTAAATAAATAGTAATTAACAATTTAATAAATAGTAGGTAACAATTTAATAAATAGTAGGTAACAATTTAATAAATAGTAGATAACAATTTAATATATTGTACGTAACAATTTAATAAATAGTAGGTAACAATTTAATAAATAGTTGGAAACAATTTAATAAATAGTAGGTAACAATTTAATAAATAGTAGGTAGCAATTTAATAAATAGTAGGTAGCAATTTAATAAATAGTAGGTAACAATTTAATATATAGTAGGTTACATTTTAATAAATAGTAGGTAACAATTTAATAAACAGTAGGTAACAATTTAATAAATAGTAGGTAACAATTTAATAAATAGTAGGTAACAATTTAATAAATAGTAGATAACAATTTAATATATTGTACGTACCAATTTAATAAATAGTAGGTAACAATTTAATAAATAGTTGGAAACAATTTAATAAATAGTAGGTAACAATTTAATAAATAGTAGGTAGCAATTTAATAAATAGTAAGTAGCAATTTAATAAATAGTAAGTAACAATTTAATAAATAGTAAGTAACAATTTAATAAATAGTAAGTAACAATTTAATAAATAGTAAGTAGCAATTTAATAAATAGTGAGTAGCAATTTAATAAATAGTAAGTAGCAATTTAATAAATTGTAAGTAACAATTTAATAAATAGTAAGTAACAATTTAATAAATAGTAGGTAACAATTTAATAAATAGTAGGTAACAATTTAATAAATAGTAGATAACAATTTAATATATTGTACGTAACAATTTAATAAATAGTAGGTAACAATTTAATAAATAGTTGGAAACAATTTAATAAATAGTAGGTAACAATTTAATAAATAGTAGGTAGCAATTTAATAAATAGTAGGTAGCAATTTAATAAATAGTAGGTAACAATTTAATATATAGTAGGTTACATTTTAATAAATAGTAGGTAACAATTTAATAAACAGTAGGTAACAATTTAATAAATAGTAGGTAACAATTTAATAAATAGTAGGTAACAATTTAATAAATAGTAGATAACAATTTAATATATTGTACGTACCAATTTAATAAATAGTAGGTAACAATTTAATAAATAGTTGGAAACAATTTAATAAATAGTAGGTAACAATTTAATAAATAGTAGGTAGCAATTTAATAAATAGTAAGTAGCAATTTAATAAATAGTAAGTAACAATTTAATAAATAGTAAGTAACAATTTAATAAATAGTAAGTAACAATTTAATAAATAGTAAGTAGCAATTTAATAAATAGTGAGTAGCAATTTAATAAATAGTAAGTAGCAATTTAATAAATTGTAAGTAACAATTTAATAAATAGTAAGTAACAATTTAATAAATAGTAAGTAGCAATTTAATAAATAGTGAGTAGCAATTTAATAAATAGTAAGTAGCAATTTAATAAATAGTAAGTAGCAATTTAATAAATAGTAAGTAGCAATTTAATAAATAGTAAGTAACAATATAATAAATAGTAAGTAACTATTTAATAAATAGTAAGTAACAATTTAATAAATAGTAAGTAGCAATTTAATAAATAGTGAGTAGCAATTTAATAAATAGTAAGTAGCAATTTAATAAATAGTAAGTAACAAATTAATAAATAGTAAGTAACAATTTAATAAATAGTAAGTAACAATTTAATAAATAGTAAGTAGCAATTTAATAAATAGTGAGTAGCAATTTAATAAATAGTAAGTAGCAATTTAATAAATTTTAAGTAACAATTTAATAAATAGTAAGTAACAATTTAATAAATAGTAAGTAGCAATTTAATAAATAGTGAGTAGCAATTTAATAAATAGTAAGTAGCAATTTAATAAATTGTAAGTAACAATTTAATAAATAGTAATTAACAATTTAATAAATAGTAATTAACAATTTAATAAATAGTAATTAACAATTTAATAAATAGTAAGTAACAATTAAATAAATAGTAGGTAAGAATTTAATAAATACTAGGTAACAATTTAATAAATAGTAGGTAACAATTTAATAAATAGTACGTAACAATTTAATAAATAGTAGGTAACAATTTAATAAATAGTTGGAAACAATTTAATAAATAGTAGGTAACAATTTAATTAATAGTAGGTAGCAATTTAATAAATAGTAGGTAGCAATTTAATGAATAGTAAGTAGCAATTTAATAAATAGTAAGTAGCAATTTAATAAATAGTAAGTAGCAATTTAATAAATAGTAAGTAGCAATTTAATAAATAGTAAGTAACAATATAATAAATTGTAAGTAACTATTTAATAAATAGTAAGTAACAATTTAATAAATAGTAAGTAGCAATTTAATAAATAGTGAGTAGCAATTTAATAAATAGTAGTTAACAATTTAATAAATAGTAAGTAACAATTTAATAAATAGTACGTAACAATTTAATAAATAGTAGGTAACAATTTAATAAATAGTTGGAAACAATTTAATAAATAGTAGGTAACAATTTAATAAATAGTAGGTAACAATTTAATAAATAGTAGGTAGCAATTTAATAAATAGTAGGTAACAATTTAATAAATAGTAGATAACAATTTAATAAATAGTACGTAACAATTTAATAAATAGTAGGTATCAATTTAATAAATAGTTGGAAACAATTTAATAAATAGTAGGTAACAATTTAATTAATAGTAGGTAGCAATTTAATAAATAGTAGGTAGCAATTTAATGAATAGTAAGTAGCAATTTAATAAATAGTAAGTAGCAATTTCATAAATTGTAAGTAGCAATTTAATAAATAGTAAGTAGCAATTTAATAAATAGTAAGTAACAATATAATAAATTGTAAGTAACTATTTAATAAATAGTAAGTAACAATTTAATAAATAGTAAGTAGCAATTTAATAAATAGTGAGTAGCAATTTAATAAATAGTAGTTAACAATTTAATAAATAGTAAGTAACAATTTAATAAATAGTACGTAACAATTTAATAAATAGTAGGTAACAATTTAATAAATAGTTGGAAACAATTTAATAAATAGTAGGTAACAATTTAATAAATAGTAGGTAGCAATTTAATAAATAGTAGGTAGCAATTTAATAAATAGTAGGTAACAATTTAATAAATAGTAGATAACAATTTAATATATTGTACGTAACAATTTAATAAATAGTAGGTAACAATTTAATAAATAGTTGGAAACAATTTAATAAATAGTAGGTAACAATTTAATAAATAGTAGGTAGCAATTTAATAAATAGTAGGCAGCCATTTAATAAATAGTAGGTAACAATTTAATAAATAGTAGCTAACAATTTAATAAATAGTAATTAACAATTTAATAAATAGTAAGTAACAATTAAATAAATAGTAGGTAAGAATTTAATAAATACTAGGTAACAATTTAATAAATAGTAGGTAACAATTTAATAAATAGTACGTAACAATTTAATAAATAGTAGGTAACAATTTAATAAATAGTTGGAAACAATTTAATAAATAGTAGGTAACAATTTAATTAATAGTAGGTAGCAATTTAATAAATAGTAGGTAGCAATTTAATGAATAGTAAGTAGCAATTTAATAAATAGTAAGTAGCAATTTAATAAATAGTAAGTAGCAATTTAATAAATAGTAAGTAGCAATTTAATAAATAGTAAGTAACAATATAATAAATTGTAAGTAACTATTTAATAAATAGTAAGTAACAATTTAATAAATAGTAAGTAGCAATTTAATAAATAGTGAGTAGCAATTTAATAAATAGTAGTTAACAATTTAATAAATAGTAAGTAACAATTTAATAAATAGTAGGTAACAATTTAATAAATAGTAGGTAGCAATTTAATAAATAGTAGGCAGCCATTTAATAAATAGTAGGTAACAATTTAATAAATAGTAGCTAACAATTTAATAAATAGTAATTAACAATTTAATAAATAGTAAGTAACAATTAAATAAATAGTAGGTAAGAATTTAATAAATACTAGGTAACAATTTAATAAATAGTAGGTAACAATTTAATAAATAGTACGTAACAATTTAATAAATAGTAGGTAACAATTTAATAAATAGTTGGAAACAATTTAATAAATAGTAGGTAACAATTTAATTAATAGTAGGTAGCAATTTAATAAATAGTAGGTAGCAATTTAATGAATAGTAAGTAGCAATTTAATAAATAGTAAGTAGCAATTTAATAAATAGTAAGTAGCCATTTAATAAATAGTAAGTAACAATTTAATAAATAGTAAGTAACAATTTAATAAATAGTAAGTAGCCACTTAATAAATAGTATGTAACAATTTAATTAATAGTAAGTAGCCATTTAATAAATAGTAAGTAGCAATTTAATAAATAGTAAGTAGCAATTTAATAAATAGTAAGAAGCAATTTAATAAATAGTAAGTAGCAATTTAATAAATAGTAAGTAGCAATTTAATAAATAGTAAGTAGCAATTTAATAAATAGTAAGTAGCAATTTAATAAATAGTAAGTAACAATATAATAAATAGTAAGTAACTATTTAATAAATAGTAAGTAACAATTTAATAAATAGTAAGTAGCAATTTAATAAATAGTGAGTAGCAATTTAATAAATAGTAAGTAGCAATTTAATAAATAGTAAGTAACAAATTAATAAATAGTAAGTAACAATTTAATAAATAGTAAGTAACAATTTAATAAATAGTAAGTAGCAATTTAATAAATAGTGAGTAGCAATTTAATAAATAGTAAGTAGCAATTTAATAAATTTTAAGTAACCATTTAATAAATAGTAAGTAACAATTTAATAAATAGTAAGTAGCAATTTAATAAATAGTGAGTAGCAATTTAATAAATAGTAAGTAGCAATTTAATAAATTGTAAGTAACAATTTAATAAATAGTAATTAACAATTTAATAAATAGTAATTAACAATTTAATAAATAGTAAGTAACAATTAAATAAATAGTAGGTAAGAATTTAATAAATACTAGGTAACAATTTAATAAATAGTAGGTAACAATTTAATAAATAGTACGTAACAATTTAATAAATAGTAGGTAACAATTTAATAAATAGTTGGAAACAATTTAATAAATAGTAGGTAACAATTTAATTAATAGTAGGTAGCAATTTAATAAATAGTAGGTAGCAATTTAATGAATAGTAAGTAGCAATTTAATAAATAGTAAGTAGCAATTTAATAAATAGTAAGTAGCAATTTAATAAATAGTAAGTAGCAATTTAATAAATAGTAAGTAACAATATAATAAATTGTAAGTAACTATTTAATAAATAGTAAGTAACAATTTAATAAATAGTAAGTAGCAATTTAATAAATAGTGAGTAGCAATTTAATAAATAGTAGTTAACAATTTAATAAATAGTAAGTAACAATTTAATAAATAGTACGTAACAATTTAATAAATAGTAGGTAACAATTTAATAAATAGTTGGAAACAATTTAATAAATAGTAGGTAACAATTTAATAAATAGTAGGTAGCAATTTAATAAATAGTAGGTAGCAATTTAATAAATAGTAGGTAACAATTTAATAAATAGTAGATAACAATTTAATATATTGTACGTAACAATTTAATAAATAGTAGGTAACAATTTAATAAATAGTTGGAAACAATTTAATAAATAGAAGGTAACAATTTAATAAATAGTAGGTAGCAATTTAATAAATAGTAGGCAGCCATTTAATAAATAGTAGGTAACAATTTAATAAATAGTAGCTAACAATTTAATAAATAGTGGGTAACAAATTAATAAATAGTAAGTAACAATTTAATAAATAGTAAGTAACAATTTAATAAATAGTAAGTAGCCACTTAATAAATAGTATGTAACAATTTAATAAATAGTAAGTAGCCATTTAATAAATAGTAAGTAGCAATTTAATAAATAGTAAGTAGCAATTTAATAAATAGTAAGTAGCAATTTAATAAATAGTAAGAAGCAATTCAATAAATAGTAAGTAGCAATTTAATAAATAGTAAGTAGCAATTTAATAAATAGTAAGTAGCAATTTAATAAATAATACGTAGCAATTTAATAAATAGTAAGTAGCAATTTAATAAACAGTAAGTAGCAATTTAATAAATAGTAAGTAACAATTTAATGAATAGTAAGTAACAATATAATAAATAGTAAGTAACAATTTAATAAATACTAATTAACAATTTAATAAATAGTAATTAACAATTTAATAAATAGTAGGTAACAATTTAATAAATAGTAGGTAACATTTTAATAAACAGAAGGTAACAATTTAATATATAGTAGGTAACAATTTAATAAATAGTAGGTAACAATTTAATAAATAGTAGGTAACAATTTAATAAATAGTATGTAACAATTTAATAATTAGTAGGTAACAATTTAATAAATAGTAGGTAACAATTTAATAAATAGTAGGTAACAATTTAATAAATAGTGGGTAACAATTTAATAAATAGTAAGGAGCAATTTAATAAATAATAAGTAGCCATTTAATAAATAGTAAGTAGCAATTTAATCAACAGTAAGTAGCAATTTAATAAATAGTAAGTAGCAATTTAATAAAGAGTAAGAAGCAATTTAATAAATAGTAAGTAGCAATTTAATAAATAGTAAGTAGCAATTTAATAAATAGTAAGTAGCAATTTAATAAATAGTAAGTTGCAATTTAATAAATAGTAAGTAGCAATTTAATAAATTGTAAGTAGCAATTTAATAAATAGTAAGTAGCATTTTAATAAATAGTAAGTAACAATTTAATAAATAGTAAGTAACAATTTAATTAAGAGTAAGTAACAATTTAATAAATAGTAAGTAGCAATTTAATAAATAGTGAGTAGCAATTTAATAAATAGTAAGTAGCAATTTAACAAATTGTAAGTAACAATTTAATTAATAGTAATTAACAATTTAATAAATAGTAATTAACAATTTAATAAATAGTAAGTAACAATTTAATAAATAGTAAGTAACAATTTAATAAATATTAAGTAACAATTTAATAAATAGTAAGTAACAATTTAATAAATAGTAAGTAACAATTTAATAAATTGTATGTAACAATTTAATAAATAGTAGGTAACAATTTAATAAATAGTAGGTAACAATTAAATAAATAGTAGGTAACAATTTAACAAATACTAGGTAACAATTTAATAAATAGTAGGTAACAATTTAATAAATAGTACGTAACAATTTAATAAATAGTAGGTAACAATTTAATAAATAGTTGGAAACAATTTAATAAATAGTAGGTAACAATTTAATAAATAGTAGGTAGCAATTTAATAAATAGTAGGTAGCAATTTAATGAATAGTAAGTAGCAACTTAATAAATAGTAAGTAGCAATTTAATAAATAGTAAGTAGCAATTTAATAAATAGTAAGTAGCAATTTAATAAATAGTAGGTAACAATTTAATATATAGTAGGTAACATTTTAATAAATAGTAGGTAACAATTTAATAAACAGTAGGTAACAATTTAATAAATAGTAGGTAACAATTTAATAAATAGTAGGTAACAATTTAATAAACAGTATGTAACAATTTAATAAATAGTAGGTAACAATTTAATAAATAGTGGGTAACAAATTAATAAATAGTAAGTAACAATTTAATATATAGTAAGTAACAATTTAATAAATAGTAAGTAGCCATTTAATAAATAGTATGTAACAATTTAATAAATAGTAAGTAGCCATTTAATAAATAGTAAGTAGCAATTTAATAAATAGTAAGTAGCAATTTAATAAATAGTAAGTAGCAATTTAATAAATAGTAAGAAGCAATTTAATAAATAGTAAGTAGCAATTTAATAAATAGTAAGTTGCAATTTAATAAATAGTAAGTAGCAATTTAATAAATAGTAAGTAGCAATTTAATAAATTGTAAGTAGCAATTTAATAAATAGTATGTAGCAATTTAATAAATAGTAAGTAACAATTTAATGAATAGTAAGTAACAATTTAATAAATAGTAAGTAACAATTTAATAAATAGTAAGTAACAATTTAATAAATGGTAAGTAGCAATTTAATAAATAGTGAGTAGCAATTTAATAAATAGTAAGTAGCAATTTAATAAATAGTAAGTAACAATTTAATAAATAGTAAGGAACAATTTAATAAATGGTAAGTAACAATTTAATAAATAGTAAGTAACAATTTAATAAATAGTAAGTAACAATTTAATAAATAGTAAGTAACAATTTAATAAATAGTAAGTAACTATTTAATAAATTGTATGTAACAATTTAATAAAAAGTAGGTAACAAATTAATAAATAGTAGGTAACAATTTAATAAATAGTAGGTAACATTTTAATAAATAGTAGGTAACAATTTAATAAATAGTAGGTAACAATTTAATAAATAGTAGCTAACAATTTAATAAATAGTGGATAACAAATTAATAAATAGTAAGTAACAATTTAATAAATAGTAAGTAACAATTTAATAAATAGTAAGTAGCCACTTAATAAATAGTATGTAACAATTTAATTAATAGTAAGTAGCCATTTAATAAATAGTAAGTAGCAATTTAATAAATAGTAAGTAGCAATTTAATAAATAGTAAGAAGCAATTTAATAAATAGTAAGTAGCAATTTAATAAATAGTAAGTAGCAATTTAATAAATAGTAAGTAGCAATTTAATAAATAGTAAGTAGCAATTTAATAAATAGTAAGTAACAATATAATAAATAGTAAGTAACTATTTAATAAATAGTAAGTAACAATTTAATAAATAGTAAGTAGCAATTTAATAAATAGTGAGTAGCAATTTAATAAATAGTAAGTAACAATTTAATAAATTGTAAGTAGCAATTTAATAAATAGTGAGCAGCAATTTAATAAATAGTAAGTAGCAATTTAATAAATTGTAAGTAACAATTTAATAAATAGTAATTAACAATTTAATACATAGTAATTAACAATTTAATAAATAGTAAGTAACAATTTAATAAATAGTACGTAACAATTTAATAAATAGTAGGTAACAATTTAATAAATAGTAGGTAGCAATTTAATAAATAGTAGGTAGCAATTTAATAAATAGTAAGTAGCAATTTCATAAATAGTAAGTAGCAATTTAATAAATGGTAAGTAACAATTTAATAAATAGTAAGTAACAATTTAATAAATAGTAAGTAACAATTTAATAAATAGTAAGTAGCAATTTAATAAATAGTGAGTAACAATTTAATAAATAGTAAGTAGCAATTTAATAAATTGTAAGTAACAATTTAATAAATAGTAAGTAACAATTTAATAAATAGTAAGTAGCAATTTAATAAATAGTGAGTAGCAATTTAATAAATAGTGAGTAGCAATTTAATAAATAGTAGTTAACAATTTAATAAGTAGTAGGTAACAATTTAATAAATAGTTGGTAACAATTTAATAAATAGTAGGTAACAATTTAATAAATAGTAGATAACAATTTAATATATTGTACGTAACAATTTAATAAATAGTAGGTAACAATTTAATAAATAGTTGGAAACAATTTAATAAATAGTAGGTAACAATTTAATAAATAGTAGGTAGCAATTTAATGAATAGTAAGTAGCAATTTAATAAATAGTAAGTAACAATTTAATAAATAGTAAGTAACAATTTAATAAATAGTAAGTAACAATTTAATTAATAGTAAGTAGCAATTTAATAAATAGTGAGTAGCAATTTAATAAATAGTAAGTAGCAATTTAATAAATTGTAAGTAACAATTTAATAAATAGTAAGTAGCATTTTAATAAATAGTAAGTAACAATTTAATAAATAGTAAGTAACAATTTAATAAAGAGTAAGTAACAATTTAATAAATAGTAAGTAGCAATTTAATAAATAGTGAGTAGCAATTTAATAAATAGTTGGTAGCAATTTAATAAATTGTAAGTAACAATTTAATAAATAGTAATTAACAATTTAATAAATAGTAATTAACAATTTAATAAATAGTAAGTGACAATTTAATAAATAGTAAGTAACAATTTAATAAATATTAAGTAACAATTTAATAAATAGTAATTAACAATTTAATAAATAGTAAGTAACAATTTAATAAATAGTACGTAACAATTTAATAAATAGTAGGTAACAATTTAATAAATAGTAGGTAGCAATTTAATAAATAGTAGGTAGCAATTTAATAAATACTAGGTAACAATTTAATAAATAGTAGGTAACAATTTAATAAATAGTACGTAACAATTTAATAAATAGTAGGTAACAATTTAATAAGTAGTAGGTAACAATTTAATAAATAGTAAGTAGCCATTTAATAAATTGTATGTAACAATTTAATAAATAGTAAGTAGCCATTTAATAAATAGTAAGTAGCAATTTAATAAATAGTAAGTAGCAATTTAATAAATAGTAAGTAGCAATTTAATAAATAGTAAGAAGCAATTTAATAAATAGTAAGTAGCAACTTAATAAATAGTAAGTTGCAATTTAATAAATAGTAAGTAGCAATTTAATAAATAGTAAGTAGCAATTTAATAAATTGTAAGTAGCAATTTAATAAATAGTATGTAGCAATTTAATAAATAGTAAGTAGCAATTTAATAAATAGTAAGTAACAATTTAATGAATAGTAAGTAACAATTTAATAAATAGTAAGTAACAATTTAATAAATAGTAAGTAACAATTTAATAAATAGTAAGTAGCAATTTA
This sequence comes from Andrena chrysosceles, assembly GCA_963855975.1. NCBI lineage: Eukaryota > Metazoa > Arthropoda > Insecta > Hymenoptera > Andrenidae > Andrena > Andrena chrysosceles. The sequence goes on from CAWLCU010000486.1 coordinate 1,227,200, forward strand.
ATAAATAGTGAGTAGCAATTTAATAAATAGTAAGTAGCAATTTAATAAATAGTAAGTAACAATTTAATAAATAGTAAGGAACAATTTAATAAATGGTAAGTAACAATTTAATAAATAGTAAGTAACAATTTAATAAATAGTAAGTAACAATTTAATAAATAGTAGGTAGCAATTTAATGAATAGTAAGTAGCAATTTAATAAATAGTAAGTAGCAATTTAATAAATAGTAAGTAGCAATTTAATAAATAGTAAGTAGCAATTTAATAAATAGTAAGTAGCAATTTAATAAATAGTGAGTAGCAATTTAATAAATAGTAAGTAACAATTTAATGAATAGTAAGTAACAATTTAATAAATAGTAAGTAACAATTTAATAAATAGTAAGTAATAATTTAATAAATAGTAAGTAGCAATTTAATAAATAGTGAGTAGCAATTTAATAAATAGTAAGTAGCAATTTAATAAATAGTAAGTAACAATTTAATAAATAGTAAGTAGCAATTTAATAAATAGTAAGTAGCAATTTAATAAATAGTAAGAAGCAATTTAATAAATAGTAAGTAGCAATTTAATAAATAGTAAGTAGCAATTTAATAAATAGTAAGTAGCAATTTAATAAATAGTAAGTAGCAATTTAATAAATAGTAAGTAACAATATAATAAATAGTAAGTAACTATTTAATAAATAGTAAGTAACAATTTAATAAATAGTAAGTAGCAATTTAATAAATAGTGAGTAGCAATTTAATAAATAGTAGTTAACAATTTAATAAGTAGTAGGTAACAATTTAATAAATAGTCGGTAACAATTTAATAAATAGTAGGTAACAATTTAATAAATAGTAGATAACAATTTAATATATTGTACGTAACAATTTAATAAATAGTAGGTAACAATTTAATAAATTGTTGGAAACAATTTAATAAATAGTAGGTAACAATTTAATAAATAGTAGGTAGCAATTTAATAAATAGTAAGTAACAATTTAATAAATAGTAAGTAACAAATTAATAAATAGTAAGTAACAATTTAATAAATAGTAAGTAACAATTTAATAAATAGTAAGTAGCAATTTAATAAATAGTGAGTAGCAATTTAATAAATAGTAAGTAGCAATTTAATAAATTGTAAGTAACAATTTAATAAATAGTAAGTAACAATTTAATAAATAGTATGTAGCAATTTAATAAATAGTGAGTAGCATTTTAATAAATAGTAAGTAGCAATTTAATAAATTGTAAGTAACAATTTAATAAATAGTAATTAACAATTTAATAAATAGTAATTAACAATTTAATAAATAGTAAGTAACAATTTAATAAATAGTACGTAACAATTTAATAAATAGTAGGTAACAATTTAATAAATAGTTGGAAACATTTTAATAAATAGTAGGTAACAATTTAATAAATAGTAGGTAGCAATTTAATAAATAGTAGGTAGCAATTTAATGAATAGTAAGTAGCAATTTAATAAATAGTAAGTAGCAATTTAATAAATAGTAAGTAGCAATTTAATAAATAGTAAGTAGCAATTTAATAAATAGTAAGTTGCAATTTAATAAATAGTAAGTAGCAATTTAATAAATTGTAAGTAGCAATTTAATAAATAGTAAGTAGCATTTTAATAAATAGTAAGTAACAATTTAATAAATAGTAAGTAACAATTTAATTAAGAGTAAGTAACAATTTAATAAATAGTAAGTAGCAATTTAATAAATAGTGAGTAGCAATTTAATAAATAGTAAGTAGCAATTTAACAAATTGTAAGTAACAATTTAATTAATAGTAATTAACAATTTAATAAATAGTAATTAACAATTTAATAAATAGTAAGTAACAATTTAATAAATAGTAAGTAACAATTTAATAAATATTAAGTAACAATTTAATAAATAGTAAGTAACAATTTAATAAATAGTAAGTAACAATTTAATAAATTGTATGTAACAATTTAATAAATAGTAGGTAACAATTTAATAAATAGTAGGTAACAATTAAATAAATAGTAGGTAACAATTTAACAAATACTAGGTAACAATTTAATAAATAGTAGGTAACAATTTAATAAATAGTACGTAACAATTTAATAAATAGTAGGTAACAATTTAATAAATAGTTGGAAACAATTTAATAAATAGTAGGTAACAATTTAATAAATAGTAGGTAGCAATTTAATAAATAGTAGGTAGCAATTTAATGAATAGTAAGTAGCAACTTAATAAATAGTAAGTAGCAATTTAATAAATAGTAAGTAGCAATTTAATAAATAGTAAGTAGCAATTTAATAAATAGTAGGTAACAATTTAATATATAGTAGGTAACATTTTAATAAATAGTAGGTAACAATTTAATAAACAGTAGGTAACAATTTAATAAATAGTAGGTAACAATTTAATAAATAGTAGGTAACAATTTAATAAACAGTATGTAACAATTTAATAAATAGTAGGTAACAATTTAATAAATAGTGGGTAACAAATTAATAAATAGTAAGTAACAATTTAATATATAGTAAGTAACAATTTAATAAATAGTAAGTAGCCATTTAATAAATAGTATGTAACAATTTAATAAATAGTAAGTAGCCATTTAATAAATAGTAAGTAGCAATTTAATAAATAGTAAGTAGCAATTTAATAAATAGTAAGTAGCAATTTAATAAATAGTAAGAAGCAATTTAATAAATAGTAAGTAGCAATTTAATAAATAGTAAGTTGCAATTTAATAAATAGTAAGTAGCAATTTAATAAATAGTAAGTAGCAATTTAATAAATTGTAAGTAGCAATTTAATAAATAGTATGTAGCAATTTAATAAATAGTAAGTAACAATTTAATGAATAGTAAGTAACAATTTAATAAATAGTAAGTAACAATTTAATAAATAGTAAGTAACAATTTAATAAATGGTAAGTAGCAATTTAATAAATAGTGAGTAGCAATTTAATAAATAGTAAGTAGCAATTTAATAAATAGTAAGTAACAATTTAATAAATAGTAAGGAACAATTTAATAAATGGTAAGTAACAATTTAATAAATAGTAAGTAACAATTTAATAAATAGTAAGTAACAATTTAATAAATAGTAAGTAACAATTTAATAAATAGTAAGTAACTATTTAATAAATTGTATGTAACAATTTAATAAAAAGTAGGTAACAAATTAATAAATAGTAGGTAACAATTTAATAAATAGTAGGTAACATTTTAATAAATAGTAGGTAACAATTTAATAAATAGTAGGTAACAATTTAATAAATAGTAGCTAACAATTTAATAAATAGTGGATAACAAATTAATAAATAGTAAGTAACAATTTAATAAATAGTAAGTAACAATTTAATAAATAGTAAGTAGCCACTTAATAAATAGTATGTAACAATTTAATTAATAGTAAGTAGCCATTTAATAAATAGTAAGTAGCAATTTAATAAATAGTAAGTAGCAATTTAATAAATAGTAAGAAGCAATTTAATAAATAGTAAGTAGCAATTTAATAAATAGAAAGTAGCAATTTAATAAATAGTAAGTAGCAATTTAATAAATAGTAAGTAGCAATTTAATAAATAGTAAGTAACAATATAATAAATAGTAAGTAACTATTTAATAAATAGTAAGTAACAATTTAATAAATAGTAAGTAGCAATTTAATAAATAGTGAGTAGCAATTTAATAAATAGTAAGTAACAATTTAATAAATTGTAAGTAGCAATTTAATAAATAGTGAGCAGCAATTTAATAAATAGTAAGTAGCAATTTAATAAATTGTAAGTAACAATTTAATAAATAGTAATTAACAATTTAATACATAGTAATTAACAATTTAATAAATAGTAAGTAACAATTTAATAAATAGTACGTAACAATTTAATAAATAGTAGGTAACAATTTAATAAATAGTAGGTAGCAATTTAATAAATAGTAGGTAGCAATTTAATAAATAGTAAGTAGCAATTTCATAAATAGTAAGTAGCAATTTAATAAATGGTAAGTAACAATTTAATAAATAGTAAGTAACAATTTAATAAATAGTAAGTAACAATTTAATAAATAGTAAGTAGCAATTTAATAAATAGTGAGTAACAATTTAATAAATAGTAAGTAGCAATTTAATAAATTGTAAGTAACAATTTAATAAATAGTAAGTAACAATTTAATAAATAGTAAGTAGCAATTTAATAAATAGTGAGTAGCAATTTAATAAATAGTGAGTAGCAATTTAATAAATAGTAGTTAACAATTTAATAAGTAGTAGGTAACAATTTAATAAATAGTTGGTAACAATTTAATAAATAGTAGGTAACAATTTAATAAATAGTAGATAACAATTTAATATATTGTACGTAACAATTTAATAAATAGTAGGTAACAATTTAATAAATAGTTGGAAACAATTTAATAAATAGTAGGTAACAATTTAATAAATAGTAGGTAGCAATTTAATGAATAGTAAGTAGCAATTTAATAAATAGTAAGTAACAATTTAATAAATAGTAAGTAACAATTTAATAAATAGTAAGTAACAATTTAATTAATAGTAAGTAGCAATTTAATAAATAGTGAGTAGCAATTTAATAAATAGTAAGTAGCAATTTAATAAATTGTAAGTAACAATTTAATAAATAGTAAGTAGCATTTTAATAAATAGTAAGTAACAATTTAATAAATAGTAAGTAACAATTTAATAAAGAGTAAGTAACAATTTAATAAATAGTAAGTAGCAATTTAATAAATAGTGAGTAGCAATTTAATAAATAGTTGGTAGCAATTTAATAAATTGTAAGTAACAATTTAATAAATAGTAATTAACAATTTAATAAATAGTAATTAACAATTGAATAAATAGTAAGTGACAATTTAATAAATAGTAAGTAACAATTTAATAAATATTAAGTAACAATTTAATAAATAGTAATTAACAATTTAATAAATAGTAAGTAACAATTTAATAAATAGTACGTAACAATTTAATAAATAGTAGGTAACAATTTAATAAATAGTAGGTAGCAATTTAATAAATAGTAGGTAGCAATTTAATAAATACTAGGTAACAATTTAATAAATAGTAGGTAACAATTTAATAAATAGTACGTAACAATTTAATAAATAGTAGGTAACAATTTAATAAGTAGTAGGTAACAATTTAATAAATAGTAAGTAGCCATTTAATAAATTGTATGTAACAATTTAATAAATAGTAAGTAGCCATTTAATAAATAGTAAGTAGCAATTTAATAAATAGTAAGTAGCAATTTAATAAATAGTAAGTAGCAATTTAATAAATAGTAAGAAGCAATTTAATAAATAGTAAGTAGCAACTTAATAAATAGTAAGTTGCAATTTAATAAATAGTAAGTAGCAATTTAATAAATAGTAAGTAGCAATTTAATAAATTGTAAGTAGCAATTTAATAAATAGTATGTAGCAATTTAATAAATAGTAAGTAGCAATTTAATAAATAGTAAGTAACAATTTAATGAATAGTAAGTAACAATTTAATAAATAGTAAGTAACAATTTAATAAATAGTAAGTAACAATTTAATAAATAGTAAGTAGCAATTTAATAAATAGTGAGTAGCAATTTAATAAATAGTAAGTAGCAATTTAATAAATAGTAAGTAACAATTTAATAAATAGTAAGGAACAATTTAATAAATGGTAAGTAACAATTTAATAAATAGTAAGTAACAATTTAATAAATAGTAAGTAACAATTTAATAAATAGTAGGTAGCAATTTAATGAATAGTAAGTAGCAATTTAATAAATAGTAAGTAGCAATTTAATAAATAGTAAGTAGCAATTTAATAAATAGTAAGTAGCAATTTAATAAATAGTAAGTAGCAATTTAATAAATAGTGAGTAGCAATTTAATAAATAGTAAGTAACAATTTAATGAATAGTAAGTAACAATTTAATAAATAGTAAGTAACAATTTAATAAATAGTAAGTAATAATTTAATAAATAGTAAGTAGCAATTTAATAAATAGTGAGTAGCAATTTAATAAATAGTAAGTAGCAATTTAATAAATAGTAAGTAACAATTTAATAAATAGTAAGTAGCAATTTAATAAATAGTAAGTAGCAATTTAATAAATAGTAAGAAGCAATTTAATAAATAGTAAGTAGCAATTTAATAAATAGTAAGTAGCAATTTAATAAATAGTAAGTAGCAATTTAATAAATAGTAAGTAGCAATTTAATAAATAGTAAGTAACAATATAATAAATAGTAAGTAACTATTTAATAAATAGTAAGTAACAATTTAATAAATAGTAAGTAGCAATTTAATAAATAGTGAGTAGCAATTTAATAAATAGTAGTTAACAATTTAATAAGTAGTAGGTAACAATTTAATAAATAGTCGGTAACAATTTAATAAATAGTAGGTAACAATTTAATAAATAGTAGATAACAATTTAATATATTGTACGTAACAATTTAATAAATAGTAGGTAACAATTTAATAAATTGTTGGAAACAATTTAATAAATAGTAGGTAACAATTTAATAAATAGTAGGTAGCAATTTAATAAATAGTAAGTAACAATTTAATAAATAGTAAGTAACAAATTAATAAATAGTAAGTAACAATTTAATAAATAGTAAGTAACAATTTAATAAATAGTAAGTAGCAATTTAATAAATAGTGAGTAGCAATTTAATAAATAGTAAGTAGCAATTTAATAAATTGTAAGTAACAATTTAATAAATAGTAAGTAACAATTTAATAAATAGTATGTAGCAATTTAATAAATAGTGAGTAGCATTTTAATAAATAGTAAGTAGCAATTTAATAAATTGTAAGTAACAATTTAATAAATAGTAATTAACAATTTAATAAATAGTAATTAACAATTTAATAAATAGTAAGTAACAATTTAATAAATAGTACGTAACAATTTAATAAATAGTAGGTAACAATTTAATAAATAGTTGGAAACATTTTAATAAATAGTAGGTAACAATTTAATAAATAGTAGGTAGCAATTTAATAAATAGTAGGTAGCAATTTAATGAATAGTAAGTAGCAATTTAATAAATAGTAAGTAGCAATTTAATAAATAGTAAGTAGCAATTTAATAAATAGTAGGTAACAATTTAATATATAGAAGGTAACATTTTAATAAATAGTAGGTAACAATTTAATAAACAGTAGGTAACAATTTAATAAATGGTAGGTAACAATTTAATAAATAGTAGGTAACAATTTAATAAACGGTATGTAACAATTTAATAAATAGTAGGTAACAATTTAATAAATAGTGGGTAACAAATTAATAAATAGTAAGTAACAATTTAATATATAGTAAGTAACAATTTAATAAATAGTAAGTAGCCATTTAATAAATAGTATGTAACAATTTAATAAATAGTAAGTAGCCATTTAATAAATAGTAAGTAGCAATTTAATAAATAGTAAGTAGCAATTTAATAAATAGTAAGTAGCAATTTAATAAATAGTAAGAAGCAATTTAATAAATAGTAAGTAGCAATTTAATAAATAGTAAGTTGCAATTTAATAAATAGTAAGTAGCAATTTAATAAATAGTAAGTATCAATTTAATAAATTGTAAGTAGCAATTTAATAAATAGTATGCAGCAATTTAATAAATAGTAAGTAACAATTTAATGAATAGTAAGTAACAATTTAATAAATAGTAAGTAACAATTTAATAAATAGTAAGTAACAATTTAATAAATAGTAAGTAGCAATTTAATAAATAGTAAGTAGCAATTTAATAAATAGTAAGTAACAATTTATTAAATAGAAAGGAACAATTTAATAAATGGTAAGTAACAATTTAATAAATAGTAAGTAACAATTTAATAAATAGTAAGTAACAATTTAATAAATAGTAAGTAACAATTTAATAAATAGTAAGTAACAATTTAATAAATTGTATGTAACAATTTAATAAATAGTAGGTAACAAATTAATAAATAGTAGGTAACAATTTAATAAATAGTAGGTAACATTTTAATAAATAGTAGGTAACAATTTAATAAATAGTAGGTAACAATTTAATAAATAGTAGCTAACAATTTAATAAATAGTGGGTAACAAATTAATAAATAGTAAGTAACAATTTAATAAATAGTAAGTAACAATTTAATAAATAGTAAGTAGCCACTTAATAAATAGTATGTAACAATTTAATTAATAGTAAGTAGCCATTTAATAAATAGTAAGTAGCAATTTAATAAATAGTAAGTAGCAATTTAATAAATAGTAAGTAGCAATTTAATAAATAGTAAGAAGCAATTTAATAAATAGTAAGTAGCAATTTAATAAATAGTAAGTAGCAATTTAATAAATAGTAAGTAGCAATTTAATAAATAGTAAGTAGCAATTTAATAAATAGTAAGTAACAATATAATAAATAGTAAGTAACTATTTAATAAATAGTAAGTAACAATTTAATAAATAGTAAGTAGCAATTTAATAAATAGTGAGTAGCAATTTAATAAATAGTAAGTAGCAATTTAATAAATAGTAAGTAACAAATTAATAAATAGTAAGTAACAATTTAATAAATAGTAAGTAACAATTTAATAAATAGTAAGTAGCAATTTAATAAATAGTGAGTAGCAATTTAATAAATAGTAAGTAGCAATTTAATAAATTTTAAGTAACAATTTAATAAATAGTAAGTAACAATTTAATAAATAGTAAGTAGCAATTTAATAAATAGTGAGTAGCAATTTAATAAATAGTAAGTAGCAATTTAATAAATTGTAAGTAACAATTTAATAAATAGTAATTAACAATTTAATAAATAGTAATTAACAATTTAATAAATAGTAAGTAACAATTTAATAAATAGTACGTAACAATTTAATAAATAGTAGGTAACAATTTAATAAATAGTAGGTAACATTTTAATAAATAGTAGGTAACAATTTAATAAATAGTAGGTAACAATTTAATAAATAGTAGCTAACAATTTAATAAATAGTGGGTAACAAATTAATAAATAGTAAGTAACAATTTAATAAATAGTAAGTAACAATTTAATAAATAGTAAGTAGCCACTTAATAAATAGTATGTAACAATTTAATTAATAGTAAGTAGCCATTTAATAAATAGTAAGTAGCAATTTAATAAATAGTAAGTAGCAATTTAATAAATAGTAAGAAGCAATTTAATAAATAGTAAGTAGCAATTTAATAAATAGTAAGTAGCAATTTAATAAATAGTAAGTAGCAATTTAATAAATAGTAAGTAGCAATTTAATAAATAGTAAGTAACAATATAATAAATAGTAAGTAACTATTTAATAAATAGTAAGTAACAATTTAATAAATAGTAAGTAGCAATTTAATAAATAGTGAGTAGCAATTTAATAAATAGTAAGTAACAATTTAATAAATAGTAAGTAGCAATTTAATAAATAGTGAGTAGCAATTTAATAAATAGTAAGTAGCAATTTAATAAATTGTAAGTAACAATTTAATAAATAGTAATTAACAATTTAATAAATAGTAATTAACAATTTAATAAATAGTAAGTAACAATTTAATAAATAGTACGTAACAATTTAATAAATAGTAGGTAACAATTTAATAAATAGTAGGTAGCAATTTAATAAATAGTAGGTAGCAATTTAATAAATAGTAAGTAGCAATTTCATAAATAGTAAGTAGCAATTTAATAAATGGTAAGTAACAATTTAATAAATAGTAAGTAACAATTTAATAAATAGTAAGTAACAATTTAATAAATAGTAAGTAGCAATTTAATAAATAGTGAGTAACAATTTAATTAATAGTAAGTAGCAATTTAATAAATAGTGAGTAGCAATTTAATAAATAGTAAGTAGCAATTTAATAAAGAGTAAGTAACAATTTAATAAATAGTAAGTAGCAATTTAATAAATAGTGAGTAGCAATTTAATAAATAGTTGGTAGCAATTTAATAAATTGTAAGTAACAATTTAATAAATAGTAATTAACAATTTAATAAATAGTAATTAACAATTGAATAAATAGTAAGTAACAATTTAATAAATAGTAAGTAACAATTTAATAAATATTAAGTAACAATTTAATAAATAGTAATTAACAATTTAATAAATAGTAAGTAACAATTTAATAAATAGTACGTAACAATTTAATAAATAGTAGGTAACAATTTAATAAATAGTAGGTAGCAATTTAATAAATAGTAGGTAGCAATTTAATAAATACTAGGTAACAATTTAATAAATAGTAGGTAACAATTTAATAAATAGTACGTAACAATTTAATAAATAGTAGGTAACAATTTAATAAGTAGTAGGTAACAATTTAATAAATAGTAAGTAGCCATTTAATAAATTGTATGTAACAATTTAATAAATAGTAAGTAGCCATTTAATAAATAGTAAGTAGCCATTTAATAAATTGTATGTAACAATTTAATAAATAGTAAGTAGCCATTTAATAAATAGTAAGTAGCAATTTAATAAATAGTAAGTAGCAATTTAATAAATAGTAAGTAGCAATTTAATAAATAGTAAGAAGCAATTTAATAAATAGTAAGTAATAGTAAGTAGCAATTTAATAAATAGTAAGTAACAATTTAATAAATAGTAAGTAACAATTTAATAAATAGTAAGTAGCAATTTAATAAATAGTGAGTAGCAATTTAATAAATAGTAAGTAGCAATTTAATAAATAGTAAGTAACAATTTAATAAATAGTAAGTAGCAATTTAATAAATAGTAAGTAGCAATTTAATAAATAGTAAGAAGCAATTTAATAAATAGTGAGTAGCAATTTAATAAATAGTAAGTAGCAATTTAATAAATTTTAAGTAACAATTTAATAAATAGTAAGTAACAATTTAATAAATAGTAAGTAGCAATTTAATAAATAGTGAGTAGCAATTTAATAAATAGTAAGTAGCAATTTAATAAATTGTAAGTAACAATTTAATAAATAGTAATTAACAATTTAATAAATAGTAATTAACAATTTAATAAATAGTAAGTAACAATTTAATAAATAGTACGTAACAATTTAATAAATAGTAGGTAACAATTTAATAAATAGTAGGTAACATTTTAATAAATAGTAGGTAACAATTTAATAAATAGTAGGTAACAATTTAATAAATAGTAGCTAACAATTTAATAAATAGTGGGTAACAAATTAATAAATAGTAAGTAACAATTTAATAAATAGTAAGTAACAATTTAATAAATAGTAAGTAGCCACTTAATAAATAGTATGTAACAATTTAATTAATAGTAAGTAGCCATTTAATAAATAGTAAGTAGCAATTTAATAAATAGTAAGTAGCAATTTAATAAATAGTAAGAAGCAATTTAATAAATAGTAAGTAGCAATTTAATAAATAGTAAGTAGCAATTTAATAAATAGTAAGTAGCAATTTAATAAATAGTAAGTAGCAATTTAATAAATAGTAAGTAACAATATAATAAATAGTAAGTAACAATTTAATAAATAGTAAGGAACAATTTAATAAATGGTAAGTAACAATTTAATAAATAGTAAGTAACAATTTAATAAATAGTAAGTAACAATTTAATAAATAGTAGGTAGCAATTTAATGAATAGTAAGTAGCAATTTAATAAATAGTAAGTAGCAATTTAATAAATAGTAAGTAGCAATTTAATAAATAGTAAGTAGCAATTTAATAAATAGTAAGTAGCAATTTAATAAATAGTGAGTAGCAATTTAATAAATAGTAAGTAACAATTTAATGAATAGTAAGTAACAATTTAATAAATAGTAAGTAACAATTTAATAAATAGTAAGTAATAATTTAATAAATAGTAAGTAGCAATTTAATAAATAGTGAGTAGCAATTTAATAAATAGTAAGTAGCAATTTAATAAATAGTAAGTAACAATTTAATAAATAGTAAGTAGCAATTTAATAAATAGTAAGTAGCAATTTAATAAATAGTAAGAAGCAATTTAATAAATAGTAAGTAGCAATTTAATAAATAGTAAGTAGCAATTTAATAAATAGTAAGTAGCAATTTAATAAATAGTAAGTAGCAATTTAATAAATAGTAAGTAACAATATAATAAATAGTAAGTAACTATTTAATAAATAGTAAGTAACAATTTAATAAATAGTAAGTAGCAATTTAATAAATAGTGAGTAGCAATTTAATAAATAGTAGTTAACAATTTAATAAGTAGTAGGTAACAATTTAATAAATAGTCGGTAACAATTTAATAAATAGTAGGTAACAATTTAATAAATAGTAGATAACAATTTAATATATTGTACGTAACAATTTAATAAATAGTAGGTAACAATTTAATAAATTGTTGGAAACAATTTAATAAATAGTAGGTAACAATTTAATAAATAGTAGGTAGCAATTTAATAAATAGTAAGTAACAATTTAATAAATAGTAAGTAACAAATTAATAAATAGTAAGTAACAATTTAATAAATAGTAAGTAACAATTTAATAAATAGTAAGTAGCAATTTAATAAATAGTGAGTAGCAATTTAATAAATAGTAAGTAGCAATTTAATAAATTGTAAGTAACAATTTAATAAATAGTAAGTAACAATTTAATAAATAGTATGTAGCAATTTAATAAATAGTGAGTAGCATTTTAATAAATAGTAAGTAGCAATTTAATAAATTGTAAGTAACAATTTAATAAATAGTAATTAACAATTTAATAAATAGTAATTAACAATTTAATAAATAGTAAGTAACAATTTAATAAATAGTACGTAACAATTTAATAAATAGTAGGTAACAATTTAATAAATAGTTGGAAACATTTTAATAAATAGTAGGTAACAATTTAATAAATAGTAGGTAGCAATTTAATAAATAGTAGGTAGCAATTTAATGAATAGTAAGTAGCAATTTAATAAATAGTAAGTAGCAATTTAATAAATAGTAAGTAGCAATTTAATAAATAGTAGGTAACAATTTAATATATAGAAGGTAACATTTTAATAAATAGTAGGTAACAATTTAATAAACAGTAGGTAACAATTTAATAAATGGTAGGTAACAATTTAATAAATAGTAGGTAACAATTTAATAAACGGTATGTAACAATTTAATAAATAGTAGGTAACAATTTAATAAATAGTGGGTAACAAATTAATAAATAGTAAGTAACAATTTAATATATAGTAAGTAACAATTTAATAAATAGTAAGTAGCCATTTAATAAATAGTATGTAACAATTTAATAAATAGTAAGTAGCCATTTAATAAATAGTAAGTAGCAATTTAATAAATAGTAAGTAGCAATTTAATAAATAGTAAGTAGCAATTTAATAAATAGTAAGAAGCAATTTAATAAATAGTAAGTAGCAATTTAATAAATAGTAAGTTGCAATTTAATAAATAGTAAGTAGCAATTTAATAAATAGTAAGTATCAATTTAATAAATTGTAAGTAGCAATTTAATAAATAGTATGCAGCAATTTAATAAATAGTAAGTAACAATTTAATGAATAGTAAGTAACAATTTAATAAATAGTAAGTAACAATTTAATAAATAGTAAGTAACAATTTAATAAATAGTAAGTAGCAATTTAATAAATAGTAAGTAGCAATTTAATAAATAGTAAGTAACAATTTATTAAATAGAAAGGAACAATTTAATAAATGGTAAGTAACAATTTAATAAATAGTAAGTAACAATTTAATAAATAGTAAGTAACAATTTAATAAATAGTAAGTAACAATTTAATAAATAGTAAGTAACAATTTAATAAATTGTATGTAACAATTTAATAAATAGTAGGTAACAAATTAATAAATAGTAGGTAACAATTTAATAAATAGTAGGTAACATTTTAATAAATAGTAGGTAACAATTTAATAAATAGTAGGTAACAATTTAATAAATAGTAGCTAACAATTTAATAAATAGTGGGTAACAAATTAATAAATAGTAAGTAACAATTTAATAAATAGTAAGTAACAATTTAATAAATAGTAAGTAGCCACTTAATAAATAGTATGTAACAATTTAATTAATAGTAAGTAGCCATTTAATAAATAGTAAGTAGCAATTTAATAAATAGTAAGTAGCAATTTAATAAATAGTAAGTAGCAATTTAATAAATAGTAAGAAGCAATTTAATAAATAGTAAGTAGCAATTTAATAAATAGTAAGTAGCAATTTAATAAATAGTAAGTAGCAATTTAATAAATAGTAAGTAGCAATTTAATAAATAGTAAGTAACAATATAATAAATAGTAAGTAACTATTTAATAAATAGTAAGTAACAATTTAATAAATAGTAAGTAGCAATTTAATAAATAGTGAGTAGCAATTTAATAAATAGTAAGTAGCAATTTAATAAATAGTAAGTAACAAATTAATAAATAGTAAGTAACAATTTAATAAATAGTAAGTAACAATTTAATAAATAGTAAGTAGCAATTTAATAAATAGTGAGTAGCAATTTAATAAATAGTAAGTAGCAATTTAATAAATTTTAAGTAACAATTTAATAAATAGTAAGTAACAATTTAATAAATAGTAAGTAGCAATTTAATAAATAGTGAGTAGCAATTTAATAAATAGTAAGTAGCAATTTAATAAATTGTAAGTAACAATTTAATAAATAGTAATTAACAATTTAATAAATAGTAATTAACAATTTAATAAATAGTAAGTAACAATTTAATAAATAGTACGTAACAATTTAATAAATAGTAGGTAACAATTTAATAAATAGTAGGTAACATTTTAATAAATAGTAGGTAACAATTTAATAAATAGTAGGTAACAATTTAATAAATAGTAGCTAACAATTTAATAAATAGTGGGTAACAAATTAATAAATAGTAAGTAACAATTTAATAAATAGTAAGTAACAATTTAATAAATAGTAAGTAGCCACTTAATAAATAGTATGTAACAATTTAATTAATAGTAAGTAGCCATTTAATAAATAGTAAGTAGCAATTTAATAAATAGTAAGTAGCAATTTAATAAATAGTAAGAAGCAATTTAATAAATAGTAAGTAGCAATTTAATAAATAGTAAGTAGCAATTTAATAAATAGTAAGTAGCAATTTAATAAATAGTAAGTAGCAATTTAATAAATAGTAAGTAACAATATAATAAATAGTAAGTAACTATTTAATAAATAGTAAGTAACAATTTAATAAATAGTAAGTAGCAATTTAATAAATAGTGAGTAGCAATTTAATAAATAGTAAGTAACAATTTAATAAATAGTAAGTAGCAATTTAATAAATAGTGAGTAGCAATTTAATAAATAGTAAGTAGCAATTTAATAAATTGTAAGTAACAATTTAATAAATAGTAATTAACAATTTAATAAATAGTAATTAACAATTTAATAAATAGTAAGTAACAATTTAATAAATAGTACGTAACAATTTAATAAATAGTAGGTAACAATTTAATAAATAGTAGGTAGCAATTTAATAAATAGTAGGTAGCAATTTAATAAATAGTAAGTAGCAATTTCATAAATAGTAAGTAGCAATTTAATAAATGGTAAGTAACAATTTAATAAATAGTAAGTAACAATTTAATAAATAGTAAGTAACAATTTAATAAATAGTAAGTAGCAATTTAATAAATAGTGAGTAACAATTTAATTAATAGTAAGTAGCAATTTAATAAATAGTGAGTAGCAATTTAATAAATAGTAAGTAGCAATTTAATAAAGAGTAAGTAACAATTTAATAAATAGTAAGTAGCAATTTAATAAATAGTGAGTAGCAATTTAATAAATAGTTGGTAGCAATTTAATAAATTGTAAGTAACAATTTAATAAATAGTAATTAACAATTTAATAAATAGTAATTAACAATTGAATAAATAGTAAGTAACAATTTAATAAATAGTAAGTAACAATTTAATAAATATTAAGTAACAATTTAATAAATAGTAATTAACAATTTAATAAATAGTAAGTAACAATTTAATAAATAGTACGTAACAATTTAATAAATAGTAGGTAACAATTTAATAAATAGTAGGTAGCAATTTAATAAATAGTAGGTAGCAATTTAATAAATACTAGGTAACAATTTAATAAATAGTAGGTAACAATTTAATAAATAGTACGTAACAATTTAATAAATAGTAGGTAACAATTTAATAAGTAGTAGGTAACAATTTAATAAATAGTAAGTAGCCATTTAATAAATTGTATGTAACAATTTAATAAATAGTAAGTAGCCATTTAATAAATAGTAAGTAGCCATTTAATAAATTGTATGTAACAATTTAATAAATAGTAAGTAGCCATTTAATAAATAGTAAGTAGCAATTTAATAAATAGTAAGTAGCAATTTAATAAATAGTAAGTAGCAATTTAATAAATAGTAAGAAGCAATTTAATAAATAGTAAGTAATAGTAAGTAGCAATTTAATAAATAGTAAGTAACAATTTAATAAATAGTAAGTAACAATTTAATAAATAGTAAGTAGCAATTTAATAAATAGTGAGTAGCAATTTAATAAATAGTAAGTAGCAATTTAATAAATAGTAAGTAACAATTTAATAAATAGTAAGTAGCAATTTAATAAATAGTAAGTAGCAATTTAATAAATAGTAAGAAGCAATTTAATAAATAGTAAGTAGCAATTTAATAAATAGTAAGTAGCAATTTAATAAATAGTAAGTAGCAATTTAATAAATAGTAAGTAGCAATTTAATAAATAGTAAGTAACAATATAATAAATAGTAAGTAACTATTTAATAAATAGTAAGTAACAATTTAATAAATAGTAAGTAGCAATTTAATAAATAGTGAGTAGCAATTTAATAAATAGTAGTTAACAATTTAATAAGTAGTAGGTAACAATTTAATAAATAGTCGGTAACAATTTAATAAATAGTAGGTAACAATTTAATAAATAGTAGATAACAATTTAATATATTGTACGTAACAATTTAATAAATAGTAGGTAACAATTTAATAAATTGTTGGAAACAATTTAATAAATAGTAGGTAACAATTTAATAAATAGTAGGAAGCAATTTAATAAATAGTAAGTAGCAATTTAATAAATAGTAAGTAACAAATTAATAAATAGTAAGTAACAATTTAATAAATAGTAAGTAACAATTTAATAAATAGTAAGTAGCAATTTAATAAATAGTGAGTAGCAATTTAATAAATAGTAAGTAGCAATTTAATAAATTGTAAGTAACAATTTAATAAATAGTAAGTAACAATTTAATAAATAGTATGTAGCAATTTAATAAATAGTGAGTAGCAATTTAATAAATAGTAAGTAGCAATTTAATAAATTGTAAGTAACAATTTAATAAATAGTAATTAACAATTTAATAAATAGTAATTAACAATTTAATAAATAGTAAGTAACAATTTAATAAATAGTACGTAACAATTTAATAAATAGTAGGTAACAATTTAATAAATAGTTGGAAACATTTTAATAAATAGTAGGTAACAATTTAATAAATAGTAGGTAGCAATTTAATAAATAGTAGGTAGCAATTTAATGAATAGTAAGTAGCAATTTAATAAATAGTAAGTAGCAATTTAATAAATAGTAAGTAGCAATTTAATAAATAGTAAGTAGCAATTTAATAAATAGTAGGTAACAATTTAATATATAGTAGGTAACATTTTAATAAATAGTAGGTAACAATTTAATAAACAGTAGGTAACAATTTAATAAATGGTAGGTAACAATTTAATAAATAGTAGGTAACAATTTAATAAACGGTATGTAACAATTTAATAAATAGTAGGTAACAATTTAATAAATAGTGGGTAACAAATTAATAAATAGTAAGTAACAATTTAATATATAGTAAGTAACAATTTAATAAATAGTAAGTAGCCATTTAATAAATAGTATGTAACAATTTAATAAATAGTAAGTAGCCATTTAATAAATAGTAAGTAGCAATTTAATAAATTTTAAGTAACAATTTAATAAATAGTAAGTAACAATTTAATAAATAGTAAGTAGCAATTTAATAAATAGTGAGTAGCAATTTAATAAATAGTAAGTAGCAATTTAATAAATTGTAAGTAACAATTTAATAAATAGTAATTAACAATTTAATAAATAGTAATTAACAATTTAATAAATAGTAAGTATCAATTTAATAAATAGTACGTAACAATTTAATAAATAGTAGGTAACAATTTAATAAATAGTAGGTAGCAATTTAATAAATAGTAGGTAGCAATTTAATAAATAGTGAGTAGCAATTTAATAAATAGTAAGTAACAATTTAATAAATAGTAAGTAGCCACTTAATAAATAGTATGTAACAATTT
The DNA here is from genome assembly GCA_963855975.1 of Andrena chrysosceles. Taxonomy (NCBI): domain Eukaryota; kingdom Metazoa; phylum Arthropoda; class Insecta; order Hymenoptera; family Andrenidae; genus Andrena; species Andrena chrysosceles. Next base: position 1,245,457 of record CAWLCU010000486.1, read on the forward strand.
AATTAATAGTAAGTAGCCATTTAATAAATAGTAAGTAGCAATTTAATAAATAGTAAGTAGCAATTTAATAAATAGTAAGTAGCAATTTAATAAATAGTAAGAAGCAATTTAATAAATAGTAAGTAGCAATTTAATAAATAGTAAGTAGCAATTTAATAAATAGTAAGTAGCAATTTAATAAATAGTAAGTAGCAATTTAATAAATAGTAAGTAACAATATAATAAATAGTAAGTAACTATTTAATAAATAGTAAGTAACAATTTAATAAATAGTAAGTAGCAATTTAATAAATAGTGAGTAGCAATTTAATAAATAGTAAGTAGCAATTTAATAAATAGTAAGTAACAAATTAATAAATAGTAAGTAACAATTTAATAAATAGTAAGTAACAATTTAATAAATAGTAAGTAGCAATTTAATAAATAGTGAGTAGCAATTTAATAAATAGTAAGTAGCAATTTAATAAATTTTAAGTAACAATTTAATAAATAGTAAGTAACAATTTAATAAATAGTAAGTAGCAATTTAATAAATAGTGAGTAGCAATTTAATAAATAGTAAGTAGCAATTTAATAAATTGTAAGTAACAATTTAATAAATAGTAATTAACAATTTAATAAATAGTAATTAACAATTTAATAAATAGTAAGTAACAATTTAATAAATAGTACGTAACAATTTAATAAATAGTAGGTAACAATTTAATAAATAGTAGGTAGCAATTTAATAAATAGTAGGTAGCAATTTAATAAATAGTGAGTAGCAATTTAATAAATAGTAGTTAACAATTTAATAAGTAGTAGGTAACAATTTAATAAATAGTTGGTAACAATTTAATAAATAGTAGGTAACAATTTAATAAATAGTAGGTAACAATTTAATAAATAGTTGGAAACAATTTAATAAATAGTAGGTAACAATTTAATAAATAGTAGGTAGCAATTTAATGAATAGTAAGTAGCAATTTAATAAATAGTAAGTATCAATTTAATAAATAGTAAGTAACAATTTAATAAATAGTAAGTAACAATTTAATAAATAGTAAGTAGCAAATTAATAAATAGTGAGTAGCAATTTAATAAATAGTAAGTAGCAATTTAATAAATTGTAAGTAACAATTTAATAAATAGTAAGTAACAATTTAATAAATAGTAAGTAGCAATTTAGTAAATAGTGAGTAGCAATTTAATAAATAGTAAGTAGCAATTTAATAAATTGTAAGTAACAATTTAATAAATAGTAATTAACAATTTAATAAATAGTAATTAACAATTTAATAAATAGTAAGTAGCAATTTAATAAATTGTAAGTAACAATTTAATAAATAGTAAGTAACAATTTAATAAATAGTAAGTAGCAATTTAGTAAATAGTGAGTAGCAATTTAATAAATAGTAAGTAGCAATTTAATAAATTGTAAGTAACAATTTAATAAATAGTAATTAACAATTTAATAAATAGTAATTAACAATTTAATAAATAGTAAGTAACAATTTAATGAATAGTAAGTAACAATTTAATAAATAGTAAGTAACAATTTAATAAATAGTAATTAACAATTTAATAAATAGTAATTAACAATTTAATAAATAGTAGGTAACAATTTAATAAATACTAGGTAACAATTTAATAAATAGTAGGTAACAATTTAATAAATAGTACGGAACAATTTAATAAATAGTAGGTAACAATTTAATAAGTAGTAGGTAACAATTTAATAAATAGTAAGTAGCCATTTAATAAATAGTATGTAACAATTTAATAAATAGTAAGTAGCCATTTAATAAATAGTAAGTAGCAATTTAATAAATAGTAAGTAGCAATTTAATAAATAGTAAGTAGCAATTTAATAAATAGTAAGAAGCAATTTAATAAATAGTAAGTAGCAACTTAATAAATAGTAAGTTGCAATTTAATAAATAGTAAGTAGCAATTTAATAAATAGTAAGTAGCAATTTAATAAATTGTAAGTAGCAATTTAATAAATAGTATGTAGCAATTTAAAAAATAGTAAGTAACAATTTAATGAATAGTAAGTAACAATTTAATAAATAGTAAGTAACAATTTAATAAATAGTAAGTAACAATTTAATAAATAGTAAGTAGCAATTTAATAAATAGTGAGTAGCAATTTAATAAATAGTAAGTAGCAATTTAATAAATAGTAAGTAACAATTTAATAAATAGTAAGGAACAATTTAATAAATGGTAAGTAACAATTTAATAAATAGTAAGTAACAATTTAATAAATAGTAAGTAACAATTTAATAAATAGTAAGTAACAATTTAATAAATAGTAAGTAACAATTTAATAAATTGTATGTAACAATTTAATAAATAGTAGGTAACAAATTAATAAATAGTAGGTAACAATTTAATAAATAGTAGGTAACATTTTAATAAATAGTAGGTAACAATTTAATAAATAGTAGGTAACAATTTAATAAATAGTAGCTAACAATTTAATAAATAGTGGGTAACAAATTAATAAATAGTAAGTAACAATTTAATAAATAGTAAGTAACAATTTAATAAATAGTAAGTAGCCACTTAATAAATAGTATGTAACTATTTAATTAATAGTAAGTAGCCATTTAATAAATAGTAAGTAGCAATTTAATAAATAGTAAGTAGCAATTTAATAAATAGTAAGAAGCAATTTAATAAATAGTAAGTAGCAATTTAATAAATAGTAAGTAGCAATTTAATAAATAGTAAGTAACAATTTAATAAATAGTAAGTAACAATTTAATAAATATTAAGTAACAATTTAATAAATAGTAAGTAACAATTTAATAAATAGTAAGTAACAATTTAATAAATTGTATGTAACAATTTAATAAATAGTAGGTAACAATTTAATAAATAGTAGGTAACAATTAAATAAATAGTAGGTAACAATTTAATAAATACTAGGTAACAATTTAATAAATAGTAGGTAACAATTTAATAAATAGTACGTAACAATTTAATAAATAGTAGGTAACAATTTAATAAATAGTTGGAAACAATTTAATAAATAGTAGGTAACAATTTAATTAATAGTAGGTAGCAATTTAATAAATAGTAGGTAGCAATTTAATGAATAGTAAGTAGCAATTTAATAAATAGTAAGTAGCAATTTAATAAATAGTAAGTAGCAATTTAATAAATAGTAAGTAGCAATTTCATAAATTGTAAGTAGCAATTTAATAAATAGTAAGTAGCAATTTAATAAATAGTAAGTAACAATATAATAAATTGTAAGTAACTATTTAATAAATAGTAAGTAACAATTTAATAAATAGTAAGTAGCAATTTAATAAATAGTGAGTAGCAATTTAATAAATAGTAGTTAACAATTTAATAAATAGTAAGTAACAATTTAATAAATAGTACGTAACAATTTAATAAATAGTAGGTAACAATTTAATAAATAGTTGGAAACAATTTAATAAATAGTAGGTAACAATTTAATAAATAGTAGGTAGCAATTTAATAAATAGTAGGTAGCAATTTAATAAATAGTAGGTAACAATTTAATAAATAGTAGATAACAATTTAATATATTGTACGTAACAATTTAATAAATAGTAGGTAACAATTTAATAAATAGTTGGAAACAATTTAATAAATAGTAGGTAACAATTTAATAAATAGTAGGTAGCAATTTAATAAATAGTAGGCAGCCATTTAATAAATAGTAGGTAACAATTTAATAAATAGTAGCTAACAATTTAATAAATAGTAAGTAGCCATTTAATAAATAGTAAGTAACAATTTAATAAATAGTAAGTAACAATTTAATAAATAGTAAGTAGCCACTTAATAAATAGTATGTAACAATTTAATTAATAGTAAGTAGCCATTTAATAAATAGTAAGTAGCAATTTAATAAATAGTAAGTAGCAATTTAATAAATAGTAAGAAGCAATTTAATAAATAGTAAGTAGCAATTTAATAAATAGTAAGTAGCAATTTAATAAATAGTAAGTAGCAATTTAATAAATAGTAAGTAGCAATTTAATAAATAGTAAGTAACAATATAATAAATAGTAAGTAACTATTTAATAAATAGTAAGTAACAATTTAATAAATAGTAAGTAGCAATTTAATAAATAGTGAGTAGCAATTTAATAAATAGTAAGTAGCAATTTAATAAATAGTAAGTAACAAATTAATAAATAGTAAGTAACAATTTAATAAATAGTAAGTAACAATTTAATAAATAGTAAGTAGCAATTTAATAAATAGTGAGTAGCAATTTAATAAATAGTAAGTAGCAATTTAATAAATTTTAAGTAACAATTTAATAAATAGTAAGTAACAATTTAATAAATAGTAAGTAGCAATTTAATAAATAGTGAGTAGCAATTTAATAAATAGTAAGTAGCAATTTAATAAATTGTAAGTAACAATTTAATAAATAGTAATTAACAATTTAATAAATAGTAATTAACAATTTAATAAATAGTAAGTAACAATTAAATAAATAGTAGGTAAGAATTTAATAAATACTAGGTAACAATTTAATAAATAGTAGGTAACAATTTAATAAATAGTACGTAACAATTTAATAAATAGTAGGTAACAATTTAATAAATAGTTGGAAACAATTTAATAAATAGTAGGTAACAATTTAATTAATAGTAGGTAGCAATTTAATAAATAGTAGGTAGCAATTTAATGAATAGTAAGTAGCAATTTAATAAATAGTAAGTAGCAATTTAATAAATAGTAAGTAGCAATTTAATAAATAGTAAGTAGCAATTTCATAAATTGTAAGTAGCAATTTAATAAATAGTAAGTAGCAATTTAATAAATAGTAAGTAACAATATAATAAATTGTAAGTAACTATTTAATAAATAGTAAGTAACAATTTAATAAATAGTAAGTAGCAATTTAATAAATAGTGAGTAGCAATTTAATAAATAGTAGTTAACAATTTAATAAATAGTAAGTAACAATTTAATAAATAGTACGTAACAATTTAATAAATAGTAGGTAACAATTTAATAAATAGTTGGAAACAATTTAATAAATAGTAGGTAACAATTTAATAAATAGTAGGTAGCAATTTAATAAATAGTAGGTAGCAATTTAATAAATAGTAGGTAACAATTTAATAAATAGTAGATAACAATTTAATATATTGTACGTAACAATTTAATAAATAGTAGGTAACAATTTAATAAATAGTTGGAAACAATTTAATAAATAGTAGGTAACAATTTAATAAATAGTAGGTAGCAATTTAATAAATAGTAGGCAGCCATTTAATAAATAGTAGGTAACAATTTAATGAATAGTAGCTAACAATTTAATAAATAGTAAGTAGCCATTTAATAAATAGTAAGTAACAATTTAATAAATAGTAAGTAACAATTTAATAAATAGTAAGTAGCCACTTAATAAATAGTATGTAACAATTTAATTAATAGTAAGTAGCCATTTAATAAATAGTAAGTAGCAATTTAATAAATAGTAAGTAGCAATTTAATAAATAGTAAGAAGCAATTTAATAAATAGTAAGTAGCAATTTAATAAATAGTAAGTAGCAATTTAATAAATAGTAAGTAGCAATTTAATAAATAGTAAGTAGCAATTTAATAAATAGTAAGTAACAATATAATAAATAGTAAGTAACTATTTAATAAATAGTAAGTAACAATTTAATAAATAGTAAGTAGCAATTTAATAAATAGTGAGTAGCAATTTAATAAATAGTAAGTAGCAATTTAATAAATAGTAAGTAACAAATTAATAAATAGTAAGTAACAATTTAATAAATAGTAAGTAACAATTTAATAAATAGTAAGTAGCAATTTAATAAATAGTGAGTAGCAATTTAATAAATAGTAAGTAGCAATTTAATAAATTTTAAGTAACAATTTAATAAATAGTAAGTAACAATTTAATAAATAGTAAGTAGCAATTTAATAAATAGTGAGTAGCAATTTAATAAATAGTAAGTAGCAATTTAATAAATTGTAAGTAACAATTTAATAAATAGTAATTAACAATTTAATAAATAGTAATTAACAATTTAATAAATAGTAAGTAACAATTAAATAAATAGTAGGTAAGAATTTAATAAATACTAGGTAACAATTTAATAAATAGTAGGTAACAATTTAATAAATAGTACGTAACAATTTAATAAATAGTAGGTAACAATTTAATAAATAGTTGGAAACAATTTAATAAATAGTAGGTAACAATTTAATTAATAGTAGGTAGCAATTTAATAAATAGTAGGTAGCAATTTAATGAATAGTAAGTAGCAATTTAATAAATAGTAAGTAGCAATTTAATAAATAGTAAGTAGCAATTTAATAAATAGTAAGTAGCAATTTAATAAATAGTAAGTAACAATATAATAAATTGTAAGTAACTATTTAATAAATAGTAAGTAACAATTTAATAAATAGTAAGTAGCAATTTAATAAATAGTGAGTAGCAATTTAATAAATAGTAGTTAACAATTTAATAAATAGTAAGTAACAATTTAATAAATAGTACGTAACAATTTAATAAATAGTAAGTAGCAATTTAATAAATAGTGAATAGCAATTTAATAAATAGTAAGTAGCAATTTAATAAATTGTAAGTAACAATTTAATAAATAGTAATTAACAATTTAATAAATAGTAATTAACAATTTAATAAATAGTAAGAAACAATTTAATAAATAGTAAGTAACAATTTAATAAATTGTATGTAACAATTTAATAAATAGTAGGTAACAATTTAATAAATAGTAGGTAACAATTTAATAAATAGAAGGTAACAATTTAATAAATACTAGGTAACAATTTAATAAACAGTAGGTAACAATTTAATAAATAGTACGTAACAATTTAATAAATAGTAGGTAACAATTTAATAAATAGTTGGAAACAATTTAATAAATAGTAGGTAACAATTTAATAAATAGTAGGTAGCAATTTAATAAATAGAAGGTAGCAATTTAATAAATAGTAGGTAACAAATTTAATAAATAGTAGGTAACATTTTAATAAATAGTAGGTAACAATTTAATAAATAGTAGGTAACAATTTAATATATAGTAGGTAACAATTTAACAAATAGTAGGTAACATTTTAATAAATAGTAGGTAACAATTTAATAAATAGTGGGTAACAATTTAATAAATAGTAGGTAGCAATTTAATAAATAGTAGGTAGCAATTTAAAAAATAGTAGGTAACGATTTAATAAATAGTAGGTAACATTTTATATAATAGTAGGTAACAATTTAATAAATAGTAGGTAACAATTTAATAAATAGTAGTTAACAATTTAATAAATAGTAGATAACAATTTAATAAATAGTATGTAACAATTTAATAAATAGTAGGTAACAATTTAATAAATAGTAGATAACAATTTAATATATTGTACGTAACAATTTATTAAATAGTAGGTAACAATTTAATAAATAGTTGGAAACAATTTAATAAATAGTAGGTAACAATTTAATAAATAGTAGGTAGCAATTTAATAAATAGTAGGTAGCCATTTAATAAATAGTAGGTAACAATTTAATAAAATAGCAGCTAACAATTTAATAAATAGTGGGTAACAAATTAATAAATAGTAAGTAACAATTTAATAAATAGTAGGTAACAATTTAATAAATAGTAGGTAACAATTTAATAAACAGTATGTAACAATTTAATAAATAGTAGGTAACAATTTAATAAATAGTGGGTAACAAATTAACAAATAATAAGTAACAATTTAATATATAGTAAGTAACAATATAATAAATAGTAAGTAACTATTTAATAAATAGTAAGTAACAATTTAATAAATAGTAAGTAGCAATTTAATTAATAGTGAGTAGCAATTTAATAAATAGTAGTTAACAATTTAATAAGTAGTAGGTAACAATTTAATAAATAGTAGGTAACAATTTAATAAATAGTAGGTAACAATTTAATAAATAGTAGATAACAATTTAATATATTGTACGTAACAATTTAATAAATAGTAGGTAACAAGTTAATAAATAGTAGGTAGCAATTTAATAAATAGTAAGTAGCAATTTCATAAATAGTAAGTAGCAATTTAATAAATAGTAAGTAGCAATTTAATAAATAGTAAGTAACAATTTAATAAATAGTAAGTAACAATTTAATAAATAGTAAGTAACAATTTAATAAATAGTAAGTAGCAATTTAATAAATAGTGAATAGCAATTTAATAAATAGTAAGTAGCAATATAATAAATTGTAAGTAACAATTTAATAAATAGTAATTAACAATTTAATAAATAGTAATTAACAATTTAATAAATAGTAATTAACAATTTAATAAATAGTAATTAACAATTTAATAAATAGTAAGTAACAATTTAATAAATAGTACGTAACAATTTAATAAATAGTAGGTAACAATTTAATAAATAGTTGGAAACAATTTAATAAATAGTAGGTAACAATTTAATAAATAGTAGGTAGCAATTTAATAAATAGTAGGTAGCAATTTAATAAATAGTAAGTAGCAATTTCATAAATAGTAAGTAGCAATTTAATAAATAGTAAGTAGCAATTTAATAAATAGTAAGTAGCAATTCAATAAATTGTAAGTAGCAATTTAATAAATAGTAAGTAGCAATTTAATAAATAGTAAGTAACAATTTAATAAATAGTAAGTAACAATTTAATAAATAGTAAGTAACAATTTAATAAATAGTAAGTAGCAATTTAATAAATAGTGAATAGCAATTTAATAAATAGTAAGTAGCAATTTAATAAATTGTAAGTAACAATTTAATAAATAGTAATTAACAATTTAATAAATAGTAATTAACAATTTAATAAATAGTAAGAAACAATTTAATAAATAGTAAGTAACAATTTAATAAATTGTATGTAACAATTTAATAAATAGTAGGTAACAATTTAATAAATAGTAGGTAACAATTTAATAAATAGAAGGTAACAATTTAATAAATACTAGGTAACAATTTAATAAACAGTAGGTAACAATTTAATAAATAGTACGTAACAATTTAATAAATAGTAGGTAACAATTTAATAAATAGTTGGAAACAATTTAATAAATAGTAGGTAACAATTTAATAAATAGTAGGTAGCAATTTAATAAATAGAAGGTAGCAATTTAATAAATAGTAGGTAACAAATTTAATAAATAGTAGGTAACATTTTAATAAATAGTAGGTAACAATTTAATAAATAGTAGGTAACAATTTAATATATAGTAGGTAACAATTTAACAAATAGTAGGTAACATTTTAATAAATAGTAGGTAACAATTTAATAAATAGTGGGTAACAATTTAATAAATAGTAGGTAGCAATTTAATAAATAGTAGGTAGCAATTTAAAAAATAGTAGGTAACGATTTAATAAATAGTAGGTAACATTTTATATAATAGTAGGTAACAATTTAATAAATAGTAGGTAACAATTTAATAAATAGTAGTTAACAATTTAATAAATAGTAGATAACAATTTAATAAATAGTATGTAACAATTTAATAAATAGTAGGTAACAATTTAATAAATAGTAGATAACAATTTAATATATTGTACGTAACAATTTATTAAATAGTAGGTAACAATTTAATAAATAGTTGGAAACAATTTAATAAATAGTAGGTAACAATTTAATAAATAGTAGGTAGCAATTTAATAAATAGTAGGTAGCCATTTAATAAATAGTAGGTAACAATTTAATAAATAGTAGCTAACAATTTAATAAATAGTGGGTAACAAATTAATAAATAGTAAGTAACAATTTAATAAATAGTAGGTAACAATTTAATAAATAGTAGGTAACAATTTAATAAACAGTATGTAACAATTTAATAAATAGTAGGTAACAATTTAATAAATAGTGGGTAACAAATTAACAAATAGTAAGTAACAATTTAATATATAGTAAGTAACAATATAATAAATAGTAAGTAACTATTTAATAAATAGTAAGTAACAATTTAATAAATAGTAAGTAGCAATTTAATTAATAGTGAGTAGCAATTTAATAAATAGTAGTTAACAATTTAATAAGTAGTAGGTAACAATTTAATAAATAGTAGGTAACAATTTAATAAATAGTAGGTAACAATTTAATAAATAGTAGATAACAATTTAATATATTGTACGTAACAATTTAATAAATAGTAGGTAACAAGTTAATAAATAGTAGGTAGCAATTTAATAAATAGTAAGTAGCAATTTCATAAATAGTAAGTAGCAATTTAATAAATAGTAAGTAGCAATTTAATAAATAGTAAGTAACAATTTAATAAATAGTAAGTAACAATTTAATAAATAGTAAGTAACAATTTAATAAATAGTAAGTAGCAATTTAATAAATAGTGAATAGCAATTTAATAAATAGTAAGTAGCAATATAATAAATTGTAAGTAACAATTTAATAAATAGTAATTAACAATTTAATAAATAGTAATTAACAATTTAATAAATAGTAAGAAACAATTTAATAAATAGGAAGTAACAATTTAAAAAATATTAAGTAACAATTTAATAAATAGTAAGTAACAATTTAATAAATAGTAAGTAACAATTTAATAAATTGTATGTAACAATTTAATAAATAGTAGGTAACAATTTAATAAATAGTAGGTAACAATTTAATAAATAGAAGGTAACAATTTAATAAATACTAGGTAACAATTTAATAAACAGTAGGTAACAATTTAATAAATAGTACGTAACAATTTAATAAATAGTAGGTAACAATTTAATAAATAGTTGGAAACAATTTAATAAATAGTAGGTAACAATTTAATAAATAGTAGGTAGCAATTTAATAAATAGTAGGTAGCAATTTAATAAATAGTAGGTAACAAATTTAATAAATAGTAGGTAACATTTTAATAAATAGTAGGTAACAATTTAATAAATAGTAGGTAACAATTTAATATATAGTAGGTAACAATTTAATAAATAGTAGGTAACAATTTAATAAATAGTAGGTAACAATTTAATAAATAGTGGGTAACAATTTAATAAATAGTAGGTAGCAATTTAATAAATACTAGGTAGCAATTTAAAAAATAGTAGGTAACGATTTAATAAATAGTAGGTAACATTTTATATAATAGTAGGTAACAATTTAATAAATAGTAGGTAACAATTTAATAAATAGTAGTTAACAATTTAATAAATAGTAGATAACAATTTAATAAATAGTATGTAACAATTTAATAAATAGTAGGTAACAATTTAATAAATAGTAGGTAACAATTTAATAAATAGTAGATAACAATTTAATATATTGTACGTAACAATTTAATAAATAGTAGGTAACAATTTAATAAATAGTAGGTAGCAATTTAATAAATAGTAAGTAGCAATTTCATAAATAGTAAGTAGCAATTTAATAAATAGTGGGTAACAAATTAATAAATAGTAAGTAACAATTTAATATATAGTAAGTAACAATTTAATAAATAGTAAGTAGCCATTTAATAAATAGTATGTAACAATTTAATAAATAGTAAGTAGCCATTTAATAAATAGTAAGTAGCAATTTAATAAATAGTAAGTAGCAATTTAATAAATAGTAAGTAGCAATTTAATAAATAGTAAGTAACAATATAATAAATAGTAAGTAACTATTTAATAAATAGTAAGTAACAATTTAATAAATAGTAAGTAGCAATTTAATAAATAGTGAGTAGCAATTTAATAAATAGTAGTTAACAATTTAATAAGTAGTAGGTAACAATTTAATAAATAGTAGGTAACAATTTAATAAATAGTAGGTAACAATTTAATAAATAGTAGATAACAATTTAATATATTGTACGTAACAATTTAATAAATAGTAGGTAACAATTTAATAAAAAGTAGGTAGCAATTTAATAAATAGTAAGTAGCAATTTCATAAATAGTAAGTAGCAATTTAATAAATAGTAAGTAGCAATTTAATAAATAGTAAGTTGCAATTTAATAAATAGTAAGTAGCAATTTAATAAATTGTAAGTAGCAATTTAATAAATAGTAGGTAGCATTTTAATAAATAGTAAGTAACAATTTAATAAATAGTAATTAACAATTTAATAAATAGTAATTAACAATTTAATAAATAGTAAGTAACAATTTAATAAATAGTAAGTAACAATTTAATAAATATTAAGTAACAATTTAATAAATAGTAAGTAACAATTTAATAAATAGTAAGTAACAATTTAATAAATTGTATGTAACAATTTAATAAATAGTAGGTAACAATTTAATAAATAGTAGGTAACAATTAAATAAATAGTAGGTAACAATTTAATAAATACTAGGTAACAATTTAATAAATAGTAGGTAACAATTTAATAAATAGTACGTAACAATTTAATAAATAGTAGGTAACAATTTAATAAATAGTTGGAAACAATTTAATAAATAGTAGGTAACAATTTAATTAATAGTAGGTAGCAATTTAATAAATAGTAGGTAGCAATTTAATGAATAGTAAGTAGCAATTTAATAAATAGTAAGTAGCAATTTAATAAATAGTAAGTAGCAATTTAATAAATAGTAAGTAGCAATTTAATAAATTGTAAGTAGCAATTTAATAAATAGTAAGTAGCAATTTAATAAATAGTAAGTAACAATATAATAAATTGTAAGTAACTATTTAATAAATAGTAAGTAACAATTTAATAAATAGTAAGTAGAAATTTAATAAATAGTGAGTAGCAATTTAATAAATAGTAGTTAACAATTTAATAAATAGTAAGTAACAATTTAATAAATAGTACGTAACAATTTAATAAATAGTAGGTAACAATTTAATAAATAGTTGGAAACAATTTAATAAATAGTAGGTAACAATTTAATAAATAGTAGGTAGCAATTTAATAAATAGTAGGTAGCAATTTAATAAATAGTAGGTAACAATTTAATAAATAGTAGATAACAATTTAATATATTGTACGTAACAATTTAATAAATAGTAGGTAACAATTTAATAAATAGTTGGAAACAATTTAATAAATAGTAGGTAACAATTTAATAAATAGTAGGTAGCAATTTAATAAATAGTAGGCAGCCATTTAATAAATAGTAGGTAACAATTTAATAAATAGTAGCTAACAATTTAATAAATAGTAAGTAGCCATTTAATAAATAGTAAGTAACAATTTAATAAATAGTAAGTAACAATTTAATAAATAGTAAGTAGCCACTTAATAAATAGTATGTAACAATTTAATTAATAGTAAGTAGCCATTTAATAAATAGTAAGTAGCAATTTAATAAATAGTAAGTAGCAATTTAATAAATAGTAAGAAGCAATTTAATAAATAGTAAGTAGCAATTTAATAAATAGTAAGTAGCAATTTAATAAATAGTAAGTAGCAATTTAATAAATAGTAAGTTGCAATTTAATAAATAGTAAGTAACAATATAATAAATAGTAAGTAACTATTTAATAAATAGTAAGTAACAATTTAATAAATAGTAAGTATCAATTTAATAAATAGTGAATAGCAATTTAATAAATAGTAAGTAGCAATTTAATAAATAGTAAGTAACAAATTAATAAATAGTAAGTAACAATTTAATAAATAGTAAGTAACAATTTAATAAATAGTAAGTAGCAATTTAATAAATAGTGAGTAGCAATTTAATAAATAGTAAGTAGCAATTTAATAAATTTTAAGTAACAATTTAATAAATAGTAAGTAACAATTTAACAAATAGTAAGTAGCAATTTAATAAATAGTGAGTAGCAATTTAATAAATAGTAAGTAGCAATTTAATAAATTGTAAGTAACAATTTAATAAATAGTAATTAACAATTTAATAAATAGTAATTAACAATTTAATAAATAGTAAGTAACAATTAAATAAATAGTAGGTAACAATTTAATAAATACTAGGTAACAATTTAATAAATAGTAGGTAACAATTTAATAAATAGTACGTAACAATTTAATAAATAGTAGGTAACAATTTAATAAATAGTTGGAAACAATTTAATAAATAGTAGGTAACAATTTAATTAATAGTAGGTAGCAATTTAATAAATAGTAGGTAGCAATTTAATGAATAGTAAGTAGCAATTTAATAAATAGTAAGTAGCAATTTAATAAATAGTAAGTAGCAATTTAATAAATAGTAAGTAGCAATTTAATAAATTGTAAGTAGCAATTTAATAAATAGTAAGTAGCAATTTAATAAATAGTAAGTAGCAATTTAATAAATAGTAAGTTGCAATTTAATAAATAGTAAGTAGCCATTTAATAAATAGTATGTAACAATTTAATAAATAGTAAGTAGCCATTTAATAAATAGTAAGTAGCAATTTAATAAATAGTAAGTAGCAATTTAATAAATAGTAAGTAGCAATTTAATAAATAGTAAGTAACAATATAATAAATAGTAAGTAACTATTTAATAAATAGTAAGTAACAATTTAATAAATAGTAAGTAGCAATTTAATAAATAGTGAGTAGCAATTTAATAAATAGTAGTTAACAATTTAATAAGTAGTAGGTAACAATTTAATAAATAGTAGGTAACAATTTAATAAATAGTAGGTAACAATTTAATAAATAGTAGATAACAATTTAATATATTGTACGTAACAATTTAATAAATAGTAGGTAACAATTTAATAAAAAGTAGGTAGCAATTTAATAAATAGTAAGTAGCAATTTCATAAATAGTAAGTAGCAATTTAATAAATAGTAAGTAGCAATTTAATAAATAGTAAGTTGCAATTTAATAAATAGTAAGTAGCAATTTAATAAATTGTAAGTAGCAATTTAATAAATAGTAGGTAGCATTTTAATAAATAGTAAGTAACAATTTAATAAATAGTAATTAACAATTTAATAAATAGTAATTAACAATTTAATAAATAGTAAGTAACAATTTAATAAATAGTAAGTAACAATTTAATAAATATTAAGTAACAATTTAATAAATAGTAAGTAACAATTTAATAAATAGTAAGTAACAATTTAATAAATTGTATGTAACAATTTAATAAATAGTAGGTAACAATTTAATAAATAGTAGGTAACAATTAAATAAATAGTAGGTAACAATTTAATAAATACTAGGTAACAATTTAATAAATAGTAGGTAACAATTTAATAAATAGTACGTAACAATTTAATAAATAGTAGGTAACAATTTAATAAATAGTTGGAAACAATTTAATAAATAGTAGGTAACAATTTAATTAATAGTAGGTAGCAATTTAATAAATAGTAGGTAGCAATTTAATGAATAGTAAGTAGCAATTTAATAAATAGTAAGTAGCAATTTAATAAATAGTAAGTAGCAATTTAATAAATAGTAAGTAGCAATTTAATAAATTGTAAGTAGCAATTTAATAAATAGTAAGTAGCAATTTAATAAATAGTAAGTAACAATATAATAAATTGTAAGTAACTATTTAATAAATAGTAAGTAACAATTTAATAAATAGTAAGTAGAAATTTAATAAATAGTGAGTAGCAATTTAATAAATAGTAGTTAACAATTTAATAAATAGTAAGTAACAATTTAATAAATAGTACGTAACAATTTAATAAATAGTAGGTAACAATTTAATAAATAGTTGGAAACAATTTAATAAATAGTAGGTAACAATTTAATAAATAGTAGGTAGCAATTTAATAAATAGTAGGTAGCAATTTAATAAATAGTAGGTAACAATTTAATAAATAGTAGATAACAATTTAATATATTGTACGTAACAATTTAATAAATAGTAGGTAACAATTTAATAAATAGTTGGAAACAATTTAATAAATAGTAGGTAACAATTTAATAAATAGTAGGTAGCAATTTAATAAATAGTAGGCAGCCATTTAATAAATAGTAGGTAACAATTTAATAAATAGTAGCTAACAATTTAATAAATAGTAAGTAGCCATTTAATAAATAGTAAGTAACAATTTAATAAATAGTAAGTAACAATTTAATAAATAGTAAGTAGCCACTTAATAAATAGTATGTAACAATTTAATTAATAGTAAGTAGCCATTTAATAAATAGTAAGTAGCAATTTAATAAATAGTAAGTAGCAATTTAATAAATAGTAAGAAGCAATTTAATAAATAGTAAGTAGCAATTTAATAAATAGTAAGTAGCAATTTAATAAATAGTAAGTAGCAATTTAATAAATAGTAAGTTGCAATTTAATAAATAGTAAGTAACAATATAATAAATAGTAAGTAACTATTTAATAAATAGTAAGTAACAATTTAATAAATAGTAAGTATCAATTTAATAAATAGTGAATAGCAATTTAATAAATAGTAAGTAGCAATTTAATAAATAGTAAGTAACAAATTAATAAATAGTAAGTAACAATTTAATAAATAGTAAGTAACAATTTAATAAATAGTAAGTAGCAATTTAATAAATAGTGAGTAGCAATTTAATAAATAGTAAGTAGCAATTTAATAAATTTTAAGTAACAATTTAATAAATAGTAAGTAACAATTTAACAAATAGTAAGTAGCAATTTAATAAATAGTGAGTAGCAATTTAATAAATAGTAAGTAGCAATTTAATAAATTGTAAGTAACAATTTAATAAATAGTAATTAACAATTTAATAAATAGTAATTAACAATTTAATAAATAGTAAGTAACAATTAAATAAATAGTAGGTAACAATTTAATAAATACTAGGTAACAATTTAATAAATAGTAGGTAACAATTTAATAAATAGTACGTAACAATTTAATAAATAGTAGGTAACAATTTAATAAATAGTTGGAAACAATTTAATAAATAGTAGGTAACAATTTAATTAATAGTAGGTAGCAATTTAATAAATAGTAGGTAGCAATTTAATGAATAGTAAGTAGCAATTTAATAAATAGTAAGTAGCAATTTAATAAATAGTAAGTAGCAATTTAATAAATAGTAAGTAGCAATTTAATAAATTGTAAGTAGCAATTTAATAAATAGTAAGTAGCAATTTAATAAATAGTATGTAACAATATAATAAATTGTAAGTAACTATTTAATAAATAGTAAGTAACAATTTAATAAATAGTAAGTAGCAATTTAATAAATAGTGAGTAGCAATTTAATAAATAGTAGTTAACAATTTAATAAATAGTAAGTAACAATTTAATAAATAGTACGTAACAATTTAATAAATAGTAGGTAACAATTTAATAAATAGTTGGAAACAATTTAATAAATAGTAGGTAACAATTTAATAAATAGTAAGTAACAATTTAATAAATAGTAAGTAGCCACTTAATAAATAGTATGTAACAATTTAATAAATAGTAAGTAGCCATTTAATAAATAGTAAGTAGCAATTTAATAAATAGTAAGTAGCAATTTAATAAATAGTAAGTAGCAATTTAATAAATAGTATGAAGCAATTTAATAAATAGTAAGTAGCAATTTAATAAATAGTAAGTAGCAATTTAATAAATAGTAAGTAGCAATTTAATAAATAATACGTAGCAATTTAATAAATAGTAAGTAGCAATTTAATAAACAGTAAGTACCAATTTAATAAATAGTAAGTAACAATTTAATGAATAGTAAGTAACAATATAATAAATAGTAAGTAACAATTTAATAAATACTAATTAACAATTTAATAAATAGTAATTAACAATTTAATAAATAGTAGGTAACAATTTAATAAATAGTAGGTAACATTTTAATAAACAGAAGGTAACAATTTAATATATAGTAGGTAACAATTTAATAAATAGTAGGTAACAATTTAATAAATAGTAGGTAACAATTTAATAAATAGTATGTAACAATTTAATAATTAGTAGGTAACAATTTAATAAATAGTAGGTAACAATTTAATAAATAGTAGGTAACAATTTAATAAATAGTGGGTAACAATTTAATAAATAGTAAGGAGCAATTTAATAAATAATAAGTAGCCATTTAATAAATAGTAAGTAGCAATTTAATCAATAGTAAGTAGCAATTTAATAAATAGTAAGTAGCAATTTAATAAAGAGTAAGAAGCAATTTAATAAATAGTAAGTAGCAATTTAATAAATAGTAAGTAGCAATTTAATAAATAGTAAGTAGCAATTTAATAAATAGTAAGTTGCAATTTAATAAATAGTAAGTAGCAATTTAATAAATTGTAAGTAGCAATTTAATAAATAGTAAGTAGCATTTTAATAAATAGTAAGTAACAATTTAATAAATAGTAAGTAACAATTTAATTAAGAGTAAGTAACAATTTAATAAATAGTAAGTAGCAATTTAATAAATAGTGAGTAGCAATTTAATAAATAGTAAGTAGCAATTTAATAAATTGTAAGTAACAATTTAATAAATAGTAATTAACAATTTAATAAATAGTAATTAACAATTTAATAAATAGTAAGTAACAATTTAATAAATAGTAAGTAACAATTTAATAAATATTAAGTAACAATTTAATAAATAGTAAGTAACAATTTAATAAATAGTAAGTAACAATTTAATAAATTGTATGTAACAATTTAATAAATAGTAGGTAACAATTTAATAAATAGTAGGTAACAATTAAATAAATAGTAGGTAACAATTTAACAAATACTAGGTAACAATTTAATAAATAGTAGGTAACAATTTAATAAATAGTACGTAACAATTTAATAAATAGTAGGTAACAATTTAATAAATAGTTGGAAACAATTTAATAAATAGTAGGTAACAATTTAATAAATAGTAGGTAGCAATTTAATAAATAGTAGGTAGCAATTTAATGAATAGTAAGTAGCAATTTAATAAATAGTAAGTAGCAATTTAATAAATAGTAAGTAGCAATTTAATAAATAGTAAGTAGCAATTTAATAAATAGTAGGTAACAATTTAATATATAGTAGGTAACATTTTAATAAATAGTAGGTAACAATTTAATAAACAGTAGGTAACAATTTAATAAATAGTAGGTAACAATTTAATAAATAGTAGGTAACAATTTAATAAACAGTATGTAACAATTTAATAAATAGTAGGTAACAATTTAATAAATAGTGGGTAACAAATTAATAAATAGTAAGTAACAATTTAATATATAGTAAGTAACAATTTAATAAATAGTAAGTAGCCATTTAATAAATAGTATGTAACAATTTAATAAATAGTAAGTAGCCATTTAATAAATAGTAAGTAGCAATTTAATAAATAGTAAGTAGCAATTTAATAAATAGTAAGTAGCAATTTAATAAATAGTAAGAAGCAATTTAATAAATAGTAAGTAGCAATTTAATAAATAGTAAGTTGCAATTTAATAAATAGTAAGTAGCAATTTAATAAATAGTAAGTAGCAATTTAATAAATTGTAAGTAGCAATTTAATAAATAGTATGTAGCAATTTAATAAATAGTAAGTAACAATTTAATGAATAGTAAGTAACAATTTAATAAATAGTAAGTAACAATTTAATAAATAGTAAGTAACAATTTAATAAATAGTAAGTAGCAATTTAATAAATAGTGAGTAGCAATTTAATAAATAGTAAGTAGCAATTTAATAAATAGTAAGTAACAATTTAATAAATAGTAAGGAACAATTTAATAAATGGTAAGTAACAATTTAATAAATAGTAAGTAACAATTTAATAAATAGTAAGTAACAATTTAATAAATAGTAAGTAACAATTTAATAAATAGTAAGTAACAATTTAATAAATAGTAAGTAACAATTTAATAAATTGTATGTAACAGTTTAATAAATAGTAGGTAACAAATTAATAAATAGTAGGTAACAATTTAATAAATAGTAGGTAACATTTTAATAAATAGTAGGTAACAATTTAATAAATAGTAGGTAACAATTTAATAAATAGTAGCTAACAATTTAATAAATAGTGGGTAACAAATTAATAAATAGTAAGTAACAATTTAATAAATAGTAAGTAACAATTTAATAAATAGTAAGTAGCCACTTAATAAATAGTATGTAACAATTTAATTAATAGTAAGTAGCCATTTAATAAATAGTAAGTAGCAATTTAATAAATAGTAAGTAGCAATTTAATAAATAGTCAGAAGCAATTTAACAAATAGTAAGTAGCAATTTAATAAATAGTAAGTAGCAATTTAATAAATAGTAAGTAGCAATTTAATAAATAGTAAGTAGCAATTTAATAAACAGTAACTAACAATATAATAAATAGTAAGTAACTATTTAATAAATAGTAAGTAACAATTTAATAAATAGTAAGTAGCAATTTAATAAATAGTGAGTAGCAATTTAATAAATAGTAAGTAACAATTTAATAAATAGTAAGTAACAATTTAATAAATTGTATGTAACAATTTAATAAATAGTAGGTAACAAATTAATAAATAGTAGGTAACAATTTAATAAATAGTAGGTAACATTTTAATAAATAGTAGGTAACAATTTAATAAATAGTAGGTAACAATTTAATAAATAGTAGCTAACAATTTAATAAATAGTGGGTAACAAATTAATAAATAGTAAGTAACAATTTAATAAATAGTAAGTAACAATTTAATAAATAGTAAGTAGCCACTTAATAAATAGTATGTAACAATTTAATTAATAGTAAGTAGCCATTTAATAAATAGTAAGTAGCAATTTAATAAATAGTAAGTAGCAATTTAATAAATAGTAAGAAGCAATTTAATAAATAGTAAGTAGCAATTTAATAAATAGTAAGTAGCAATTTAATAAATAGTAAGTAGCAATTTAATAAATAGTAAGTAGCAATTTAATAAATAGTAAGTAACAATAAAATAAATAGTAAGTAACTATTTAATAAATAGTAAGTAACAATGTAATAAATAGTAAGTAGCAATTTAATAAATAGTGAGTAGCAATTTAATAAATAGTAAGTAGCAATTTAATAAATAGTAAGTAACAAATTAATAAATAGTAAGTAACAATTTAATAAATAGTAAGTAACAATTTAATAAATAGTAAGTAGCAATTTAATAAATAGTGAGTAGCAATTTAATAAATAGTAAGTAGCAATTTAATAAATTTTAAGTAACAATTTAATAAATAGTAAGTAACAATTTAATAAATAGTAAGTAGCAATTTAATAGATAGTGAGTAGCAATTTAATAAATAGTAAGTAGCAATTTAATAAATTGTAAGTAACAATTTAATAAATAGTAATTAACAATTTAATAAATAGTAATTAACAATTTAATAAATAGTAAGTAACAATTTAATAAATAGTACGTAACAATTTAATAAATAGTAGGTAACAATTTAATAAATAGTAGGTAGCAATTTAATAAATAGTAGGTAGCAATTTAATAAATAGTAAGTAGCAATTTCATAAATAGTAAGTAGCAATTTAATAAATAGTAAGTAACAATTTAATAAATAGTAAGTAACAATTTAATAAATAGTAAGTAACAATTTAATAAATAGTAAGTAGCAATTTAATAAATAGTGAGTAACAATTTAATAAATAGTAAGTAGCAATTTAATAAATTGTAAGTAACAATTTAATAAATAGTAAGTAACAATTTAATAAATAGTAAGTAGCAATTTAATAAATAGTGAGTAGCAATTTAATAAATAGTGAGTAGCAATTTAATAAATAGTAGTTAACAATTTAATAAGTAGTAGGTAACAATTTAATAAATAGTTGGTAACAATTTAATAAATAGTAGGTAACAATTTAATAAATAGTAGATAACAATTTAATATATTGTACGTAACAATTTAATAAATAGTAGGTAACAATTTAATAAATAGTTGGAAACAATTTAATAAATAGTAGGTAACAATTTAATAAATAGTAGGTAGCAATTTAATGAGTAGTAAGTAGCAATTTAATAAATAGTAAGTAACAATTTAATAAATAGTAAGTAACAATTTAATAAATAGTAAGTAACAATTTAATTAATAGTAAGTAGCAATTTAATAAATAGTGAGTAGCAATTTAATAAATAGTAAGTAGCAATTTAATAAATTGTAAGTAACAATTTAATAAATAGTAAGTAGCATTTTAATAAATAGTAAGTAACAATTTAATAAATAGTAAGTAACAATTTAATAAAGAGTAAGTAACAATGTAATAAATAGTAAGTAGCAATTTAATAAATAGTGAGTAGCAATTTAATAAATAGTTAGTAGCAATTTAATAAATTGTAAGTAACAATTTAATAAATAGTAATTAACAATTTAATAAATAGTAATTAACAATTGAATAAATAGTAAGTAACAATTTAATAAATAGTAAGTAACAATTTAATAAATAGTAAGTAACAATTTAATAAATTGTATGTAACAATTTAATAAATAGTAGGTAACATTTTAATAAATAGTAGGTAACAATTAAATAAATAGTAGGTAACAATTTAATAAATACTAGGTAACAATTTAATAAATAGTAGGTAACAATTTAATAAATAGTACGTAACAATTTAATAAATAGTAGGTAACAATTTAATAAGTAGTAGGTAACAATTTAATAAATAGTAAGTAGCCATTTAATAAATAGTATGTAACAATTTAATAAATAGTAAGTAGCCATTTAATAAATAGTAAGTAGCAATTTAATAAATAGTAAGTAGCAATTTAATAAATAGTAAGTAGCAATTTAATAAATAGTAAGAAGCAATTTAATAAATAGTAAGTAACAATTTAATCAATAGTAAGTAACAATTTAATAAATAGTAAGTAACAATTTAATAAATAGTAAGTAGCAATTTAATAAATAGTGAGTAACAATTTAATAAATAGTAAGTAGCAATTTAATAAATTGTAAGTAACAATTTAATAAATAGTAAGTAACAATTTAATAAATAGTAAGTAGCAATTTAATAAATAGTGAGTAGCAATTTAATAAATAGTGAGTAGCAATTTAATAAATAGTAGTTAACAATTTAATAAGTAGTAGGTAACAATTTAATAAATAGTTGGTAACAATTTAATAAATAGTAGGTAACAATTTAGTAAATAGTAGATAACAATTTAATATATTGTACGTAACAATTTAATAAATAGTAGGTAACAATTTAATAAATAGTTGGAAACAATTTAATAAATAGTAGGTAACAATTTAATAAATAGTAGGTAGCAATTTAATGAATAGTAAGTAGCAATTTAATAAATAGTAAGTATCAATTTAATAAATAGTAAGTAACAATTTAATAAATAGTAAGTAACAATTTAATAAATAGTAAGTAGCAAATTAATAAATAGTGAGTAGCAATTTAATAAATAGTAAGTAGCAGTTTAATAAATTGTAAGTAACAATTTAGTAAATAGTAAGTAACAATTTAATAAATAGTAAGTAGCAATTTAGTAAATAGTGAGTAGCAATTTAATAAATAGTAGGTAACAATTTAATAAATAGTAGATAACAATTTAATATATTGTACGTAACAATTTAATAAATAGTAGGTAACAATTTAATAAATAGTAGGTAACAATTTAATAAATAGTAGCTAACAATTGAATAAATAGTGGGTAACAATTTAATAAGTAGTAGGTAACAATTTAATAAATAGTAAGTAGCCATTTAATAAATAGTATGTAACAATTTAATAAATAGTAAGTAGCCATTTAATAAATAGTAAGTAGCCACTTAATAAATAGTATGTAACAATTTAATAAATAGTAAGTAGCCATTTAAGAAATAGTAAGTAGCAATTTAATAAATAGGAAGTAGCAATTTAATAAATAGTAAGTAGCAATTTAATAAATAGTAAGAAGCAATTTAATAAATAGTAAGTAGCAATTTAATAAATAGTAAGTAGCAATTTAATAAATAGTAAGTAGCAATTTAATAAATAATACGTAGCAATTTAATAAATTGTAAGTAGCAATTTAATAATCAGTAAGTAGCAATTTAATAAATAGTAAGTAACAATTTAATGAATAGTAAGTAACAATTTAATAAATAGTAAGTAACAATTTAATAAATAGTAATTAACAATTTAATAAATAGTAATTAACAATTTAATAAATAGTAGGTAACAATTTAATAAATACTAGGTAACAATTTAATAAATAGTAGGTAACAATTTAATAAATAGTACGGAACAATTTAATAAATAGTAGGTAACAATTTAATAAGTAGTAGGTAACAATTTAATAAATAGTAAGTAGCCATTTAATAAATAGTATGTAACAATTTAATAAATAGTAAGTAGCCATTTAATAAATAGTAAGTAGCAATTTAATAAATAGTAAGTAGCAATTTAATAAATAGTAAGTAGCAATTTAATAAATAGTAAGAAGCAATTTAATAAATAGTAAGTAGCAACTTAATAAATAGTAAGTTGCAATTTAATAAATAGTAAGTAGCAATTTAATAAATAGTAAGTAGCAATTTAATAAATTCTAAGTAGCAATTTAATAAATAGTATGTAGCAATTTAATAAATAGTAAGTAACAATTTAATGAATAGTAAGTAACAATTTAATAAATAGTAAGTAACAATTTAATAAATAGTAAGTAACAATTTAATAAATAGTAAGTAGCAATTTAATAAATAGTGAGTAGCAATTTAATAAATAGTAAGTAGCAATTTAATAAATAGTAAGTAACAATTTAATAAATAGTAAGGAACAATTTAATAAATGGTAAGTAACAATTTAATAAATAGTAAGTAACAATTTAATAAATAGTAAGTAACAATTTAATAAATAGTAAGTAACAATTTAATAAATAGTAAGTAACAATTTAATAAATTGTATGTAACAATTTAATAAATAGTAGGTAACAAATTAATAAATAGTAGGTAACAATTTAATAAATAGTAGGTAACATTTTAATAAATAGTAGGTAACAATTTAATAAATAGTAAGTAACTATTTAATAAATAGTAAGTAACAATTTAATAAATAGTAAGTAGCAATTTAATAAATAGTGAGTAGTTAACAATTTAATAAGTAGTAGGTAACAATTTAATAAATAGTTGGTAACAATTTAATAAATAGTAGGTAACAATTTAGTAAATAGTAGATAACAATTTAATATATTGTACGTAACAATTTAATAAATAGTAGGTAACAATTTAATAAATAGTTGGAAACAATTTAATAAATAGTAGGTAACAATTTAATAAATAGTAGGTAGCAATTTAATGAATAGTAAGTAGCAATTTAATAAATAGTAAGTATCAATTTAATAAATAGTAAGTAACAATTTAATAAATAGTAAGTAACAATTTAATAAATAGTAAGTAGCAAATTAATAAATAGTGAGTAGCAATTTAATAAATAGTAAGTAGCAGTTTAATAAATTGTAAGTAACAATTTAGTAAATAGTAAGTAACAATTTAATAAATAGTAAGTAGCAATTTAGTAAATAGTGAGTAGCAATTTAATAAATAGTAGGTAACAATTTAATAAATAGTAGATAACAATTTAATATATTGTACGTAACAATTTAATAAATAGTAGGTAACAATTTAATAAATAGTAGGTAACAATTTAATAAATAGTAGCTAACAATTGAATAAATAGTGGGTAACAAATTAATAAATAGTAAGTAACAATTTGATAAATAGTAAGTAACAATTTAATAAATAGTAAGTAGCCACTTAATAAATAGTATGTAACAATTTAATAAATAGTAAGTAGCCATTTAAGAAATAGTAAGTAGCAATTTAATAAATAGGAAGTAGCAATTTAATAAATAGTAAGTAGCAATTTAATAAATAGTAAGAAGCAATTTAATAAATAGTAAGTAGCAATTTAATAAATAGTAAGTAGCAATTTAATAAATAGTAAGTAGCAATTTAATAAATAATACGTAGCAATTTAATAAATTGTAAGTAGCAATTTAATAATCAGTAAGTAGCAATTTAATAAATAGTAAGTAACAATTTAATGAATAGTAAGTAACAATTTAATAAATAGTAAGTAACAATTTAATAAATAGTAATTAACAATTTAATAAATAGTAATTAACAATTTAATAAATAGTAGGTAACAATTTAATAAATACTAGGTAACAATTTAATAAATAGTAGGTAACAATTTAATAAATAGTACGGAACAATTTAATAAATAGTAGGTAACAATTTAATAAGTAGTAGGTAACAATTTAATAAATAGTAAGTAGCCATTTAATAAATAGTATGTAACAATTTAATAAATAGTAAGTAGCCATTTAATAAATAGTAAGTAGCAATTTAATAAATAGTAAGTAGCAATTTAATAAATAGTAAGTAGCAATTTAATAAATAGTAAGAAGCAATTTAATAAATAGTAAGTAGCAACTTAATAAATAGTAAGTTGCAATTTAATAAATAGTAAGTAGCAATTTAATAAATAGTAAGTAGCAATTTAATAAATTGTAAGTAGCAATTTAATAAATAGTATGTAGCAATTTAATAAATAGTAAGTAACAATTTAATGAATAGTAAGTAACAATTTAATAAATAGTAAGTAACAATTTAATAAATAGTAAGTAACAATTTAATAAATAGTAAGTAGCAATTTAATAAATAGTGAGTAGCAATTTAATAAATAGTAAGTAGCAATTTAATAAATAGTAAGTAACAATTTAATAAATAGTAAGGAACAATTTAATAAATGGTAAGTAACAATTTAATAAATAGTAAGTAACAATTTAATAAATAGTAAGTAACAATTTAATAAATAGTAAGTAACAATTTAATAAATAGTAAGTAACAATTTAATAAATTGTATGTAACAATTTAATAAATAGTAGGTAACAAATTAATAAATAGTAGGTAACAATTTAATAAATAGTAGGTAACATTTTAATAAATAGTAGGTAACAATTTAATAAATAGTAGGTAACAATTTAATAAATAGTAGCTAACAATTTAATAAATAGTGGGTAACAAATTAATAAATAGTAAGTAACAATTTAATAAATAGTAAGTAACAATTTAATAAATAGTAAGTAGCCACTTAATAAATAGTATGTAACTATTTAATTAATAGTAAGTAGCCATTTAATAAATAGTAAGTAGCAATTTAATAAATAGTAAGTAGCAATTTAATAAATAGTAAGAAGCAATTTAATAAATAGTAAGTAGCAATTTAATAAATAGTAAGTAGCAATTTAATAAATAGTAAGTAGCAATTTAATAAATAGTAAGTAGCAATTTAATAAATAGTAAGTAACAATATAATAAATAGTAAGTAACTATTTAATAAATAGTATGTAACAATTTAATAAATAGTAAGTAGCCATTTAATAAATAGTAAGTAGCAATTTAATAAATAGTAAGTAGCAATTTAATAAATAGTAAGTAGCAATTTAATAAATAGTAAGAAGCAATTTAATAAATAGTAAGTAGCAACTTAATAAATAGTAAGTTGCAATTTAATAAATAGTAAGTAGCAATTTAATAAATAGTAAGTAGCAATTTAATAAATAGTAAGTAGCAATTTAATAAATAGTGAGTAGCAATTTAATAAATAGTAAGTAGCAATTTAATAAATAGTAAGTAACAATTTAATAAATAGTAAGGAACAATTTAATAAATGGTAAGTAACAATTTAATAAATAGTAAGTAACAATTTAATAAATAGTAAGTAACAATTTAATAAATAGTAAGTAACAATTTAATAAATAGTAAGTAACAATTTAATAAATAGTAAGTAACAATTTAATAAATTGTATGTAACAGTTTAATAAATAGTAGGTAACAAATTAATAAATAGTAGGTAACAATTTAATAAATAGTAGGTAACATTTTAATAAATAGTAGGTAACAATTTAATAAATAGTAGGTAACAATTTAATAAATAGTAGCTAACAATTTAATAAATAGTGGGTAACAAATTAATAAATAGTAAGTAACAATTTAATAAATAGTAAGTAACAATTTAATAAATAGTAAGTAGCCACTTAATAAATAGTATGTAACAATTTAATTAATAGTAAGTAGCCATTTAATAAATAGTAAGTAGCAATTTAATAAATAGTAAGTAGCAATTTAATAAATAGTAAGAAGCAATTTAACAAATAGTAAGTAGCAATTTAATAAATAGTAAGTAGCAATTTAATAAATAGTAAGTAGCAATTTAATAAATAGTAAGTAGCAATTTAATAAACAGTAACTAACAATATAATAAATAGTAAGTAACTATTTAATAAATAGTAAGTAACAATTTAATAAATAGTAAGTAGCAATTTAATAAATAGTGAGTAGCAATTTAATAAATAGTAAGTAACAATTTAATAAATAGTAAGTAACAATTTAATAAATTGTATGTAACAATTTAATAAATAGTAGGTAACAAATTAATAAATAGTAGGTAACAATTTAATAAATAGTAGGTAACATTTTAATAAATAGTAGGTAACAATTTAATAAATAGTAGGTAACAATTTAATAAATAGTAGCTAACAATTTAATAAATAGTGGGTAACAAATTAATAAATAGTAAGTAACAATTTAATAAATAGTAAGTAACAATTTAATAAATAGTAAGTAGCCACTTAATAAATAGTATGTAACAATTTAATTAATAGTAAGTAGCCATTTAATAAATAGTAAGTAGCAATTTAATAAATAGTAAGTAGCAATTTAATAAATAGTAAGAAGCAATTTAATAAATAGTAAGTAGCAATTTAATAAATAGTAAGTAGCAATTTAATAAATAGTAAGTAGCAATTTAATAAATAGTAAGTAGCAATTTAATAAATAGTAAGTAACAATAAAATAAATAGTAAGTAACTATTTAATAAATAGTAAGTAACAATGTAATAAATAGTAAGTAGCAATTTAATAAATAGTGAGTAGCAATTTAATAAATAGTAAGTAGCAATTTAATAAATAGTAAGTAACAAATTAATAAATAGTAAGTAACAATTTAATAAATAGTAAGTAACAATTTAATAAATAGTAAGTAGCAATTTAATAAATAGTGAGTAGCAATTTAATAAATAGTAAGTAGCAATTTAATAAATTTTAAGTAACAATTTAATAAATAGTAAGTAACAATTTAATAAATAGTAAGTAGCAATTTAATAGATAGTGAGTAGCAATTTAATAAATAGTAAGTAGCAATTTAATAAATTGTAAGTAACAATTTAATAAATAGTAATTAACAATTTAATAAATAGTAATTAACAATTTAATAAATAGTAAGTAACAATTTAATAAATAGTACGTAACAATTTAATAAATAGTAGGTAACAATTTAATAAATAGTAGGTAGCAATTTAATAAATAGTAGGTAGCAATTTAATAAATAGTAAGTAGCAATTTCATAAATAGTAAGTAGCAATTTAATAAATAGTAAGTAACAATTTAATAAATAGTAAGTAACAATTTAATAAATAGTAAGTAACAATTTAATAAATAGTAAGTAGCAATTTAATAAATAGTGAGTAACAATTTAATAAATAGTAAGTAGCAATTTAATAAATTGTAAGTAACAATTTAATAAATAGTAAGTAACAATTTAATAAATAGTAAGTAGCAATTTAATAAATAGTGAGTAGCAATTTAATAAATAGTGAGTAGCAATTTAATAAATAGTAGTTAACAATTTAATAAGTAGTAGGTAACAATTTAATAAATAGTTGGTAACAATTTAATAAATAGTAGGTAACAATTTAATAAATAGTAGATAACAATTTAATATATTGTACGTAACAATTTAATAAATAGTAGGTAACAATTTAATAAATAGTTGGAAACAATTTAATAAATAGTAGGTAACAATTTAATAAATAGTAGGTAGCAATTTAATGAGTAGTAAGTAGCAATTTAATAAATAGTAAGTAACAATTTAATAAATAGTAAGTAACAATTTAATAAATAGTAAGTAACAATTTAATTAATAGTAAGTAGCAATTTAATAAATAGTGAGTAGCAATTTAATAAATAGTAAGTAGCAATTTAATAAATTGTAAGTAACAATTTAATAAATAGTAAGTAGCATTTTAATAAATAGTAAGTAACAATTTAATAAATAGTAAGTAACAATTTAATAAAGAGTAAGTAACAATGTAATAAATAGTAAGTAGCAATTTAATAAATAGTGAGTAGCAATTTAATAAATAGTTAGTAGCAATTTAATAAATTGTAAGTAACAATTTAATAAATAGTAATTAACAATTTAATAAATAGTAATTAACAATTGAATAAATAGTAAGTAACAATTTAATAAATAGTAAGTAACAATTTAATAAATAGTAAGTAACAATTTAATAAATTGTATGTAACAATTTAATAAATAGTAGGTAACATTTTAATAAATAGTAGGTAACAATTAAATAAATAGTAGGTAACAATTTAATAAATACTAGGTAACAATTTAATAAATAGTAGGTAACAATTTAATAAATAGTACGTAACAATTTAATAAATAGTAGGTAACAATTTAATAAGTAGTAGGTAACAATTTAATAAATAGTAAGTAGCCATTTAATAAATAGTATGTAACAATTTAATAAATAGTAAGTAGCCATTTAATAAATAGTAAGTAGCAATTTAATAAATAGTAAGTAGCAATTTAATAAATAGTAAGTAGCAATTTAATAAATAGTAAGAAGCAATTTAATAAATAGTAAGTAACAATTTAATCAATAGTAAGTAACAATTTAATAAATAGTAAGTAACAATTTAATAAATAGTAAGTAGCAATTTAATAAATAGTGAGTAACAATTTAATAAATAGTAAGTAGCAATTTAATAAATTGTAAGTAACAATTTAATAAATAGTAAGTAACAATTTAATAAATAGTAAGTAGCAATTTAATAAATAGTGAGTAGCAATTTAATAAATAGTGAGTAGCAATTTAATAAATAGTAGTTAACAATTTAATAAGTAGTAGGTAACAATTTAATAAATAGTTGGTAACAATTTAATAAATAGTAGGTAACAATTTAGTAAATAGTAGATAACAATTTAATATATTGTACGTAACAATTTAATAAATAGTAGGTAACAATTTAATAAATAGTTGGAAACAATTTAATAAATAGTAGGTAACAATTTAATAAATAGTAGGTAGCAATTTAATGAATAGTAAGTAGCAATTTAATAAATAGTAAGTATCAATTTAATAAATAGTAAGTAACAATTTAATAAATAGTAAGTAACAATTTAATAAATAGTAAGTAGCAAATTAATAAATAGTGAGTAGCAATTTAATAAATAGTAAGTAGCAGTTTAATAAATTGTAAGTAACAATTTAGTAAATAGTAAGTAACAATTTAATAAATAGTAAGTAGCAATTTAGTAAATAGTGAGTAGCAATTTAATAAATAGTAGGTAACAATTTAATAAATAGTAGATAACAATTTAATATATTGTACGTAACAATTTAATAAATAGTAGGTAACAATTTAATAAATAGTAGGTAACAATTTAATAAATAGTAGCTAACAATTGAATAAATAGTGGGTAACAATTTAATAAGTAGTAGGTAACAATTTAATAAATAGTAAGTAGCCATTTAATAAATAGTATGTAACAATTTAATAAATAGTAAGTAGCCATTTAATAAATAGTAAGTAGCCACTTAATAAATAGTATGTAACAATTTAATAAATAGTAAGTAGCCATTTAAGAAATAGTAAGTAGCAATTTAATAAATAGGAAGTAGCAATTTAATAAATAGTAAGTAGCAATTTAATAAATAGTAAGAAGCAATTTAATAAATAGTAAGTAGCAATTTAATAAATAGTAAGTAGCAATTTAATAAATAGTAAGTAGCAATTTAATAAATAATACGTAGCAATTTAATAAATTGTAAGTAGCAATTTAATAATCAGTAAGTAGCAATTTAATAAATAGTAAGTAACAATTTAATGAATAGTAAGTAACAATTTAATAAATAGTAAGTAACAATTTAATAAATAGTAATTAACAATTTAATAAATAGTAATTAACAATTTAATAAATAGTAGGTAACAATTTAATAAATACTAGGTAACAATTTAATAAATAGTAGGTAACAATTTAATAAATAGTACGGAACAATTTAATAAATAGTAGGTAACAATTTAATAAGTAGTAGGTAACAATTTAATAAATAGTAAGTAGCCATTTAATAAATAGTATGTAACAATTTAATAAATAGTAAGTAGCCATTTAATAAATAGTAAGTAGCAATTTAATAAATAGTAAGTAGCAATTTAATAAATAGTAAGTAGCAATTTAATAAATAGTAAGAAGCAATTTAATAAATAGTAAGTAGCAACTTAATAAATAGTAAGTTGCAATTTAATAAATAGTAAGTAGCAATTTAATAAATAGTAAGTAGCAATTTAATAAATTCTAAGTAGCAATTTAATAAATAGTATGTAGCAATTTAATAAATAGTAAGTAACAATTTAATGAATAGTAAGTAACAATTTAATAAATAGTAAGTAACAATTTAATAAATAGTAAGTAACAATTTAATAAATAGTAAGTAGCAATTTAATAAATAGTGAGTAGCAATTTAATAAATAGTAAGTAGCAATTTAATAAATAGTAAGTAACAATTTAATAAATAGTAAGGAACAATTTAATAAATGGTAAGTAACAATTTAATAAATAGTAAGTAACAATTTAATAAATAGTAAGTAACAATTTAATAAATAGTAAGTAACAATTTAATAAATAGTAAGTAACAATTTAATAAATTGTATGTAACAATTTAATAAATAGTAGGTAACAAATTAATAAATAGTAGGTAACAATTTAATAAATAGTAGGTAACATTTTAATAAATAGTAGGTAACAATTTAATAAATAGTAAGTAACTATTTAATAAATAGTAAGTAACAATTTAATAAATAGTAAGTAGCAATTTAATAAATAGTGAGTAGTTAACAATTTAATAAGTAGTAGGTAACAATTTAATAAATAGTTGGTAACAATTTAATAAATAGTAGGTAACAATTTAGTAAATAGTAGATAACAATTTAATATATTGTACGTAACAATTTAATAAATAGTAGGTAACAATTTAATAAATAGTTGGAAACAATTTAATAAATAGTAGGTAACAATTTAATAAATAGTAGGTAGCAATTTAATGAATAGTAAGTAGCAATTTAATAAATAGTAAGTATCAATTTAATAAATAGTAAGTAACAATTTAATAAATAGTAAGTAACAATTTAATAAATAGTAAGTAGCAAATTAATAAATAGTGAGTAGCAATTTAATAAATAGTAAGTAGCAGTTTAATAAATTGTAAGTAACAATTTAGTAAATAGTAAGTAACAATTTAATAAATAGTAAGTAGCAATTTAGTAAATAGTGAGTAGCAATTTAATAAATAGTAGGTAACAATTTAATAAATAGTAGATAACAATTTAATATATTGTACGTAACAATTTAATAAATAGTAGGTAACAATTTAATAAATAGTAGGTAACAATTTAATAAATAGTAGCTAACAATTGAATAAATAGTGGGTAACAAATTAATAAATAGTAAGTAACAATTTGATAAATAGTAAGTAACAATTTAATAAATAGTAAGTAGCCACTTAATAAATAGTATGTAACAATTTAATAAATAGTAAGTAGCCATTTAAGAAATAGTAAGTAGCAATTTAATAAATAGGAAGTAGCAATTTAATAAATAGTAAGTAGCAATTTAATAAATAGTAAGAAGCAATTTAATAAATAGTAAGTAGCAATTTAATAAATAGTAAGTAGCAATTTAATAAATAGTAAGTAGCAATTTAATAAATAATACGTAGCAATTTAATAAATTGTAAGTAGCAATTTAATAATCAGTAAGTAGCAATTTAATAAATAGTAAGTAACAATTTAATGAATAGTAAGTAACAATTTAATAAATAGTAAGTAACAATTTAATAAATAGTAATTAACAATTTAATAAATAGTAATTAACAATTTAATAAATAGTAGGTAACAATTTAATAAATACTAGGTAACAATTTAATAAATAGTAGGTAACAATTTAATAAATAGTACGGAACAATTTAATAAATAGTAGGTAACAATTTAATAAGTAGTAGGTAACAATTTAATAAATAGTAAGTAGCCATTTAATAAATAGTATGTAACAATTTAATAAATAGTAAGTAGCCATTTAATAAATAGTAAGTAGCAATTTAATAAATAGTAAGTAGCAATTTAATAAATAGTAAGTAGCAATTTAATAAATAGTAAGAAGCAATTTAATAAATAGTAAGTAGCAACTTAATAAATAGTAAGTTGCAATTTAATAAATAGTAAGTAGCAATTTAATAAATAGTAAGTAGCAATTTAATAAATTGTAAGTAGCAATTTAATAAATAGTATGTAGCAATTTAATAAATAGTAAGTAACAATTTAATGAATAGTAAGTAACAATTTAATAAATAGTAAGTAACAATTTAATAAATAGTAAGTAACAATTTAATAAATAGTAAGTAGCAATTTAATAAATAGTGAGTAGCAATTTAATAAATAGTAAGTAGCAATTTAATAAATAGTAAGTAACAATTTAATAAATAGTAAGGAACAATTTAATAAATGGTAAGTAACAATTTAATAAATAGTAAGTAACAATTTAATAAATAGTAAGTAACAATTTAATAAATAGTAAGTAACAATTTAATAAATAGTAAGTAACAATTTAATAAATTGTATGTAACAATTTAATAAATAGTAGGTAACAAATTAATAAATAGTAGGTAACAATTTAATAAATAGTAGGTAACATTTTAATAAATAGTAGGTAACAATTTAATAAATAGTAGGTAACAATTTAATAAATAGTAGCTAACAATTTAATAAATAGTGGGTAACAAATTAATAAATAGTAAGTAACAATTTAATAAATAGTAAGTAACAATTTAATAAATAGTAAGTAGCCACTTAATAAATAGTATGTAACTATTTAATTAATAGTAAGTAGCCATTTAATAAATAGTAAGTAGCAATTTAATAAATAGTAAGTAGCAATTTAATAAATAGTAAGAAGCAATTTAATAAATAGTAAGTAGCAATTTAATAAATAGTAAGTAGCAATTTAATAAATAGTAAGTAGCAATTTAATAAATAGTAAGTAGCAATTTAATAAATAGTAAGTAACAATATAATAAATAGTAAGTAACTATTTAATAAATAGTAAGTAACAATTTAATAAATAGTAAGTAGCAATTTAATAAATAGTGAGTAGCAATTTAATAAATAGTAGTTAACAATTTAATAAGTAGTAGGTAACAATTTAATAAATAGTAGGTAACAATTTAATAAATAGTAGGAAACAATTTAATAAATAGTAGATAACAATTTAATATATTGTACGTAACAATTTAATAAATAGTAGGTAACAATTTAATAAATTGTTGGAAACAATTTAATAAATAGTAGGTAACAATTTAATAAATAGTAGGTAGCAATTTAATAAATAGTAAGTAGCAATTTAATAAATAGTAAGTAACAAATTAATAAATAGTAAGTAACAATTTAATAAATAGTAAGTAACAATTTAATAAATAGTAAGTAGCAATTTAATAAATAGTAAGTAGCAATTTAATAAATAGTAAGTTGCAATTTAATAAATAGTAAGTAGCAATTTAATAAATAGTAAGTAGCAATTTAATAAATTGTAAGTAGCAATTTAATAAATAGTATGTAGCAATTTAATAAATAGTAAGTAACAATTTAATGAATAGTAAGTAACAATTTAATAAATAGTAAGTAACAATTTAATAAATAGTAAGTAACAATTTAATAAATAGTAAGTAGCAATTTAATAAATAGTGAGTAGCAATTTAATAAATAGTAAGTAGCAATTTAATAAATAGTAAGTAACAATTTAATAAATAGTAAGGAACAATTTAATAAATGGTAAGTAACAATTTAATAAATAGTAAGTAACAATTTAATAAATAGTAAGTAACAATTTAATAAATAGTAAGTAACAATTTAATAAATAGTAAGTAACAATTTAATAAATAGTAAGTAACAATTTAATAAATTGTATGTAACAGTTTAATAAATAGTAGGTAACAAATTAATAAATAGTAGGTAACAATTTAATAAATAGTAGGTAACATTTTAATAAATAGTAGGTAACAATTTAATAAATAGTAGGTAACAATTTAATAAATAGTAGCTAACAATTTAATAAATAGTGGGTAACAAATTAATAAATAGTAAGTAACAATTTAATAAATAGTAAGTAACAATTTAATAAATAGTAAGTAGCCACTTAATAAATAGTATGTAACAATTTAATTAATAGTAAGTAGCCATTTAATAAATAGTAAGTAGCAATTTAATAAATAGTAAGTAGCAATTTAATAAATAGTAAGAAGCAATTTAACAAATAGTAAGTAGCAATTTAATAAATAGTAAGTAGCAATTTAATAAATAGTAAGTAGCAATTTAATAAATAGTAAGTAGCAATTTAATAAACAGTAACTAACAATATAATAAATAGTAAGTAACTATTTAATAAATAGTAAGTAACAATTTAATAAATAGTAAGTAGCAATTTAATAAATAGTGAGTAGCAATTTAATAAATAGTAAGTAACAATTTAATAAATAGTAAGTAACAATTTAATAAATTGTATGTAACAATTTAATAAATAGTAGGTAACAAATTAATAAATAGTAGGTAACAATTTAATAAATAGTAGGTAACATTTTAATAAATAGTAGGTAACAATTTAATAAATAGTAGGTAACAATTTAATAAATAGTAGCTAACAATTTAATAAATAGTGGGTAACAAATTAATAAATAGTAAGTAACAATTTAATAAATAGTAAGTAACAATTTAATAAATAGTAAGTAGCCACTTAATAAATAGTATGTAACAATTTAATTAATAGTAAGTAGCCATTTAATAAATAGTAAGTAGCAATTTAATAAATAGTAAGTAGCAATTTAATAAATAGTAAGAAGCAATTTAATAAATAGTAAGTAGCAATTTAATAAATAGTAAGTAGCAATTTAATAAATAGTAAGTAGCAATTTAATAAATAGTAAGTAGCAATTTAATAAATAGTAAGTAACAATAAAATAAATAGTAAGTAACTATTTAATAAATAGTAAGTAACAATGTAATAAATAGTAAGTAGCAATTTAATAAATAGTGAGTAGCAATTTAATAAATAGTAAGTAGCAATTTAATAAATAGTAAGTAACAAATTAATAAATAGTAAGTAACAATTTAATAAATAGTAAGTAACAATTTAATAAATAGTAAGTAGCAATTTAATAAATAGTGAGTAGCAATTTAATAAATAGTAAGTAGCAATTTAATAAATTTTAAGTAACAATTTAATAAATAGTAAGTAACAATTTAATAAATAGTAAGTAGCAATTTAATAGATAGTGAGTAGCAATTTAATAAATAGTAAGTAGCAATTTAATAAATTGTAAGTAACAATTTAATAAATAGTAATTAACAATTTAATAAATAGTAATTAACAATTTAATAAATAGTAAGTAACAATTTAATAAATAGTACGTAACAATTTAATAAATAGTAGGTAACAATTTAATAAATAGTAGGTAGCAATTTAATAAATAGTAGGTAGCAATTTAATAAATAGTAAGTAGCAATTTCATAAATAGTAAGTAGCAATTTAATAAATAGTAAGTAACAATTTAATAAATAGTAAGTAACAATTTAATAAATAGTAAGTAACAATTTAATAAATAGTAAGTAGCAATTTAATAAATAGTGAGTAACAATTTAATAAATAGTAAGTAGCAATTTAATAAATTGTAAGTAACAATTTAATAAATAGTAAGTAACAATTTAATAAATAGTAAGTAGCAATTTAATAAATAGTGAGTAGCAATTTAATAAATAGTGAGTAGCAATTTAATAAATAGTAGTTAACAATTTAATAAGTAGTAGGTAACAATTTAATAAATAGTTGGTAACAATTTAATAAATAGTAGGTAACAATTTAATAAATAGTAGATAACAATTTAATATATTGTACGTAACAATTTAATAAATAGTAGGTAACAATTTAATAAATAGTTGGAAACAATTTAATAAATAGTAGGTAACAATTTAATAAATAGTAGGTAGCAATTTAATGAGTAGTAAGTAGCAATTTAATAAATAGTAAGTAACAATTTAATAAATAGTAAGTAACAATTTAATAAATAGTAAGTAACAATTTAATTAATAGTAAGTAGCAATTTAATAAATAGTGAGTAGCAATTTAATAAATAGTAAGTAGCAATTTAATAAATTGTAAGTAACAATTTAATAAATAGTAAGTAGCATTTTAATAAATAGTAAGTAACAATTTAATAAATAGTAAGTAACAATTTAATAAAGAGTAAGTAACAATGTAATAAATAGTAAGTAGCAATTTAATAAATAGTGAGTAGCAATTTAATAAATAGTTAGTAGCAATTTAATAAATTGTAAGTAACAATTTAATAAATAGTAATTAACAATTTAATAAATAGTAATTAACAATTGAATAAATAGTAAGTAACAATTTAATAAATAGTAAGTAACAATTTAATAAATAGTAAGTAACAATTTAATAAATTGTATGTAACAATTTAATAAATAGTAGGTAACATTTTAATAAATAGTAGGTAACAATTAAATAAATAGTAGGTAACAATTTAATAAATACTAGGTAACAATTTAATAAATAGTAGGTAACAATTTAATAAATAGTACGTAACAATTTAATAAATAGTAGGTAACAATTTAATAAGTAGTAGGTAACAATTTAATAAATAGTAAGTAGCCATTTAATAAATAGTATGTAACAATTTAATAAATAGTAAGTAGCCATTTAATAAATAGTAAGTAGCAATTTAATAAATAGTAAGTAGCAATTTAATAAATAGTAAGTAGCAATTTAATAAATAGTAAGAAGCAATTTAATAAATAGTAAGTAACAATTTAATCAATAGTAAGTAACAATTTAATAAATAGTAAGTAACAATTTAATAAATAGTAAGTAGCAATTTAATAAATAGTGAGTAACAATTTAATAAATAGTAAGTAGCAATTTAATAAATTGTAAGTAACAATTTAATAAATAGTAAGTAACAATTTAATAAATAGTAAGTAGCAATTTAATAAATAGTGAGTAGCAATTTAATAAATAGTGAGTAGCAATTTAATAAATAGTAGTTAACAATTTAATAAGTAGTAGGTAACAATTTAATAAATAGTTGGTAACAATTTAATAAATAGTAGGTAACAATTTAGTAAATAGTAGATAACAATTTAATATATTGTACGTAACAATTTAATAAATAGTAGGTAACAATTTAATAAATAGTTGGAAACAATTTAATAAATAGTAGGTAACAATTTAATAAATAGTAGGTAGCAATTTAATGAATAGTAAGTAGCAATTTAATAAATAGTAAGTATCAATTTAATAAATAGTAAGTAACAATTTAATAAATAGTAAGTAACAATTTAATAAATAGTAAGTAGCAAATTAATAAATAGTGAGTAGCAATTTAATAAATAGTAAGTAGCAGTTTAATAAATTGTAAGTAACAATTTAGTAAATAGTAAGTAACAATTTAATAAATAGTAAGTAGCAATTTAGTAAATAGTGAGTAGCAATTTAATAAATAGTAGGTAACAATTTAATAAATAGTAGATAACAATTTAATATATTGTACGTAACAATTTAATAAATAGTAGGTAACAATTTAATAAATAGTAGGTAACAATTTAATAAATAGTAGCTAACAATTGAATAAATAGTGGGTAACAATTTAATAAGTAGTAGGTAACAATTTAATAAATAGTAAGTAGCCATTTAATAAATAGTATGTAACAATTTAATAAATAGTAAGTAGCCATTTAATAAATAGTAAGTAGCCACTTAATAAAT
This sequence comes from Andrena chrysosceles, assembly GCA_963855975.1. Taxonomy (NCBI): domain Eukaryota; kingdom Metazoa; phylum Arthropoda; class Insecta; order Hymenoptera; family Andrenidae; genus Andrena; species Andrena chrysosceles. The sequence continues at coordinate 1,285,120 of CAWLCU010000486.1, forward strand.
AGTATGTAACAATTTAATAAATAGTAAGTAGCCATTTAAGAAATAGTAAGTAGCAATTTAATAAATAGGAAGTAGCAATTTAATAAATAGTAAGTAGCAATTTAATAAATAGTAAGAAGCAATTTAATAAATAGTAAGTAGCAATTTAATAAATAGTAAGTAGCAATTTAATAAATAGTAAGTAGCAATTTAATAAATAATACGTAGCAATTTAATAAATTGTAAGTAGCAATTTAATAATCAGTAAGTAGCAATTTAATAAATAGTAAGTAACAATTTAATGAATAGTAAGTAACAATTTAATAAATAGTAAGTAACAATTTAATAAATAGTAATTAACAATTTAATAAATAGTAATTAACAATTTAATAAATAGTAGGTAACAATTTAATAAATACTAGGTAACAATTTAATAAATAGTAGGTAACAATTTAATAAATAGTACGGAACAATTTAATAAATAGTAGGTAACAATTTAATAAGTAGTAGGTAACAATTTAATAAATAGTAAGTAGCCATTTAATAAATAGTATGTAACAATTTAATAAATAGTAAGTAGCCATTTAATAAATAGTAAGTAGCAATTTAATAAATAGTAAGTAGCAATTTAATAAATAGTAAGTAGCAATTTAATAAATAGTAAGAAGCAATTTAATAAATAGTAAGTAGCAACTTAATAAATAGTAAGTTGCAATTTAATAAATAGTAAGTAGCAATTTAATAAATAGTAAGTAGCAATTTAATAAATTCTAAGTAGCAATTTAATAAATAGTATGTAGCAATTTAATAAATAGTAAGTAACAATTTAATGAATAGTAAGTAACAATTTAATAAATAGTAAGTAACAATTTAATAAATAGTAAGTAACAATTTAATAAATAGTAAGTAGCAATTTAATAAATAGTGAGTAGCAATTTAATAAATAGTAAGTAGCAATTTAATAAATAGTAAGTAACAATTTAATAAATAGTAAGGAACAATTTAATAAATGGTAAGTAACAATTTAATAAATAGTAAGTAACAATTTAATAAATAGTAAGTAACAATTTAATAAATAGTAAGTAACAATTTAATAAATAGTAAGTAACAATTTAATAAATTGTATGTAACAATTTAATAAATAGTAGGTAACAAATTAATAAATAGTAGGTAACAATTTAATAAATAGTAGGTAACATTTTAATAAATAGTAGGTAACAATTTAATAAATAGTAAGTAACTATTTAATAAATAGTAAGTAACAATTTAATAAATAGTAAGTAGCAATTTAATAAATAGTGAGTAGTTAACAATTTAATAAGTAGTAGGTAACAATTTAATAAATAGTTGGTAACAATTTAATAAATAGTAGGTAACAATTTAGTAAATAGTAGATAACAATTTAATATATTGTACGTAACAATTTAATAAATAGTAGGTAACAATTTAATAAATAGTTGGAAACAATTTAATAAATAGTAGGTAACAATTTAATAAATAGTAGGTAGCAATTTAATGAATAGTAAGTAGCAATTTAATAAATAGTAAGTATCAATTTAATAAATAGTAAGTAACAATTTAATAAATAGTAAGTAACAATTTAATAAATAGTAAGTAGCAAATTAATAAATAGTGAGTAGCAATTTAATAAATAGTAAGTAGCAGTTTAATAAATTGTAAGTAACAATTTAGTAAATAGTAAGTAACAATTTAATAAATAGTAAGTAGCAATTTAGTAAATAGTGAGTAGCAATTTAATAAATAGTAGGTAACAATTTAATAAATAGTAGATAACAATTTAATATATTGTACGTAACAATTTAATAAATAGTAGGTAACAATTTAATAAATAGTAGGTAACAATTTAATAAATAGTAGCTAACAATTGAATAAATAGTGGGTAACAAATTAATAAATAGTAAGTAACAATTTGATAAATAGTAAGTAACAATTTAATAAATAGTAAGTAGCCACTTAATAAATAGTATGTAACAATTTAATAAATAGTAAGTAGCCATTTAAGAAATAGTAAGTAGCAATTTAATAAATAGGAAGTAGCAATTTAATAAATAGTAAGTAGCAATTTAATAAATAGTAAGAAGCAATTTAATAAATAGTAAGTAGCAATTTAATAAATAGTAAGTAGCAATTTAATAAATAGTAAGTAGCAATTTAATAAATAATACGTAGCAATTTAATAAATTGTAAGTAGCAATTTAATAATCAGTAAGTAGCAATTTAATAAATAGTAAGTAACAATTTAATGAATAGTAAGTAACAATTTAATAAATAGTAAGTAACAATTTAATAAATAGTAATTAACAATTTAATAAATAGTAATTAACAATTTAATAAATAGTAGGTAACAATTTAATAAATACTAGGTAACAATTTAATAAATAGTAGGTAACAATTTAATAAATAGTACGGAACAATTTAATAAATAGTAGGTAACAATTTAATAAGTAGTAGGTAACAATTTAATAAATAGTAAGTAGCCATTTAATAAATAGTATGTAACAATTTAATAAATAGTAAGTAGCCATTTAATAAATAGTAAGTAGCAATTTAATAAATAGTAAGTAGCAATTTAATAAATAGTAAGTAGCAATTTAATAAATAGTAAGAAGCAATTTAATAAATAGTAAGTAGCAACTTAATAAATAGTAAGTTGCAATTTAATAAATAGTAAGTAGCAATTTAATAAATAGTAAGTAGCAATTTAATAAATTGTAAGTAGCAATTTAATAAATAGTATGTAGCAATTTAATAAATAGTAAGTAACAATTTAATGAATAGTAAGTAACAATTTAATAAATAGTAAGTAACAATTTAATAAATAGTAAGTAACAATTTAATAAATAGTAAGTAGCAATTTAATAAATAGTGAGTAGCAATTTAATAAATAGTAAGTAGCAATTTAATAAATAGTAAGTAACAATTTAATAAATAGTAAGGAACAATTTAATAAATGGTAAGTAACAATTTAATAAATAGTAAGTAACAATTTAATAAATAGTAAGTAACAATTTAATAAATAGTAAGTAACAATTTAATAAATAGTAAGTAACAATTTAATAAATTGTATGTAACAATTTAATAAATAGTAGGTAACAAATTAATAAATAGTAGGTAACAATTTAATAAATAGTAGGTAACATTTTAATAAATAGTAGGTAACAATTTAATAAATAGTAGGTAACAATTTAATAAATAGTAGCTAACAATTTAATAAATAGTGGGTAACAAATTAATAAATAGTAAGTAACAATTTAATAAATAGTAAGTAACAATTTAATAAATAGTAAGTAGCCACTTAATAAATAGTATGTAACTATTTAATTAATAGTAAGTAGCCATTTAATAAATAGTAAGTAGCAATTTAATAAATAGTAAGTAGCAATTTAATAAATAGTAAGAAGCAATTTAATAAATAGTAAGTAGCAATTTAATAAATAGTAAGTAGCAATTTAATAAATAGTAAGTAGCAATTTAATAAATAGTAAGTAGCAATTTAATAAATAGTAAGTAACAATATAATAAATAGTAAGTAACTATTTAATAAATAGTATGTAACAATTTAATAAATAGTAAGTAGCCATTTAATAAATAGTAAGTAGCAATTTAATAAATAGTAAGTAGCAATTTAATAAATAGTAAGTAGCAATTTAATAAATAGTAAGAAGCAATTTAATAAATAGTAAGTAGCAACTTAATAAATAGTAAGTTGCAATTTAATAAATAGTAAGTAGCAATTTAATAAATAGTAAGTAGCAATTTAATAAATAGTAAGTAGCAATTTAATAAATAGTGAGTAGCAATTTAATAAATAGTAAGTAGCAATTTAATAAATAGTAAGTAACAATTTAATAAATAGTAAGGAACAATTTAATAAATGGTAAGTAACAATTTAATAAATAGTAAGTAACAATTTAATAAATAGTAAGTAACAATTTAATAAATAGTAAGTAACAATTTAATAAATAGTAAGTAACAATTTAATAAATAGTAAGTAACAATTTAATAAATTGTATGTAACAGTTTAATAAATAGTAGGTAACAAATTAATAAATAGTAGGTAACAATTTAATAAATAGTAGGTAACATTTTAATAAATAGTAGGTAACAATTTAATAAATAGTAGGTAACAATTTAATAAATAGTAGCTAACAATTTAATAAATAGTGGGTAACAAATTAATAAATAGTAAGTAACAATTTAATAAATAGTAAGTAACAATTTAATAAATAGTAAGTAGCCACTTAATAAATAGTATGTAACAATTTAATTAATAGTAAGTAGCCATTTAATAAATAGTAAGTAGCAATTTAATAAATAGTAAGTAGCAATTTAATAAATAGTAAGAAGCAATTTAACAAATAGTAAGTAGCAATTTAATAAATAGTAAGTAGCAATTTAATAAATAGTAAGTAGCAATTTAATAAATAGTAAGTAGCAATTTAATAAACAGTAACTAACAATATAATAAATAGTAAGTAACTATTTAATAAATAGTAAGTAACAATTTAATAAATAGTAAGTAGCAATTTAATAAATAGTGAGTAGCAATTTAATAAATAGTAAGTAACAATTTAATAAATAGTAAGTAACAATTTAATAAATTGTATGTAACAATTTAATAAATAGTAGGTAACAAATTAATAAATAGTAGGTAACAATTTAATAAATAGTAGGTAACATTTTAATAAATAGTAGGTAACAATTTAATAAATAGTAGGTAACAATTTAATAAATAGTAGCTAACAATTTAATAAATAGTGGGTAACAAATTAATAAATAGTAAGTAACAATTTAATAAATAGTAAGTAACAATTTAATAAATAGTAAGTAGCCACTTAATAAATAGTATGTAACAATTTAATTAATAGTAAGTAGCCATTTAATAAATAGTAAGTAGCAATTTAATAAATAGTAAGTAGCAATTTAATAAATAGTAAGAAGCAATTTAATAAATAGTAAGTAGCAATTTAATAAATAGTAAGTAGCAATTTAATAAATAGTAAGTAGCAATTTAATAAATAGTAAGTAGCAATTTAATAAATAGTAAGTAACAATAAAATAAATAGTAAGTAACTATTTAATAAATAGTAAGTAACAATGTAATAAATAGTAAGTAGCAATTTAATAAATAGTGAGTAGCAATTTAATAAATAGTAAGTAGCAATTTAATAAATAGTAAGTAACAAATTAATAAATAGTAAGTAACAATTTAATAAATAGTAAGTAACAATTTAATAAATAGTAAGTAGCAATTTAATAAATAGTGAGTAGCAATTTAATAAATAGTAAGTAGCAATTTAATAAATTTTAAGTAACAATTTAATAAATAGTAAGTAACAATTTAATAAATAGTAAGTAGCAATTTAATAGATAGTGAGTAGCAATTTAATAAATAGTAAGTAGCAATTTAATAAATTGTAAGTAACAATTTAATAAATAGTAATTAACAATTTAATAAATAGTAATTAACAATTTAATAAATAGTAAGTAACAATTTAATAAATAGTACGTAACAATTTAATAAATAGTAGGTAACAATTTAATAAATAGTAGGTAGCAATTTAATAAATAGTAGGTAGCAATTTAATAAATAGTAAGTAGCAATTTCATAAATAGTAAGTAGCAATTTAATAAATAGTAAGTAACAATTTAATAAATAGTAAGTAACAATTTAATAAATAGTAAGTAACAATTTAATAAATAGTAAGTAGCAATTTAATAAATAGTGAGTAACAATTTAATAAATAGTAAGTAGCAATTTAATAAATTGTAAGTAACAATTTAATAAATAGTAAGTAACAATTTAATAAATAGTAAGTAGCAATTTAATAAATAGTGAGTAGCAATTTAATAAATAGTGAGTAGCAATTTAATAAATAGTAGTTAACAATTTAATAAGTAGTAGGTAACAATTTAATAAATAGTTGGTAACAATTTAATAAATAGTAGGTAACAATTTAATAAATAGTAGATAACAATTTAATATATTGTACGTAACAATTTAATAAATAGTAGGTAACAATTTAATAAATAGTTGGAAACAATTTAATAAATAGTAGGTAACAATTTAATAAATAGTAGGTAGCAATTTAATGAGTAGTAAGTAGCAATTTAATAAATAGTAAGTAACAATTTAATAAATAGTAAGTAACAATTTAATAAATAGTAAGTAACAATTTAATTAATAGTAAGTAGCAATTTAATAAATAGTGAGTAGCAATTTAATAAATAGTAAGTAGCAATTTAATAAATTGTAAGTAACAATTTAATAAATAGTAAGTAGCATTTTAATAAATAGTAAGTAACAATTTAATAAATAGTAAGTAACAATTTAATAAAGAGTAAGTAACAATGTAATAAATAGTAAGTAGCAATTTAATAAATAGTGAGTAGCAATTTAATAAATAGTTAGTAGCAATTTAATAAATTGTAAGTAACAATTTAATAAATAGTAATTAACAATTTAATAAATAGTAATTAACAATTGAATAAATAGTAAGTAACAATTTAATAAATAGTAAGTAACAATTTAATAAATAGTAAGTAACAATTTAATAAATTGTATGTAACAATTTAATAAATAGTAGGTAACATTTTAATAAATAGTAGGTAACAATTAAATAAATAGTAGGTAACAATTTAATAAATACTAGGTAACAATTTAATAAATAGTAGGTAACAATTTAATAAATAGTACGTAACAATTTAATAAATAGTAGGTAACAATTTAATAAGTAGTAGGTAACAATTTAATAAATAGTAAGTAGCCATTTAATAAATAGTATGTAACAATTTAATAAATAGTAAGTAGCCATTTAATAAATAGTAAGTAGCAATTTAATAAATAGTAAGTAGCAATTTAATAAATAGTAAGTAGCAATTTAATAAATAGTAAGAAGCAATTTAATAAATAGTAAGTAACAATTTAATCAATAGTAAGTAACAATTTAATAAATAGTAAGTAACAATTTAATAAATAGTAAGTAGCAATTTAATAAATAGTGAGTAACAATTTAATAAATAGTAAGTAGCAATTTAATAAATTGTAAGTAACAATTTAATAAATAGTAAGTAACAATTTAATAAATAGTAAGTAGCAATTTAATAAATAGTGAGTAGCAATTTAATAAATAGTGAGTAGCAATTTAATAAATAGTAGTTAACAATTTAATAAGTAGTAGGTAACAATTTAATAAATAGTTGGTAACAATTTAATAAATAGTAGGTAACAATTTAGTAAATAGTAGATAACAATTTAATATATTGTACGTAACAATTTAATAAATAGTAGGTAACAATTTAATAAATAGTTGGAAACAATTTAATAAATAGTAGGTAACAATTTAATAAATAGTAGGTAGCAATTTAATGAATAGTAAGTAGCAATTTAATAAATAGTAAGTATCAATTTAATAAATAGTAAGTAACAATTTAATAAATAGTAAGTAACAATTTAATAAATAGTAAGTAGCAAATTAATAAATAGTGAGTAGCAATTTAATAAATAGTAAGTAGCAGTTTAATAAATTGTAAGTAACAATTTAGTAAATAGTAAGTAACAATTTAATAAATAGTAAGTAGCAATTTAGTAAATAGTGAGTAGCAATTTAATAAATAGTAGGTAACAATTTAATAAATAGTAGATAACAATTTAATATATTGTACGTAACAATTTAATAAATAGTAGGTAACAATTTAATAAATAGTAGGTAACAATTTAATAAATAGTAGCTAACAATTGAATAAATAGTGGGTAACAATTTAATAAGTAGTAGGTAACAATTTAATAAATAGTAAGTAGCCATTTAATAAATAGTATGTAACAATTTAATAAATAGTAAGTAGCCATTTAATAAATAGTAAGTAGCCACTTAATAAATAGTATGTAACAATTTAATAAATAGTAAGTAGCCATTTAAGAAATAGTAAGTAGCAATTTAATAAATAGGAAGTAGCAATTTAATAAATAGTAAGTAGCAATTTAATAAATAGTAAGAAGCAATTTAATAAATAGTAAGTAGCAATTTAATAAATAGTAAGTAGCAATTTAATAAATAGTAAGTAGCAATTTAATAAATAATACGTAGCAATTTAATAAATTGTAAGTAGCAATTTAATAATCAGTAAGTAGCAATTTAATAAATAGTAAGTAACAATTTAATGAATAGTAAGTAACAATTTAATAAATAGTAAGTAACAATTTAATAAATAGTAATTAACAATTTAATAAATAGTAATTAACAATTTAATAAATAGTAGGTAACAATTTAATAAATACTAGGTAACAATTTAATAAATAGTAGGTAACAATTTAATAAATAGTACGGAACAATTTAATAAATAGTAGGTAACAATTTAATAAGTAGTAGGTAACAATTTAATAAATAGTAAGTAGCCATTTAATAAATAGTATGTAACAATTTAATAAATAGTAAGTAGCCATTTAATAAATAGTAAGTAGCAATTTAATAAATAGTAAGTAGCAATTTAATAAATAGTAAGTAGCAATTTAATAAATAGTAAGAAGCAATTTAATAAATAGTAAGTAGCAACTTAATAAATAGTAAGTTGCAATTTAATAAATAGTAAGTAGCAATTTAATAAATAGTAAGTAGCAATTTAATAAATTCTAAGTAGCAATTTAATAAATAGTATGTAGCAATTTAATAAATAGTAAGTAACAATTTAATGAATAGTAAGTAACAATTTAATAAATAGTAAGTAACAATTTAATAAATAGTAAGTAACAATTTAATAAATAGTAAGTAGCAATTTAATAAATAGTGAGTAGCAATTTAATAAATAGTAAGTAGCAATTTAATAAATAGTAAGTAACAATTTAATAAATAGTAAGGAACAATTTAATAAATGGTAAGTAACAATTTAATAAATAGTAAGTAACAATTTAATAAATAGTAAGTAACAATTTAATAAATAGTAAGTAACAATTTAATAAATAGTAAGTAACAATTTAATAAATTGTATGTAACAATTTAATAAATAGTAGGTAACAAATTAATAAATAGTAGGTAACAATTTAATAAATAGTAGGTAACATTTTAATAAATAGTAGGTAACAATTTAATAAATAGTAAGTAACTATTTAATAAATAGTAAGTAACAATTTAATAAATAGTAAGTAGCAATTTAATAAATAGTGAGTAGTTAACAATTTAATAAGTAGTAGGTAACAATTTAATAAATAGTTGGTAACAATTTAATAAATAGTAGGTAACAATTTAGTAAATAGTAGATAACAATTTAATATATTGTACGTAACAATTTAATAAATAGTAGGTAACAATTTAATAAATAGTTGGAAACAATTTAATAAATAGTAGGTAACAATTTAATAAATAGTAGGTAGCAATTTAATGAATAGTAAGTAGCAATTTAATAAATAGTAAGTATCAATTTAATAAATAGTAAGTAACAATTTAATAAATAGTAAGTAACAATTTAATAAATAGTAAGTAGCAAATTAATAAATAGTGAGTAGCAATTTAATAAATAGTAAGTAGCAGTTTAATAAATTGTAAGTAACAATTTAGTAAATAGTAAGTAACAATTTAATAAATAGTAAGTAGCAATTTAGTAAATAGTGAGTAGCAATTTAATAAATAGTAGGTAACAATTTAATAAATAGTAGATAACAATTTAATATATTGTACGTAACAATTTAATAAATAGTAGGTAACAATTTAATAAATAGTAGGTAACAATTTAATAAATAGTAGCTAACAATTGAATAAATAGTGGGTAACAAATTAATAAATAGTAAGTAACAATTTGATAAATAGTAAGTAACAATTTAATAAATAGTAAGTAGCCACTTAATAAATAGTATGTAACAATTTAATAAATAGTAAGTAGCCATTTAAGAAATAGTAAGTAGCAATTTAATAAATAGGAAGTAGCAATTTAATAAATAGTAAGTAGCAATTTAATAAATAGTAAGAAGCAATTTAATAAATAGTAAGTAGCAATTTAATAAATAGTAAGTAGCAATTTAATAAATAGTAAGTAGCAATTTAATAAATAATACGTAGCAATTTAATAAATTGTAAGTAGCAATTTAATAATCAGTAAGTAGCAATTTAATAAATAGTAAGTAACAATTTAATGAATAGTAAGTAACAATTTAATAAATAGTAAGTAACAATTTAATAAATAGTAATTAACAATTTAATAAATAGTAATTAACAATTTAATAAATAGTAGGTAACAATTTAATAAATACTAGGTAACAATTTAATAAATAGTAGGTAACAATTTAATAAATAGTACGGAACAATTTAATAAATAGTAGGTAACAATTTAATAAGTAGTAGGTAACAATTTAATAAATAGTAAGTAGCCATTTAATAAATAGTATGTAACAATTTAATAAATAGTAAGTAGCCATTTAATAAATAGTAAGTAGCAATTTAATAAATAGTAAGTAGCAATTTAATAAATAGTAAGTAGCAATTTAATAAATAGTAAGAAGCAATTTAATAAATAGTAAGTAGCAACTTAATAAATAGTAAGTTGCAATTTAATAAATAGTAAGTAGCAATTTAATAAATAGTAAGTAGCAATTTAATAAATTGTAAGTAGCAATTTAATAAATAGTATGTAGCAATTTAATAAATAGTAAGTAACAATTTAATGAATAGTAAGTAACAATTTAATAAATAGTAAGTAACAATTTAATAAATAGTAAGTAACAATTTAATAAATAGTAAGTAGCAATTTAATAAATAGTGAGTAGCAATTTAATAAATAGTAAGTAGCAATTTAATAAATAGTAAGTAACAATTTAATAAATAGTAAGGAACAATTTAATAAATGGTAAGTAACAATTTAATAAATAGTAAGTAACAATTTAATAAATAGTAAGTAACAATTTAATAAATAGTAAGTAACAATTTAATAAATAGTAAGTAACAATTTAATAAATTGTATGTAACAATTTAATAAATAGTAGGTAACAAATTAATAAATAGTAGGTAACAATTTAATAAATAGTAGGTAACATTTTAATAAATAGTAGGTAACAATTTAATAAATAGTAGGTAACAATTTAATAAATAGTAGCTAACAATTTAATAAATAGTGGGTAACAAATTAATAAATAGTAAGTAACAATTTAATAAATAGTAAGTAACAATTTAATAAATAGTAAGTAGCCACTTAATAAATAGTATGTAACTATTTAATTAATAGTAAGTAGCCATTTAATAAATAGTAAGTAGCAATTTAATAAATAGTAAGTAGCAATTTAATAAATAGTAAGAAGCAATTTAATAAATAGTAAGTAGCAATTTAATAAATAGTAAGTAGCAATTTAATAAATAGTAAGTAGCAATTTAATAAATAGTAAGTAGCAATTTAATAAATAGTAAGTAACAATATAATAAATAGTAAGTAACTATTTAATAAATAGTAAGTAACAATTTAATAAATAGTAAGTAGCAATTTAATAAATAGTGAGTAGCAATTTAATAAATAGTAGTTAACAATTTAATAAGTAGTAGGTAACAATTTAATAAATAGTAGGTAACAATTTAATAAATAGTAGGAAACAATTTAATAAATAGTAGATAACAATTTAATATATTGTACGTAACAATTTAATAAATAGTAGGTAACAATTTAATAAATTGTTGGAAACAATTTAATAAATAGTAGGTAACAATTTAATAAATAGTAGGTAGCAATTTAATAAATAGTAAGTAGCAATTTAATAAATAGTAAGTAACAAATTAATAAATAGTAAGTAACAATTTAATAAATAGTAAGTAACAATTTAATAAATAGTAAGTAGCAATTTAATAAATAGTGAGTAGCAATTTAATAAATAGTAAGTAGCAATTTAATAAATTGTAAGTAACAATTTAATAAATAGTAAGTAACAATTTAATAAATAGTATGTAGCAATTTAATAAATAGTGAGTAGCAATTTAATAAATAGTAAGTAGCAATTTAATAAATTGTAAGTAACAATTTAATAAATAGTAATTAACAATTTAATAAATAGTAATTAACAATTTAATAAATAGTAAGTAACAATTTAATAAATAGTACGTAACAATTTAATAAATAGTAGGTAACAATTTAATAAATAGTAGGTAACAATTTAATAAATAGTAGGTAGCAATTTAATAAATAGTAGGTAGCAATTTAATAAATAGTAAGTAGCAATTTCATAAATAGTAAGTAGCAATTTAATAAATAGTAAGTAGCAATTTAATAAATAGTAAGTAGCAATTCAATAAATTGTAAGTAGCAATTTAATAAATAGTAAGTAGCAATTTAATAAATAGTAAGTAACAATTTAATAAATAGTAAGTAATAATTTAATAAATAGTAAGTAACAATTTAATAAATAGTAAGTAGCAATTTAATAAATAGTGAATAGCAATTTAATAAATAGTAAGTAGCAATTTAATAAATTGTAAGTAACAATTTAATAAATAGTAATTAACAATTTAATAAATAGTAATTAACAATTTAATAAATAGTAAGAAACAATTTAATAAATAGTAAGTAACAATTTAATAAATTGTATGTAACAATTTAATAAATAGTAGGTAACAATATAATAAATAGTAGGTAACAATTTAATAAATAGAAGGTAACAATTTAATAAATACTAGGTAACAATTTAATAAACAGTAGGTAACAATTTAATAAATAGTACGTAACAATTTAATAAATAGTAAGTAGCAATTTAATAAATAGTAAGTAGCAATTTAATAAATTGTAAGTAGCAATTTAATAAATAGTATGTAGCAATTTAATAAATAGTAAGTAACAATTTAATGAATAGTAAGTAACAATTTAATAAATAGTAAGTAACAATTTAATAAATAGTATGTAACAATTTAATAAATAGTAAGTAGCAATTTAATAAATAGTGAGTAGCAATTTAATAAATAGTAAGTAGCAATTTAATAAATAGTAAGTAACAATTTAATAAATAGTAAGGAACAATTTAATAAATGGTAAGTAACAATTTAATAAATAGTAAGTAACAATTTAATAAATAGTAAGTAACAATTTAATAAATAGTAAGTAACAATTTAATAAATAGTAAGTAACAATTTAATAAATTGTATGTAACAATTTAATAAATAGTAGGTAACAAATTAATAAATAGTAGGTAACAATTTAATAAATAGTAGGTAACATTTTAATAAATAGTAGGTAACAATTTAATAAATAGTAGGTAACAATTTAATAAATAGTAGCTAACAATTTAATAAATAGTGGGTAACAAATTAATAAATAGTAAGTAACAATTTAATAAATAGTAAGTAACAATTTAATAAATAGTAAGTAGCCACTTAATAAATAGTATGTAACTATTTAATTAATAGTAAGTAGCCATTTAATAAATAGTAAGTAGCAATTTAATAAATAGTAAGTAGCAATTTAATTAATAGTAAGAAGCAATTTTATAAATAGTAAGTAGCAATTTAATAAATAGTAAGTAGCAATTTAATAAATAGTAAGTAGCAATTTAATAAATAGTAAGTAGCAATTTAATAAATAGTAAGTAACAATATAATAAATAGTAAGTAACTATTTAATAAATAGTAAGTAACAATTTAATAAATAGTAAGTAGCAATTTAATAAATAGTGAGTAGCAATTTAATAAATAGTAGTTAACAATTTAATAAGTAGTAGGTAACAATTTAATAAATAGTAGGTAACAATTTAATAAATAGTAGGAAACAATTTAATAAATAGTAGATAACAATTTAATATATTGTACGTAACAATTTAATAAATAGTAGGTAACAATTTAATAAATTGTTGGAAACAATTTAATAAATAGTAGGTAACAATTTAATAAATAGTAGGTAGCAATTTAATAAATAGTAAGTAGCAATTTAATAAATAGTAAGTAACAAATTAATAAATAGTAAGTAACAATTTAATAAATAGTAAGTAACAATTTAATAAATAGTAAGTAGCAATTTAATAAATAGTGAGTAGCAATTTAATAAATAGTAAGTAGCAGTTTAATAAATTGTAAGTAACAATTTAATAAATAGTAAGTAACAATTTAATAAATAGTATGTAGCAATTTAATAAATAGTGAGTAGCAATTTAATAAATAGTAAGTAGCAATTTAATAAATTGTAAGTAACAATTTAATAAATAGTAATTAACAATTTAATAAATAGTAATTAACAATTTAATAAATAGTAAGTAACAATTTAATAAATAGTACGTAACAATTTAATAAATAGTAGGTAACAATTTAATAAATAGTAGGTAACAATTTAATAAATAGTAGGTAGCAATTTAATAAATAGTAGGTAGCAATTTAATAAATAGTAAGTAGCAATTTCATAAATAGTAAGTAGCAATTTAATAAATAGTATGTAGCAATTTAATAAATAGTAAGTAGCAATTCAATAAATTGTAAGTAGCAATTTAATAAATAGTAAGTAGCAATTTAATAAATAGTAAGTAACAATTTAATAAATAGTAAGTAACAATTTAATAAATAGTAAGTAACAATTTAATAAATAGTAAGTAGCAATTTAATAAATAGTGAATAGCAATTTAATAAATAGTAAGTAGCAATTTAATAAATTGTAAGTAACAATTTAATAAATAGTAATTAACAATTTAATAAATAGTAATTAACAATTTAATAAATAGTAAGAAACAATTTAATAAATAGTAAGTAACAATTTAATAAATTGTATGTAACAATTTAATAAATAGTAGGTAAAAATATAATAAATAGTAGGTAACAATTTAATAAATAGAAGGTAACAATTTAATAAATACTAGGTAACAATTTAATAAACAGTAGGTAACAATTTAATAAATAGTACGTAACAATTTAATAAATAGTAGGTAACAATTTAATAAATAGTTGGAAACAATTTAATAAATAGTAGGTAACAATTTAATAAATAGTAGGTAGCAATTTAATAAATAGAAGGTAGCAATTTAATAAATAGTAGGTAACAATTTAATAAATAGTAGGTAGCAATTTAATAAATAGTAGGTAGCAATTTAATAAATAGTAAGTAGCAATTTCATAAATAGTAAGTAACAATTTAATAAATAGTAGGTAGCAATTTAATAAATAGTAGGTAGCAATTTAAAAAATAGTAGGTAACGATTTAATAAATAGTAGGTAACATTTTATATAATAGTAGGTAACAATTTAATAAATAGTAGGTAACAATTTAATAAATAGTAGTTAACAATTTAATAAATAGTAGATAACAATTTAATAAATAGTATGTAACAATTTAATAAATAGTAAGTAACAATTTAATAAATAGTAAGTAACAATTTAATAAATAGTAAGTAACAATTTAATAAATAGTAAGAAACAATTTAATAAATAGGAAGTAACAATTTAATAAATATTAAGTAACAATTTAATAAATAGTAAGTAACAATTTAATAAATAGTAAGTAACAATTTAATAAATTGTATGTAACAATTTAATAAATAGTAGGTAACAATTTAATAAATAGTAGGTAACAATTTAATAAATAGAAGGTAACAATTTAATAAATACTAGGTAACAATTTAATAAACAGTAGGTAACAATTTAATAAATAGTACGTAACAATTTAATAAATAGTAGGTAACAATTTAATAAATAGTTGGAAACAATTTAATAAATAGTAGGTAACAATTTAATAAATAGTAGGTAGCAATTTAATAAATAGTAGGTAGCAATTTAATAAATAGTAGGTAACAAATTTAATAAATAGTAGGAAACATTTTAATAAATAGTAGGTAACAATTTAATAAATAGTAGGTAACAATTTAATATATAGTAGGTAACAATTTAATAAATAGTAGGTAACAATTTAATAAATAGTAGGTAACAATTTAATAAATAGTGGGTAACAATTTAATAAATAGTAGGTAGCAATTTAATAAATAGTAGGTAGCAATTTAAAAAATAGTAGGTAACGATTTAATAAATAGTAGGTAACATTTTATATAATAGTAGGTAACAATTTAATAAATAGTATGTAACAATTTAATAAATAGTAGGTAACAATTTAATAAATAGTAGATAACAATTTAATATATTGTACGTAACAATTTATTAAATAGTAGGTAACAATTTAATAAATAGTTGGAAACAATTTAATAAATAGTAGGTAACAATTTAATAAATAGTAGGTAGCAATTTAATAAATAGTAGGTAGCCATTTAATAAATAGTAGGTAACAATTTAATAAATAGTAGCTAACAATTTAATAAATAATGGGTAACAAATTAATAAATAGTAAGTAACAATTTAATAAATAGTAGGTAACAATTTAATAAATTGTAGGTAACAATTTAATAAACAGTATGTAACAATTTAATAAATAGTAGGTAACAATTTAATAAATAGTGGGTAACAAATTAATTAATAGTAAGTAACAATTTAATATATAGTAAGTAACAATTTAATAAATAGTAAGTAGCCATTTAATAAATAGTATGTAACAATTTAATAAATAGTAAGTAGCCATTTAATAAATAGTAAGTAGCAATTTAATAAATAGTAAGTAACAATTTAATAAATATTAAGTAACAATTTAATAAATAGTAAGTAACAATTTAATAAATAGTAAGTAACAATTTAATAAATTGTATGTAACATTTTAATAAATAGTAGGTAATAATTTAATAAATAGTAGGTAACAATTAAATAAATAGTAGGTAACAATTTAACAAATACTAGGTAACAATTTAATAAATAGTAGGTAACAATTTAATAAATAGTACGTAACAATTTAATAAATAGTAGGTAACAATTTAATAAATAGTTGGAAACAATTTAATAAATAGTAGGTAACAATTTAATAAATAGTAGGTAGCAATTTAATAAATAGTAGGTAGCAATTTAATGAATAGTAAGTAGCAATTTAATAAATAGTAAGTAGCAATTTAATAAATAGTAAGTAGCAATTTAATAAATAGTAAGTAGCAATTTAATAAATAGTAGGTAACAATTTAATATATAGTAGGTAACATTTTAATAAATAGTAGGTAACAATTTAATAAACAGTAGGTAACAATTTAATAAATAGTAGGTAACAATTTAATAAATAGTAGGTAACAATTTAATAAACAGTATGTAACAATTTAATAAATAGTAGGTAACAATTTAATAAATAGTGGGTAACAAATTAATAAATAGTAAGTAACAATTTAATATATAGTAAGTAACAATTTAATAAATAGTAAGTAGCCATTTAATAAATAGTATGTAACAATTTAATAAATAGTAAGTAGTCATTTAATAAATAGTAAGTAGCAATTTAATAAATAGTAAGTAGCAATTTAATAAATAGTAAGTAGCAATTTAATAAATAGTAAGAAGCAATTTAATAAATAGTAAGTAGCAATTTAATAAATAGTAAGTTGCAATTTAATAAATAGTAAGTAGCAATTTAATAAATAGTAAGTAGCAATTTAATAAATTGTAAGTAGCAATTTAATAAATAGTAATTAACAATTTAATAAATAGTAATTAACAATTTAATAAATAGTAAGAAACAATTTAATAAATAGTAAGTAACAATTTAATAAATTGTATGTAACAATTTAATAAATAGTAGGTAACAATATAATAAATAGTAGGTAACAATTTAATAAATAGAAGGTAACAATTTAATAAATACTAGGTAACAATTTAATAAACAGTAGGTAACAATTTAATAAATAGTACGTAACAATTTAATAAATAGTAGGTAACAATTTAATAAATAGTTGGAAACAATTTAATAAATAGTAGGTAACAATTTAATAAATAGTAGGTAGCAATTTAATAAATAGAAGGTAGCAATTTAATAAATAGTAGGCAACAAATTTAATAAATAGTAGGTAACATTTTAATAAATAGTAGGTAACAATTTAATAAATAGTAGGTAACAATTTAATATATAGTAGGTAACAATTTAACAAATAGTAGGTAACAATTTAATAAATAGTAGGTAACAATTTAATAAATAGTGGGTAACAATTTAATAAATAGTAAGTAACAATTTAATAAATAGTAAGTAACAAATTAATAAATAGTAAGTAACAATTTAATAAATAGTAAGTAACAATTTAATAAATAGTAAGTAGCAATTTAATAAATAGTGAGTAGCAATTTAATAAATAGTAAGTAGCAATTTAATAAATTGTAAGTAACAATTTAATAAATAGTAAGTAACAATTTAATAAATAGTATGTAGCAATTTAATAAATAGTGAGTAGCAATTTAATAAATAGTAAGTAGCAATTTAATAAATTGTAAGTAACAATTTAATAAATAGTAATTAACAATTTAATAAATAGTAATTAACAATTTAATAAATAGTAAGTAACAATTTAATAAATAGTACGTAACAATTTAATAAATAGTAGGTAACAATTTAATAAATAGTAGGTAACAATTTAATAAATAGTAGGTAGCAATTTAATAAATAGTAGGTAGCAATTTAATAAATAGTAAGTAGCAATTTCATAAATAGTAAGTAGCAATTTAATAAATAGTAAGTAGCAATTTAATAAATAGTAAGTAGCAATTCAATAAATTGTAAGTAGCAATTTAATAAATAGTAAGTAGCAATTTAATAAATAGTAAGTAACAATTTAATAAATAGTAAGTAACAATTTAATAAATAGTAAGTAACAATTTAATAAATAGTAAGTAGCAATTTAATAAATAGTGAATAGCAATTTAATAAATAGTAAGTAGCAATTTAATAAATTGTAAGTAACAATTTAATAAATAGTAATTAACAATTTAATAAATAGTAATTAACAATTTAATAAATAGTAAGAAACAATTTAATAAATAGTAAGTAACAATTTAATAAATTGTATGTAACAATTTAATAAAAAGTAGGTAACAATATAATAAATAGTAGGTAACAATTTAATAAATAGAAGGTAACAATTTAATAAATACTAGGTAACAATTTAATAAACAGTAGGTAACAATTTAATAAATAGTACGTAACAATTTAATAAATAGTAGGTAACAATTTAATAAATAGTTGGAAACAATTTAATAAATAGTAGGTAACAATTTAATAAATAGTAGGTAGCAATTTAATAAATAGAAGGTAGCAATTTAATAAATAGTAGGTAACAAATTTAATAAATAGTAGGTAACATTTTAATAAATAGTAGGTAACAATTTAATAAATAGTAGGTAACAATTTAATATATAGTAGGTAACAATTTAACAAATAGTAGGTAACAATTTAATAAATAGTAGGTAACAATTTAATAAATAGTGGGTAACAATTTAATAAATAGTAGGTAGCAATTTAATAAATAGTAGGTAACAATTTAATAAATAGTAGGTAACAATTTAATAAATAGTAGATAACAATTTAATATATTGTACGTAACAATTTAATAAATAGTAGGTAACAATTTAATAAAAAGTAGGTAGCAATTTAATAAATAGTAAGTAGCAATTTCATAAATAGTAAGTAGCAATTTAATAAATAGTAAGTAGCAATATAATAAATAGTAAGTAGCAATTCAATAAATTGTAAGTAGCAATTTAATAAATAGTAAGTAGCAATTTAATAAATAGTAAGTAACAATTTAATAAATAGTAAGTAACAATTTAATAAATAGTAAGTAACAATTTAATAAATAGTAAGAAACAATTTAATAAATAGGAAGTAACAATTTAATAAATATTAAGTAACAATTTAATAAATAGTAAGTAACAATTTAATAAATAGTAAGTAACAATTTAATAAATTGTATGTAACAATTTAATAAATAGTAGGTAACAATTTAATAAATAGTAGGTAACAATTTAATAAATAGAAGGTAACAATTTAATAAATACTAGGTAACAATTTAATAAACAGTAGGTAACAATTTAATAAATAGTACGTAACAATTTAATAAATAGTAGGTAACAATTTAATAAATAGTTGGAAACAATTTAATAAATAGTAGGTAACAATTTAATAAATAGTAGGTAGCAATTTAATAAATAGTAGGTAGCAATTTAATAAATAGTAGGTAACAAATTTAATAAATAGTAGGAAACATTTTAATAAATAGTAGGTAACAATTTAATATATAGTAGGTAACAATTTAATATATAGTAGGTAACAATTTAATAAATAGTAGGTAACAATTTAATAAATAGTAGGTAACAATTTAATAAATAGTGGGTAACAATTTAATAAATAGTAGGTAGCAATTTAATAAATAGTAGGTAGCAATTTAAAAAATAGTAGGTAACGATTTAATAAATAGTAGGTAACATTTTATATAATAGTAGGTAACAATTTAATAAATAGTATGTAACAATTTAATAAATAGTAGGTAACAATTTAATAAATAGTAGATAACAATTTAATATATTGTACGTAACAATTTATTAAATAGTAGGTAACAATTTAATAAATAGTTGGAAACAATTTAATAAATAGTAGGTAACAATTTAATAAATAGTAGGTAGCAATTTAATAAATAGTAGGTAGCCATTTAATAAATAGTAGGTAACAATTTAATAAATAGTAGCTAACAATTTAATAAATAGTGGGTAACAAATTAATAAATAGTAAGTAACAATTTAATAAATAGTAGGTAACAATTTAATAAATTGTAGGTAACAATTTAATAAACAGTATGTAACAATTTAATAAATAGTAGGTAACAATTTAATAAATAGTGGGTAACAAATTAATTAATAGTAAGTAACAATTTAATATATAGTAAGTAACAATTTAATAAATAGTAAGTAGCCATTTAATAAATAGTATGTAACAATTTAATAAATAGTAAGTAGCCATTTAATAAATAGTAAGTAGCAATTTAATAAATAGTAAGTAACAATTTAATAAATATTAAGTAACAATTTAATAAATAGTAAGTAACAATTTAATAAATAGTAAGTAACAATTTAATAAATTGTATGTAACAATTTAATAAATAGTAGGTAACAATTTAATAAATAGTAGGTAACAATTAAATAAATAGTAGGTAACAATTTAACAAATACTAGGTAACAATTTAATAAATAGTAGGTAACAATTTAATAAATAGTACGTAACAATTTAATAAATAGTAGGTAACAATTTAATAAATAGTTGGAAACAATTTAATACATAGTAGGTAACAATTTAATAAATAGTAGGTAGCAATTTAATAAATAGTAGGTTGCAATTTAATGAATAGTAAGTAGCAATTTAATAAATAGTAAGTAGCAATTTAATAAATAGTAAGTAGCAATTTAATAAATAGTAAGTAGCAATTTAATAAATAGTAGGTAACAATTTAATATATAGTAGGTAACATTTTAATAAATAGTAGGTAACAATTTAATAAACAGTAGGTAACAATTTAATAAATAGTAGGTAACAATTTAATAAATAGTAGGTAACAATTTAATAAACAGTATGTAACAATTTAATAAATAGTAGGTAACAATTTAATAAATAGTGGGTAACAAATTAATAAATAGTAAGTAACAATTTAATATATAGTAAGTAACAATTTAATAAATAGTAAGTAGCCATTTAATAAATAGTATGTAACAATTTAATAAATAGTAAGTAGCCATTTAATAAATAGTAAGTAGCAATTTAATAAATAGTAAGTAGCAATTTAATAAATAGTAAGTAGCAATTTAATAAATAGTAAGAAGCAATTTAATAAATAGTAAGTAGCAATTTAATAAATAGTAAGTTGCAATTTAATAAATAGTAAGTAGCAATTTAATAAATAGTAAGTAGCAATTTAATAAATTGTAAGTAGCAATTTAATAAATAGTATGTAGCAATTTAATAAATAGTAAGTAACAATTTAATGAATAGTAAGTAACAATTTAATAAATAGTAAGTAACAATTTAATAAATAGTAAGTAACAATTTAATAAATAGTAAGTAGCAATTTAATAAATAGTGAGTAGCAATTTAATAAATAGTAAGTAGCAATTTAATAAATAGTAAGTAACAATTTAATAAATAGTAAGGAACAATTTAATAAATGGTAAGTAACAATTTAATAAATAGTAAGTAACAATTTAATAAATAGTAAGTAACAATTTAATAAATAGTAAGTAACAATTTAATAAATAGTAAGTAACAATTTAATAAATTGTATGTAACAATTTAATAAATAGTAGGTAACAAATTAATAAATAGTAGGTAACAATTTAATAAATAGTAGGTAACATTTTAATAAATAGTAGGTAACAATTTAATAAATAGTAGGTAACAATTTAATAAATAGTAGCTAACAATTTAATAAATAGTGGGTAACAAATTAATAAATAGTAAGTAACAATTTAATAAATAGTAAGTAACAATTTAATAAATAGTAAGTAGCCACTTAATAAATAGTATGTAACAATTTAATTAATAGTAAGTAGCCATTTAATAAATAGTAAGTAGCAATTTAATAAATAGTAAGTAGCAATTTAATAAATAGTAAGAAGCAATTTAATAAATAGTAAGTAGCAATTTAATAAATAGTAAGTAGCAATTTAATAAATAGTAAGTAGCAATTTAATAAATAGTAAGTAGCAATTTAATAAACAGTAAGTAACAATATAATAAATAGTAAGTAACTATTTAATAAATAGTAAGTAACAATTTAATAAATAGTAAGTAGCAATTTAATAAATAGTGAGTAGCAATTTAATAAATAGTAAGTAGCAATTTAATAAATAGTAAGTAACAAATTAATAAATAGTAAGTAACAATTTAATAAATAGTAATTAACAATTTAATAAATAGTAATTAACAATTTAATAAATAGTAAGTAACAATTTAATAAATAGTACGTAACAATTTAATAAATAGTAGGTAACAATTTAATAAATAGTAGGTAACAATTTAATAAATAGTAGGTAGCAATTTAATACATAGTAGGTAGCAATTTAATAAATAGTAAGTAGCAATTTCATAAATAGTAAGTAGCAATTTAATAAATAGTAAGTAGCAATTTAATAAATAGTAAGTAGCAATTCAATAAATTGTAAGTAGCAATTTAATAAATAGTAAGTAACAATTTAATAAATAGTGGGTAACAATTTAATAAATAGTAGGTAGCAATTTAATAAATAGTAGATAACAATTTAATATATTGTACGTAACAATTTAATAAATAGTAGGTAACAATTTAATAAAAAGTAGGTAGCAATTTAATAAATAGTAAGTAGCAATTTCATAAATAGTAAGTAGCAATTTAATAAATAGTAAGTAGCAATATAATAAATAGTAAGTAGCAATTCAATAAATTGTAAGTAGCAATTTAATAAATAGTAAGTAGCAATTTAATAAATAGTAAGTAACAATTTAATAAATAGTAAGTAACAATTTAATAAATAGTAAGTAACAATTTAATAAATAGTAAGAAACAATTTAATAAATAGGAAGTAACAATTTAATAAATATTAAGTAACAATTTAATAAATAGTAAGTAACAATTTAATAAATAGTAAGTAACAATTTAATAAATTGTATGTAACAATTTAATAAATAGTAGGTAACAATTTAATAAATAGTAGGTAACAATTTAATAAATAGAAGGTAACAATTTAATAAATACTAGGTAACAATTTAATAAACAGTAGGTAACAATTTAATAAATAGTACGTAACAATTTAATAAATAGTAGGTAACAATTTAATAAATAGTTGGAAACAATTTAATAAATAGTAGGTAACAATTTAATAAATAGTAGGTAGCAATTTAATAAATAGTAGGTAGCAATTTAATAAATAGTAGGTAACAAATTTAATAAATAGTAGGAAACATTTTAATAAATAGTAGGTAACAATTTAATATATAGTAGGTAACAATTTAATATATAGTAGGTAACAATTTAATAAATAGTAGGTAACAATTTAATAAATAGTAGGTAACAATTTAATAAATAGTGGGTAACAATTTAATAAATAGTAGGTAGCAATTTAATAAATAGTAGGTAGCAATTTAAAAAATAGTAGGTAACGATTTAATAAATAGTAGGTAACAATTTAATAAATAGTTGGAAACAATTTAATAAATAGTAGGTAACAATTTAATAAATAGTAGGTAGCAACTTAATAAATAGTAGGTAGCAATTTAATAAATAGTAGGTAACAAATTTAATAAATAGTAGGAAACATTTTAATAAATAGTAGGTAACAATTTAATATATAGTAGGTAACAATTTAATATATAGTAGGTAACAATTTAATAAATAGTAGGTAACAATTTAATAAATAGAAGGTAACAATTTAATAAATACTAGGTAACAATTTAATAAACAGTAAGTAACAATTTAATAAATAGTAAGTAACAATTTAATAAATAGTAAGTAACAAATTAATAAATAGTAAGTAACAATTTAATAAATAGTAAGTAACAATTTAATAAATAGTAAGTAGCAATTTAATAAATAGTGAGTAGCAATTTAATAAATAGTAAGTAGCAATTTAATAAATTGTAAGTAACAATTTAATAAATAGTAAGTAACAATTTAATAAATAGTATGTAGCAATTTAATAAATAGTGAGTAGCAATTTAATAAATAGTAAGTAGCAATTTAATAAATTGTAAGTAACAATTTAATAAATAGTAATTAACAATTTAATAAATAGTAATTAACAATTTAATAAATAGTAAGTAACAATTTAATAAATAGTACGTAACAATTTAATAAATAGTAGGTAACAATTTAATAAATAGTAGGTAACAATTTAATAAATAGTAGGTAGCAATTTAATAAATAGTAGGTAGCAATTTAATAAATAGTAAGTAGCAATTTCATAAATAGTAAGTAGCAATTTAATAAATAGTAAGTAGCAATTTAATAAATAGTAAGTAGCAATTCAATAAATTGTAAGTAGCAATTTAATAAATAGTAAGTAGCAATTTAATAAATAGTAAGTAACAATTTAATAAATAGTAAGTAACAATTTAATAAATAGTAAGTAACAATTTAATAAATAGTAAGTAGCAATTTAATAAATAGTGAATAGCAATTTAATAAATAGTAAGTAGCAATTTAATAAATTGTAAGTAACAATTTAATAAATAGTAATTAACAATTTAATAAATAGTAATTAACAATTTAATAAATAGTAAGAAACAATTTAATAAATAGTAAGTAACAATTTAATAAATTGTATGTAACAATTTAATAAAAAGTAGGTAACAATATAATAAATAGTAGGTAACAATTTAATAAATAGAAGGTAACAATTTAATAAATACTAGGTAACAATTTAATAAACAGTAGGTAACAATTTAATAAATAGTACGTAACAATTTAATAAATAGTAGGTAACAATTTAATAAATAGTTGGAAACAATTTAATAAATAGTAGGTAACAATTTAATAAATAGTAGGTAGCAATTTAATAAATAGAAGGTAGCAATTTAATAAATAGTAGGTAACAAATTTAATAAATAGTAGGTAACATTTTAATAAATAGTAGGTAACAATTTAATAAATAGTAGGTAACAATTTAATATATAGTAGGTAACAATTTAACAAATAGTAGGTAACAATTTAATAAATAGTAGGTAACAATTTAATAAATAGTGGGTAACAATTTAATAAATAGTAGGTAGCAATTTAATAAATAGTAGGTAACAATTTAATAAATAGTAGGTAACAATTTAATAAATAGTAGATAACAATTTAATATATTGTACGTAACAATTTAATAAATAGTAGGTAACAATTTAATAAAAAGTAGGTAGCAATTTAATAAATAGTAAGTAGCAATTTCATAAATAGTAAGTAGCAATTTAATAAATAGTAAGTAGCAATATAATAAATAGTAAGTAGCAATTCAATAAATTGTAAGTAGCAATTTAATAAATAGTAAGTAGCAATTTAATAAATAGTAAGTAACAATTTAATAAATAGTAAGTAACAATTTAATAAATAGTAAGTAACAATTTAATAAATAGTAAGAAACAATTTAATAAATAGTAAGTAACAATTTAATAAATTGTATGTAACAATTTAATAAATAGTAGGTAACAATTTAATAAATAGTAGGTAACAATTTAATAAATAGAAGGTAACAATTTAATAAATACTAGGTAACAATTTAATAAACAGTAGGTAACAATTTAATAAATAGTACGTAACAATTTAATAAATAGTAGGTAACAATTTAATAAATAGTTGGAAACAATTTAATAAATAGTAGGTAACAATTTAATAAATAGTAGGTAGCAATTTAATAAATAGTAGGTAGCAATTTAATAAATAGTAGGTAACAAATTTAATAAATAGTAGGAAACATTTTAATAAATAGTAGGTAACAATTTAATATATAGTAGGTAACAATTTAATATATAGTAGGTAACAATTTAATAAATAGTAGGTAACAATTTAATAAATAGTAGGTAACAATTTAATAAATAGTGGGTAACAATTTAATAAATAGTAGGTAGCAATTTAATAAATAGTAGGTAGCAATTTAAAAAATAGTAGGTAACGATTTAATAAATAGTAGGTAACATTTTATATAATAGTAGGTAACAATTTAATAAATAGTATGTAACAATTTAATAAATAGTAGGTAACAATTTAATAAATAGTAGATAACAATTTAATATATTGTACGTAACAATTTATTAAATAGTAGGTAACAATTTAATAAATAGTTGGAAACAATTTAATAAATAGTAGGTAACAATTTAATAAATAGTAGGTAGCAATTTAATAAATAGTAGGTAGCCATTTAATAAATAGTAGGTAACAATTTAATAAATAGTAGCTAACAATTTAATAAATAGTGGGTAACAAATTAATAAATAGTAAGTAACAATTTAATAAATAGTAGGTAACAATTTAATAAATTGTAGGTAACAATTTAATAAACAGTATGTAACAATTTAATAAATAGTAGGTAACAATTTAATAAATAGTGGGTAACAAATTAATTAATAGTAAGTAACAATTTAATATATAGTAAGTAACAATTTAATAAATAGTAAGTAGCCATTTAATAAATAGTATGTAACAATTTAATAAATAGTAAGTAGCCATTTAATAAATAGTAAGTAGCAATTTAATAAATAGTAAGTAACAATTTAATAAATATTAAGTAACAATTTAATAAATAGTAAGTAACAATTTAATAAATAGTAAGTAACAATTTAATAAATTGTATGTAACAATTTAATAAATAGTAGGTAACAATTTAATAAATAGTAGGTAACAATTAAATAAATAGTAGGTAACAATTTAACAAATACTAGGTAACAATTTAATAAATAGTAGGTAACAATTTAATAAATAGTACGTAACAATTTAATAAATAGTAGGTAACAATTTAATAAATAGTTGGAAACAATTTAATAAATAGTAGGTAACAATTTAATAAATAGTAGGTAGCAATTTAATAAATAGTAGGTTGCAATTTAATGAATAGTAAGTAGCAATTTAATAAATAGTAAGTAGCAATTTAATAAATAGTAAGTAGCAATTTAATAAATAGTAAGTAGCAATTTAATAAATAGTAGGTAACAATTTAATATATAGTAGGTAACATTTTAATAAATAGTAGGTAACAATTTAATAAACAGTAGGTAACAATTTAATAAATAGTAGGTAACAATTTAATAAATAGTAGGTAACAATTTAATAAACAGTATGTAACAATTTAATAAATAGTAGGTAACAATTTAATAAATAGTGGGTAACAAATTAATAAATAGTAAGTAACAATTTAATATATAGTAAGTAACAATTTAATAAATAGTAAGTAGCCATTTAATAAATAGTATGTAACAATTTAATAAATAGTAAGTAGCCATTTAATAAATAGTAAGTAGCAATTTAATAAATAGTAAGTAGCAATTTAATAAATAGTAAGTAGCAATTTAATAAATAGTAAGAAGCAATTTAATAAATAGTAAGTAGCAATTTAATAAATAGTAAGTTGCAATTTAATAAATAGTAAGTAGCAATTTAATAAATAGTAAGTAGCAATTTAATAAATTGTAAGTAGCAATTTAATAAATAGTATGTAGCAATTTAATAAATAGTAAGTAACAATTTAATGAATAGTAAGTAACAATTTAATAAATAGTAAGTAACAATTTAATAAATAGTAAGTAACAATTTAATAAATAGTAAGTAGCAATTTAATAAATAGTGAGTAGCAATTTAATAAATAGTAAGTAGCAATTTAATAAATAGTAAGTAACAATTTAATAAATAGTAAGGAACAATTTAATAAATGGTAAGTAACAATTTAATAAATAGTAAGTAACAATTTAATAAATAGTAAGTAACAATTTAATAAATAGTAAGTAACAATTTAATAAATAGTAAGTAACAATTTAATAAATTGTATGTAACAATTTAATAAATAGTAGGTAACAAATTAATAAATAGTAGGTAACAATTTAATAAATAGTAGGTAACATTTTAATAAATAGTAGGTAACAATTTAATAAATAGTAGGTAACAATTTAATAAATAGTAGCTAACAATTTAATAAATAGTGGGTAACAAATTAATAAATAGTAAGTAACAATTTAATAAATAGTAAGTAACAATTTAATAAATAGTAAGTAGCCACTTAATAAATAGTATGTAACAATTTAATTAATAGTAAGTAGCCATTTAATAAATAGTAAGTAGCAATTTAATAAATAGTAAGTACCAATTTAATAAATAGTAAGAAGCAATTTAATAAATAGTAAGTAGCAATTTAATAAATAGTAAGTAGCAATTTAATAAATAGTAAGTAGCAATTTAATAAATAGTAAGTAGCAATTTAATAAACAGTAAGTAACAATATAATAAATAGTATGTAACTATTTAATAAATAGTAAGTAACAATTTAATAAATAGTAAGTAGCAATTTAATAAATAGTGAGTAGCAATTTAATAAATAGTAAGTAGCAATTTAATAAATAGTAAGTAACAAATTAATAAATAGTAAGTAACAATTTAATAAATAGTAATTAACAATTTAATAAATAGTAATTAACAATTTAATAAATAGTAAGTAACAATTTAATAAATAGTACGTAACAATTTAATAAATAGTAAGTAACAATTTAATAAATAGTAGGTAACAATTTAATAAATAGTAGGTAGCAATTTAATACATAGTAGGTAGCAATTTAATAAATAGTAAGTAGCAATTTCATAAATAGTAAGTAGCAATTTAATAAATAGTAAGTAGCAATTTAATAAATAGTAAGTAGCAATTCAATAAATTGTAAGTAGCAATTTAATAAATAGTAAGTAACAATTTAATAAATAGTGGGTAACAATTTAATAAATAGTAGGTAGCAATTTAATAAATAGTAGGTAGCAATTTAAAAAATAGTAGGTAACGATTTAATAAATAGTAGGTAACAATTTAATAAATAGTTGGAAACAATTTAATAAATAGTAGGTAACAATTTAATAAATAGTAGGTAGCAACTTAATAAATAGTAGGTAGCAATTTAATAAATAGTAGGTAACAAATTTAATAAATAGTAGGAAACATTTTAATAAATAGTAGGTAACAATTTAATATATAGTAGGTAACAATTTAATATATAGTAGGTAACAATTTAATAAATAGTAGGTAACAATTTAATAAATAGAAGGTAACAATTTAATAAATACTAGGTAACAATTTAATAAACAGTAAGTAACAATTTAATAAATAGTAAGTAACAATTTAATAAATAGTAAGTAACAAATTAATAAATAGTAAGTAACAATTTAATAAATAGTAAGTAACAATTTAATAAATAGTAAGTAGCAATTTAATAAATAGTGAGTAGCAATTTAATAAATAGTAAGTAGCAATTTAATAAATTGTAAGTAACAATTTAATAAATAGTAAGTAACAATTTAATAAATAGTATGTAGCAATTTAATAAATAGTGAGTAGCAATTTAATAAATAGTAAGTAGCAATTTAATAAATTGTAGGTAACAATTTAATAAATAGTAATTAACAATTTAATAAATAGTAATTAACAATTTAATAAATAGTAAGTAACAATTTAATAAATAGTACGTAACAATTTAATAAATAGTAGGTAACAATTTAATAAATAGTAGGTAACAATTTAATAAATAGTAGGTAGCAATTTAATAAATAGTAGGTAGCAATTTAATAAATAGTAAGTAGCAATTTCATAAATAGTAAGTAGCAATTTAATAAATAGTAAGTAGCAATTTAATAAATAGTAAGTAGCAATTCAATAAATTGTAAGTAGCAATTTAATAAATAGTAAGTAGCAATTTAATAAATAGTAAGTAACAATTTAATAAATAGTAAGTAACAATTTAATAAATAGTAAGTAACAATTTAATAAATAGTAAGTAGCAATTTAATAAATAGTGAATAGCAATTTAATAAATAGTAAGTAGCAATTTAATAAATTGTAAGTAACAATTTAATAAATAGTAATTAACAATTTAATAAATAGTAATTAACAATTTAATAAATAGTAAGAAACAATTTAATAAATAGTAAGTAACAATTTAATAAATTGTATGTAACAATTTAATAAAAAGTAGGTAACAATATAATAAATAGTAGGTAACAATTTAATAAATAGAAGGTAACAATTTAATAAATACTAGGTAACAATTTAATAAACAGTAGGTAACAATTTAATAAATAGTACGTAACAATTTAATAAATAGTAGGTAACAATTTAATAAATAGTTGGAAACAATTTAATAAATAGTAGGTAACAATTTAATAAATAGTAGGTAGCAATTTAATAAATAGAAGGTAGCAATTTAATAAATAGTAGGTAACAAATTTAATAAATAGTAGGTAACATTTTAATAAATAGTAGGTAACAATTTAATAAATAGTAGGTAACAATTTAATATATAGTAGGTAACAATTTAACAAATAGTAGGTAACAATTTAATAAATAGTAGGTAACAATTTAATAAATAGTGGGTAACAATTTAATAAATAGTAGGTAGCAATTTAATAAATAGTAGGTAACAATTTAATAAATAGTAGGTAACAATTTAATAAATAGTAGATAACAATTTAATATATTGTACGTAACAATTTAATAAATAGTAGGTAACAATTTAATAAAAAGTAGGTAGCAATTTAATAAATAGTAAGTAGCAATTTCATAAATAGTAAGTAGCAATTTAATAAATAGTAAGTAGCAATATAATAAATAGTAAGTAGCAATTCAATAAATTGTAAGTAGCAATTTAATAAATAGTAAGTAGCAATTTAATAAATAGTAAGTAACAATTTAATAAATAGTAAGTAACAATTTAATAAATAGTAAGTAACAATTTAATAAATAGTAAGAAACAATTTAATAAATAGGAAGTAACAATTTAATAAATATTAAGTAACAATTTAATAAATAGTAAGTAACAATTTAATAAATAGTAAGTAACAATTTAATAAATTGTATGTAACAATTTAATAAATAGTAGGTAACAATTTAATAAATAGTAGGTAACAATTTAATAAATAGAAGGTAACAATTTAATAAATACTAGGTAACAATTTAATAAATAGTAGGTAGCAATTTAATAAATAGTACGTAACAATTTAATAAATAGTAGGTAACAATTTAATAAATAGTAGGTAACAATTTAATATATAGTAGGTAACAATTTAATATATAGTAGGTAACAATTTAATAAATAGTAGGTAACAATTTAATAAATAGTAGGTAACAATTTAATAAATAGTGGGTAACAATTTAATAAATAGTAGGTAGCAATTTAATAAATAGTAGGTAGCAATTTAAAAAATAGTAGGTAACGATTTAATAAATAGTAGGTAACATTTTAT
This sequence comes from Andrena chrysosceles, assembly GCA_963855975.1. Classification (NCBI taxonomy): domain Eukaryota; kingdom Metazoa; phylum Arthropoda; class Insecta; order Hymenoptera; family Andrenidae; genus Andrena; species Andrena chrysosceles. Next base: position 1,316,879 of record CAWLCU010000486.1, read on the forward strand.
ATAATAGTAGGTAACAATTTAATAAATAGTATGTAACAATTTAATAAATAGTAGGTAACAATTTAATAAATAGTAGATAACAATTTAATATATTGTACGTAACAATTTATTAAATAGTAGGTAACAATTTAATAAATAGTTGGAAACAATTTAATAAATAGTAGGTAACAATTTAATAAATAGTAGGTAGCAATTTAATAAATAGTAGGTAGCCATTTAATAAATAGTAGGTAACAATTTAATAAATAGTAGCTAACAATTTAATAAATAGTGGGTAACAAATTAATAAATAGTAAGTAACAATTTAATAAATAGTAGGTAACAATTTAATAAATTGTAGGTAACAATTTAATAAACAGTATGTAACAATTTAATAAATAGTAGGTAACAATTTAATAAATAGTGGGTAACAAATTAATTAATAGTAAGTAACAATTTAATATATAGTAAGTAACAATTTAATAAATAGTAAGTAGCCATTTAATAAATAGTATGTAACAATTTAATAAATAGTAAGTAGCCATTTAATAAATAGTAAGTAGCAATTTAATAAATAGTAAGTAACAATTTAATAAATATTAAGTAACAATTTAATAAATAGTAAGTAACAATTTAATAAATAGTAAGTAACAATTTAATAAATTGTATGTAACAATTTAATAAATAGTAGGTAACAAATTAATAAATAGTAGGTAACAATTTAATAAATAGTAGGTAACATTTTAATAAATAGTAGGTAACAATTTAATAAATAGTAGGTAACAATTTAATAAATAGTAGGTAACATTTTAATAAATAGTAGGTAACAATTTAATAAATAGTAGGTAACAATTTAATAAATAGTAGCTAACAATTTAATAAATAGTGGGTAACAAATTAATAAATAGTAAGTAACAATTTAATAAATAGTAAGTAACAATTTAATAAATAGTAAGTAGCCACTTAATAAATAGTATGTAACAATTTAATTAATAGTAAGTAGCCATTTAATAAATAGTAAGTAGCAATTTAATAAATAGTAAGTAGCAATTTAATAAATAGTAAGAAGCAATTTAATAAATAGTAAGTAGCAATTTAATAAATAGTAAGTAGCAATTTAATAAATAGTAAGTAGCAATTTAATAAATAGTAAGTAGCAATTTAATAAACAGTAAGTAACAATATAATAAATAGTAAGTAACTATTTAATAAATAGTAAGTAACAATTTAATAAATAGTAAGTAGCAATTTAATAAATAGTGAGTAGCAATTTAATAAATAGTAAGTAGCAATTTAATAAATAGTAAGTAACAAATTAATAAATAGTAAGTAACAATTTAATAAATAGTAATTAACAATTTAATAAATAGTAATTAACAATTTAATAAATAGTAAGTAACAATTTAATAAATAGTACGTAACAATTTAATAAATAGTAGGTAACAATTTAATAAATAGTAGGTAACAATTTAATAAATAGTAGGTAGCAATTTAATACATAGTAGGTAGCAATTTAATAAATAGTAAGTAGCAATTTCATAAATAGTAAGTAGCAATTTAATAAATAGTAAGTAGCAATTTAATAAATAGTAAGTAGCAATTCAATAAATTGTAAGTAGCAATTTAATAAATAGTAAGTAGCAATTTAATAAATAGTAAGTAACAATTTAATAAATAGTAAGTAACAATTTAATAAATAGTAAGTAACAATTTAATAAATAGTAAGTAGCAATTTAATAAATAGTGAATAGCAATTTAATAAATAGTAAGTAGCAATTTAATAAATTGTAAGTAACAATTTAATAAATAGTAATTAACAATTTAATAAATAGTAATTAACAATTTAATAAATAGTAAGAAACAATTTAATAAATAGTAAGTAACAATTTAATAAATTGTATGTAACAATTTAATAAAAAGTAGGTAACAATATAATAAATAGTAGGTAACAATTTAATAAATAGAAGGTAACAATTTAATAAATACTAGGTAACAATTTAATAAACAGTAGGTAACAATTTAATAAATAGTACGTAACAATTTAATAAATAGTAGGTAACAATTTAATAAATAGTTGGAAACAATTTAATAAATAGTAGGTAACAATTTAATAAATAGTAGGTAGCAATTTAATAAATAGAAGGTAGCAATTTAATAAATAGTAGGTAACAAATTTAATAAATAGTAGGTAACATTTTAATAAATAGTAGGTAACAATTTAATAAATAGTAGGTAACAATTTAATATATAGTAGGTAACAATTTAACAAATAGTAGGTAACAATTTAATAAATAGTAGGTAACAATTTAATAAATAGTGGGTAACAATTTAATAAATAGTAGGTAGCAATTTAATAAATAGTAGGTAACAATTTAATAAATAGTAGGTAACAATTTAATAAATAGTAGATAACAATTTAATATATTGTACGTAACAATTTAATAAATAGTAGGTAACAATTTAATAAAAAGTAGGTAGCAATTTAATAAATAGTAAGTAGCAATTTCATAAATAGTAAGTAGCAATTTAATAAATAGTAAGTAGCAATATAATAAATAGTAAGTAGCAATTCAATAAATTGTAAGTAGCAATTTAATAAATAGTAAGTAGCAATTTAATAAATAGTAAGTAACAATTTAATAAATAGTAAGTAACAATTTAATAAATAGTAAGTAACAATTTAATAAATAGTAAGAAACAATTTAATAAATAGGAAGTAACAATTTAATAAATATTAAGTAACAATTTAATAAATAGTAAGTAACAATTTAATAAATAGTAAGTAACAATTTAATAAATTGTATGTAACAATTTAATAAATAGTAGGTAACAATTTAATAAATAGTAGGTAACAATTTAATAAATAGAAGGTAACAATTTAATAAATACTAGGTAACAATTTAATAAACAGTAGGTAACAATTTAATAAATAGTACGTAACAATTTAATAAATAGTAGGTAACAATTTAATAAATAGTTGGAAACAATTTAATAAATAGTAGGTAACAATTTAATAAATAGTAGGTAGCAATTTAATAAATAGTAGGTAGCAATTTAATAAATAGTAGGTAACAAATTTAATAAATAGTAGGAAACATTTTAATAAATAGTAGGTAACAATTTAATAAATAGTAGGTAACAATTTAATATATAGTAGGTAACAATTTAATAAATAGTAGGTAACAATTTAATAAATAGTAGGTAACAATTTAATAAATAGTGGGTAACAATTTAATAAATAGTAGGTAGCAATTTAATAAATAGTAGGTAGCAATTTAAAAAATAGTAGGTAACGATTTAATAAATAGTAGGTAACATTTTATATGATAGTAGGTAACAATTTAATAAATAGTATGTAACAATTTAATAAATAGTAGGTAACAATTTAATAAATAGTAGATAACAATTTAATATATTGTACGTAACAATTTATTAAATAGTAGGTAACAATTTAATAAATAGTTGGAAACAATTTAATAAATAGTAGGTAACAATTTAATAAATAGTAGGTAGCAATTTAATAAATAGTAGGTAGCCATTTAATAAATAGTAGGTAACAATTTAATAAATAGTAGCTAACAATTTAATAAATAGTGGGTAACAAATTAATAAATAGTAAGTAACAATTTAATAAATAGTAGGTAACAATTTAATAAATTGTAGGTAACAATTTAATAAACAGTATGTAACAATTTAATAAATAGTAGGTAACAATTTAATAAATAGTGGGTAACAAATTAATTAATAGTAAGTAACAATTTAATATATAGTAAGTAACAATTTAATAAATAGTAAGTAGCCATTTAATAAATAGTATGTAACAATTTAATAAATAGTAAGTAGCCATTTAATAAATAGTAAGTAGCAATTTAATAAATAGTAAGTAACAATTTAATAAATATTAAGTAACAATTTAATAAATAGTAAGTAACAATTTAATAAATAGTAAGTAACAATTTAATAAATTGTATGTAACAATTTAATAAATAGTAGGTAACAATTTAATAAATAGTAGGTAACAATTAAATAAATAGTAGGTAACAATTTAACAAATACTAGGTAACAATTTAATAAATAGTAGGTAACAATTTAATAAATAGTACGTAACAATTTAATAAATAGTAGGTAACAATTTAATAAATAGTTGGAAACAATTTAATAAATAGTAGGTAACAATTTAATAAATAGTAGGTAGCAATTTAATAAATAGTAGGTAGCAATTTAATGAATAGTAAGTAGCAATTTAATAAATAGTAAGTAGCAATTTAATAAATAGTAAGTAGCAATTTAATAAATAGTAAGTAGCAATTTAATAAATAGTAGGTAACAATTTAATATATAGTAGGTAACATTTTAATAAATAGTAGGTAACAATTTAATAAACAGTAGGTAACAATTTAATAAATAGTAGGTAACAATTTAATAAATAGTAGGTAACAATTTAATAAACAGTATGTAACAATTTAATAAATAGTAGGTAACAATTTAATAAATAGTGGGTAACAAATTAATAAATAGTAAGTAACAATTTAATATATAGTAAGTAACAATTTAATAAATAGTAAGTAGCCATTTAATAAATAGTATGTAACAATTTAATAAATAGTAAGTAGCCATTTAATAAATAGTAAGTAGCAATTTAATAAATAGTAAGTAGCAATTTAATAAATAGTAAGTAGCAATTTAATAAATAGTAAGAAGCAATTTAATAAATAGTAAGTAGCAATTTAATAAATAGTAAGTTGCAATTTAATAAATAGTAAGTAGCAATTTAATAAATAGTAAGTAGCAATTTAATAAATTGTAAGTAGCAATTTAATAAATAGTATGTAGCAATTTAATAAATAGTAAGTAACAATTTAATGAATAGTAAGTAACAATTTAATAAATAGTAAGTAACAATTTAATAAATAGTAAGTAACAATTTAATAAATAGTAAGTAGCAATTTAATAAATAGTGAGTAGCAATTTAATAAATAGTAAGTAGCAATTTAATAAATAGTAAGTAACAATTTAATAAATAGTAAGGAACAATTTAATAAATGGTAAGTAACAATTTAATAAATAGTAAGTAACAATTTAATAAATAGTAAGTAACAATTTAATAAATAGTAAGTAACAATTTAATAAATAGTAAGTAACAATTTAATAAATTGTATGTAACAATTTAATAAATAGTAGGTAACAAATTAATAAATAGTAGGTAACAATTTAATAAATAGTAGGTAACATTTTAATAAATAGTAGGTAACAATTTAATAAATAGTAGGTAACAATTTAATAAATAGTAGCTAACAATTTAATAAATAGTGGGTAACAAATTAATAAATAGTAAGTAACAATTTAATAAATAGTAAGTAACAATTTAATAAATAGTAAGTAGCCACTTAATAAATAGTATGTAACAATTTAATTAATAGTAAGTAGCCATTTAATAAATAGTAAGTAGCAATTTAATAAATAGTAAGTAGCAATTTAATAAATAGTAAGAAGCAATTTAATAAATAGTAAGTAGCAATTTAATAAATAGTAAGTAGCAATTTAATAAATAGTAAGTAGCAATTTAATAAATAGTAAGTAGCAATTTAATAAACAGTAAGTAACAATATAATAAATAGTAAGTAACTATTTAATAAATAGTAAGTAACAATTTAATAAATAGTAAGTAGCAATTTAATAAATAGTGAGTAGCAATTTAATAAATAGTAAGTAGCAATTTAATAAATAGTAAGTAACAAATTAATAAATAGTAAGTAACAATTTAATAAATAGTAAGTAACAATTTAATAAATAGTAAGTAGCAATTTAATAAATAGTGAGTAGCAATTTAATAAATAGTAAGTAGCAATTTAATAAATTTTAAGTAACAATTTAATAAATAGTAAGTAACAATTTAATAAATAGTAAGTAGCAATTTAATAAATAGTGAGTAGCAATTTAATAAATAGTAAGTAGCAATTTAATAAATAGTAAGTAACAATTTAATAAATAGTAAGGAACAATTTAATAAATGGTAAGTAACAATTTAATAAATAGTAAGTAACAATTTAATAAATAGTAAGTAACAATTTAATAAATAGTAAGTAACAATTTAATAAATAGTAAGTAACAATTTAATAAATTGTATGTAACAATTTAATAAATAGTAGGTAACAAATTAATAAATAGTAGGTAACAATTTAATAAATAGTGGGTAACAAATTAATAAATAGTAAGTAACAATTTAATAAATAGTAAGTAACAATTTAATAAATAGTAAGTAGCCACTTAATAAATAGTATGTAAGTATTTAATTAATAGTAAGTAGCCATTTAATAAATAGTAAGTAGCAATTTAATAAATAGTAAGTAGCAATTTAATAAATAGTAAGTAGCAATTTAATAAATAGTAAGAAGCAATTTAATAAATAGTAAGTAGCAATTTAATAAATAGTAAGTAGCAATTTAATAAATAGTAAGTAGCAATTTAATAAATAGTAAGTAGCAATTTAATAAATAGTATGTAGCAATTTAATAAATAGTGAGTAGCAATTTAATAAATAGTAAGTAGCAATTTAATAAATTGTAAGTAACAATTTAATAAATAGTAATTAACAATTTAATAAATAGTAATTAACAATTTAATAAATAGTAAGTAACAATTTAATAAATAGTACGTAACAATTTAATAAATAGTAGGTAACAATTTAATAAATAGTTGGAAACAATTTAATAAATAGTAGGTAACAATTTAATAAATAGTAGGTAGCAATTTAATAAATAGTAGGTAGCAATTTAATGAATAGTAAGTAGCAATTTAATAAATAGTAAGTAGCAATTTAATAAATAGTAAGTAGCAATTTAATAAATAGTAAGTAGCAATTTAATAAATAGTAGGTAACAATTTAATATATAGTAGGTAACATTTTAATAAATAGTAGGTAACAATTTAATAAACAGTAGGTAACAATTTAATAAATAGTAAGTAACAATTGAATAAATTGTATGTAACAATTTAATAAATAGTAAGTAACAATTTAATAAATAGTAGGTAACAATTTAATAAATAGTAGGTAGCAATTTAATAAATAGTAGGTAGCAATTTAATGAATAGTAAGTAGCAATTTAATAAATAGTAAGTAGCAATTTAATAAATAGTAAGTAGCAATTTAATAAATAGTAAGTAGCAATTTAATAAATAGTAGGTAACAATTTAATATATAGTAGGTAACATTTTAATAAATAGTAGGTAACAATTTAATAAACAGTAGGTAACAATTTAATAAATAGTAGGTAACAATTTAATAAATAGTAGGTAACAATTTAATAAACAGTATGTAACAATTTAATAAATAGTAGGTAACAATTTAATAAATAGTGGGTAACAAATTAATAAATAGTAAGTAACAATTTAATATATAGTAAGTAACAATTTAATAAATAGTAAGTAGCCATTTAATAAATAGTATGTAACAATTTAATAAATAGTAAGTAGCCATTTAATAAATAGTAAGTAGCAATTTAATAAATAGTAAGTAGCAATTTAATAAATAGTAAGTAGCAATTTAATAAATAGTAAGAAGCAATTTAATAAATAGTAAGTAGCAATTTAATAAATAGTAAGTTGCAATTTAATAAATAGTAAGTAGCAATTTAATAAATAGTAAGTAGCAATTTAATAAATTGTAAGTAGCAATTTAATAAATAGTATGTAGCAATTTAATAAATAGTAAGTAACAATTTAATGAATAGTAAGTAACAATTTAATAAATAGTAAGTAACAATTTAATAAATAGTAAGTAACAATTTAATAAATAGTAAGTAGCAATTTAATAAATAGTGAGTAGCAATTTAATAAATAGTAAGTAGCAATTTAATAAATAGTAAGTAACAATTTAATAAATAGTAAGGAACAATTTAATAAATGGTAAGTAACAATTTAATAAATAGTAAGTAACAATTTAATAAATAGTAAGTAACAATTTAATAAATAGTAAGTAACAATTTAATAAATAGTAAGTAACAATTTAATAAATTGTATGTAACAATTTAATAAATAGTAGGTAACAAACTAATAAATAGTAGGTAACAATTTAATAAATAGTAGGTAACATTTTAATAAATAGTAGGTAACAATTTAATAAATAGTAGGTAACAATTTAATAAATAGTAGGTAACATTTTAATAAATAGTAGGTAACAATTTAATAAATAGTAGGTAACAATTTAATAAATAGTAGCTAACAATTTAATAAATAGTGGGTAACAAATTAATAAATAGTAAGTAACAATTTAATAAATAGTAAGTAACAATTTAATAAATAGTAAGTAGCCACTTAATAAATAGTATGTAACAATTTAATTAATAGTAAGTAGCCATTTAATAAATAGTAAGTAGCAATTTAATAAATAGTAAGTAGCAATTTAATAAATAGTAAGAAGCAATTTAATAAATAGTAAGTAGCAATTTAATAAATAGTAAGTAGCAATTTAATAAATAGTAAGTAGCAATTTAATAAATAGTAAGTAGCAATTTAATAAACAGTAAGTAACAATATAATAAATAGTAAGTAACTATTTAATAAATAGTAAGTAACAATTTAATAAATAGTAAGTAGCAATTTAATAAATAGTGAGTAGCAATTTAATAAATAGTAAGTAGCAATTTAATAAATAGTAAGTAACAAATTAATAAATAGTAAGTAACAATTTAATAAATAGTAATTAACAATTTAATAAATAGTAATTAACAATTTAATAAATAGTAAGTAACAATTTAATAAATTGTACGTAACAATTTAATAAATAGTAGGTAACAATTTAATAAATAGTAGGTAACAATTTAATAAATAGTAGGTAGCAATTTAATACATAGTAGGTAGCAATTTAATAAATAGTAAGTAGCAATTTCATAAATAGTAAGTAGCAATTTAATAAATAGTAAGTAGCAATTTAATAAATAGTAAGTAGCAATTCAATAAATTGTAAGTAGCAATTTAATAAATAGTAAGTAGCAATTTAATAAATAGTAAGTAACAATTTAATAAATAGTAAGTAACAATTTAATAAATAGTAAGTAACAATTTAATAAATAGTAAGTAGCAATTTAATAAATAGTGAATAGCAATTTAATAAATAGTAAGTAGCAATTTAATAAATTGTAAGTAACAATTTAATAAATAGTAATTAACAATTTAATAAATAGTAATTAACAATTTAATAAATAGTAAGAAACAATTTAATAAATAGTAAGTAACAATTTAATAAATTGTATGTAACAATTTAATAAAAAGTAGGTAACAATATAATAAATAGTAGGTAACAATTTAATAAATAGAAGGTAACAATTTAATAAATACTAGGTAACAATTTAATAAACAGTAGGTAACAATTTAATAAATAGTACGTAACAATTTAATAAATAGTAGGTAACAATTTAATAAATAGTTGGAAACAATTTAATAAATAGTAGGTAACAATTTAATAAATAGTAGGTAGCAATTTAATAAATAGAAGGTAGCAATTTAATAAATAGTAGGTAACAAATTTAATAAATAGTAGGTAACATTTTAATAAATAGTAGGTAACAATTTAATAAATAGTAGGTAACAATTTAATATATAGTAGGTAACAATTTAACAAATAGTAGGTAACAATTTAATAAATAGTAGGTAACAATTTAATAAATAGTGGGTAACAATTTAATAATTAGTAGGTAGCAATTTAATAAATAGTAGGTAACAATTTAATAAATAGTAGGTAACAATTTAATAAATAGTAGATAACAATTTAATATATTGTACGTAACAATTTAATAAATAGTAGGTAACAATTTAATAAAAAGTAGGTAGCAATTTAATAAATAGTAAGTAGCAATTTCATAAATAGTAAGTAGCAATTTAATAAATAGTAAGTAGCAATATAATAAATAGTAAGTAGCAATTCAATAAATTGTAAGTAGCAATTTAATAAATAGTAAGTAGCAATTTAATAAATAGTAAGTAACAATTTAATAAATAGTAAGTAACAATTTAATAAATAGTAAGTAACAATTTAATAAATAGTAAGAAACAATTTAATAAATAGGAAGTAACAATTTAATAAATATTAAGTAACAATTTAATAAATAGTAAGTAACAATTTAATAAATAGTAAGTAACAATTTAATAAATTGTATGTAACAATTTAATAAATAGTAGGTAACAATTTAATAAATAGTAGGTAACAATTTAATAAATAGAAGGTAACAATTTAATAAATACTAGGTAACAATTTAATAAACAGTAGGTAACAATTTAATAAATAGTACGTAACAATTTAATAAATAGTAGGTAACAATTTAATAAATAGTTGGAAACAATTTAATAAATAGTAGGTAACAATTTAATAAATAGTAGGTAGCAATTTAATAAATAGTAGGTAGCAATTTAATAAATAGTAGGTAACAAATTTAATAAATAGTAGGAAACATTTTAATAAATAGTAGGTAACAATTTAATAAATAGTAGGTAACAATTTAATATATAGTAGGTAACAATTTAATAAATAGTAGGTAACAATTTAATAAATAGTAGGTAACAATTTAATAAATAGTGGGTAACAATTTAATAAATAGTAGGTAGCAATTTAATAAATAGTAGGTAGCAATTTAAAAAATAGTAGGTAACGATTTAATAAATAGTAGGTAACATTTTATATGATAGTAGGTAACAATTTAATAAATAGTATGTAACAATTTAATAAATAGTAGGTAACAATTTAATAAATAGTAGATAACAATTTAATATATTGTACGTAACAATTTATTAAATAGTAGGTAACAATTTAATAAATAGTTGGAAACAATTTAATAAATAGTAGGTAACAATTTAATAAATAGTAGGTAGCAATTTAATAAATAGTAGGTAGCCATTTAATAAATAGTAGGTAACAATTTAATAAATAGTAGCTAACAATTTAATAAATAGTGGGTAACAAATTAATAAATAGTAAGTAACAATTTAATAAATAGTAGGTAACAATTTAATAAATTGTAGGTAACAATTTAATAAACAGTATGTAACAATTTAATAAATAGTAGGTAACAATTTAATAAATAGTGGGTAACAAATTAATTAATAGTAAGTAACAATTTAATATATAGTAAGTAACAATTTAATAAATAGTAAGTAGCCATTTAATAAATAGTATGTAACAATTTAATAAATAGTAAGTAGCCATTTAATAAATAGTAAGTAGCAATTTAATAAATAGTAAGTAACAATTTAATAAATATTAAGTAACAATTTAATAAATAGTAAGTAACAATTTAATAAATAGTAAGTAACAATTTAATAAATTGTATGTAACAATTTAATAAATAGTAGGTAACAATTTAATAAATAGTAGGTAACAATTAAATAAATAGTAGGTAACAATTTAACAAATACTAGGTAACAATTTAATAAATAGTAGGTAACAATTTAATAAATAGTACGTAACAATTTAATAAATAGTAGGTAACAATTTAATAAATAGTTGGAAACAATTTAATAAATAGTAGGTAACAATTTAATAAATAGTAGGTAGCAATTTAATAAATAGTAGGTAGCAATTTAATGAATAGTAAGTAGCAATTTAATAAATAGTAAGTAGCAATTTAATAAATAGTAAGTAGCAATTTAATAAATAGTAAGTAGCAATTTAATAAATAGTAGGTAACAATTTAATATATAGTAGGTAACATTTTAATAAATAGTAGGTAACAATTTAATAAACAGTAGGTAACAATTTAATAAATAGTAGGTAACAATTTAATAAATAGTAGGTAACAATTTAATAAACAGTATGTAACAATTTAATAAATAGTAGGTAACAATTTAATAAATAGTGGGTAACAAATTAATAAATAGTAAGTAACAATTTAATATATAGTAAGTAACAATTTAATAAATAGTAAGTAGCCATTTAATAAATAGTATGTAACAATTTAATAAATAGTAAGTAGCCATTTAATAAATAGTAAGTAGCAATTTAATAAATAGTAAGTAGCAATTTAATAAATAGTAAGTAGCAATTTAATAAATAGTAAGAAGCAATTTAATAAATAGTAAGTAGCAATTTAATAAATAGTAAGTTGCAATTTAATAAATAGTAAGTAGCAATTTAATAAATAGTAAGTAGCAATTTAATAAATTGTAAGTAGCAATTTAATAAATAGTATGTAGCAATTTAATAAATAGTAAGTAACAATTTAATGAATAGTAAGTAACAATTTAATAAATAGTAAGTAACAATTTAATAAATAGTAAGTAACAATTTAATAAATAGTAAGTAGCAATTTAATAAATAGTGAGTAGCAATTTAATAAATAGTAAGTAGCAATTTAATAAATAGTAAGTAACAATTTAATAAATAGTAAGGAACAATTTAATAAATGGTAAGTAACAATTTAATAAATAGTAAGTAACAATTTAATAAATAGTAAGTAACAATTTAATAAATAGTAAGTAACAATTTAATAAATAGTAAGTAACAATTTAATAAATTGTATGTAACAATTTAATAAATAGTAGGTAACAAATTAATAAATAGTAGGTAACAATTTAATAAATAGTAGGTAACATTTTAATAAATAGTAGGTAACAATTTAATAAATAGTAGGTAACAATTTAATAAATAGTAGCTAACAATTTAATAAATAGTGGGTAACAAATTAATAAATAGTAAGTAACAATTTAATAAATAGTAAGTAACAATTTAATAAATAGTAAGTAGCCACTTAATAAATAGTATGTAACAATTTAATTAATAGTAAGTAGCCATTTAATAAATAGTAAGTAGCAATTTAATAAATAGTAAGTAGCAATTTAATAAATAGTAAGAAGCAATTTAATAAATAGTAAGTAGCAATTTAATAAATAGTAAGTAGCAATTTAATAAATAGTAAGTAGCAATTTAATAAATAGTAAGTAGCAATTTAATAAACAGTAAGTAACAATATAATAAATAGTAAGTAACTATTTAATAAATAGTAAGTAACAATTTAATAAATAGTAAGTAGCAATTTAATAAATAGTGAGTAGCAATTTAATAAATAGTAAGTAGCAATTTAATAAATAGTAAGTAACAAATTAATAAATAGTAAGTAACAATTTAATAAATAGTAAGTAACAATTTAATAAATAGTAAGTAGCAATTTAATAAATAGTGAGTTGCAATTTAATAAATAGTAAGTAGCAATTTAATAAATTTTAAGTAACAATTTAATAAATAGTAAGTAACAATTTAATAAATAGTAAGTAGCAATTTAATAAATAGTGAGTAGCAATTTAATAAATAGTAAGTAGCAATTTAATAAATAGTAAGTAACAATTTAATAAATAGTAAGGAACAATTTAATAAATGGTAAGTAACAATTTAATAAATAGTAAGTAACAATTTAATAAATAGTAAGTAACAATTTAATAAATAGTAAGTAACAATTTAATAAATAGTAAGTAACAATTTAATAAATTGTATGTAACAATTTAATAAATAGTAGGTAACAAATTAATAAATAGTAGGTAACAATTTAATAAATAGTGGGTAACAAATTAATAAATAGTAAGTAACAATTTAATAAATAGTAAGTAACAATTTAATAAATAGTAAGTAGCCACTTAATAAATAGTATGTAAGTATTTAATTAATAGTAAGTAGCCATTTAATAAATAGTAAGTAGCAATTTAATAAATAGTAAGTAGCAATTTAATAAATAGTAAGTAGCAATTTAATAAATAGTAAGAAGCAATTTAATAAATAGTAAGTAGCAATTTAATAAATAGTAAGTAGCAATTTAATAAATAGTAAGTAGCAATTTAATAAATAGTAAGTAGCAATTTAATAAATAGTATGTAGCAATTTAATAAATAGTGAGTAGCAATTTAATAAATAGTAAGTAGCAATTTAATAAATTGTAAGTAACAATTTAATAAATAGTAATTAACAATTTAATAAATAGTAATTAACAATTTAATAAATAGTAAGTAACAATTTAATAAATAGTACGTAACAATTTAATAAATAGTAGGTAACAATTTAATAAATAGTTGGAAACAATTTAATAAATAGTAGGTAACAATTTAATAAATAGTAGGTAGCAATTTAATAAATAGTAGGTAGCAATTTAATGAATAGTAAGTAGCAATTTAATAAATAGTAAGTAGCAATTTAATAAATAGTAAGTAGCAATTTAATAAATAGTAAGTAGCAATTTAATAAATAGTAGGTAACAATTTAATATATAGTAGGTAACATTTTAATAAATAGTAGGTAACAATTTAATAAACAGTAGGTAACAATTTAATAAATAGTAAGTAACAATTGAATAAATTGTATGTAACAATTTAATAAATAGTAAGTAACAATTTAATAAATAGTAGGTAACAATTTAATAAATAGTAGGTAGCAATTTAATAAATAGTAGGTAGCAATTTAATGAATAGTAAGTAGCAATTTAATAAATAGTAAGTAGCAATTTAATAAATAGTAAGTAGCAATTTAATAAATAGTAAGTAGCAATTTAATAAATAGTAGGTAACAATTTAATATATAGTAGGTAACATTTTAATAAATAGTAGGTAACAATTTAATAAACAGTAGGTAACAATTTAATAAATAGTAGGTAACAATTTAATAAATAGTAGGTAACAATTTAATAAACAGTATGTAACAATTTAATAAATAGTAGGAAACAATTTAATAAATAGTGGGTAACAAATTAATAAATAGTAAGTAACAATTTAATATATAGTAAGTAACAATTTAATAAATAGTAAGTAGCCATTTAATAAATAGTATGTAACAATTTAATAAATAGTAAGTAGCCATTTAATAAATAGTAAGTAGCAATTTAATAAATAGTAAGTAGCAATTTAATAAATAGTAAGTAGCAATTTAATAAATAGTAAGAAGCAATTTAATAAATAGTAAGTAGCAATTTAATAAATAGTAAGTTGCAATTTAATAAATAGTAAGTAGCAATTTAATAAATAGTAAGTAGCAATTTAATAAATTGTAAGTAGCAATTTAATAAATAGTATGTAGCAATTTAATAAATAGTAAGTAACAATTTAATGAATAGTAAGTAACAATTTAATAAATAGTAAGTAACAATTTAATAAATAGTAAGTAACAATTTAATAAATAGTAAGTAGCAATTTAATAAATAGTGAGTAGCAATTTAATAAATAGTAAGTAGCAATTTAATAAATAGTAAGTAACAATTTAATAAATAGTAAGGAACAATTTAATAAATGGTAAGTAACAATTTAATAAATAGTAAGTAACAATTTAATAAATAGTAAGTAACAATTTAATAAATAGTAAGTAACAATTTAATAAATAGTAAGTAACAATTTAATAAATTGTATGTAACAATTTAATAAATAGTAGGTAACAAATTAATAAATAGTAGGTAACAATTTAATAAATAGTAGGTAACATTTTAATAAATAGTAGGTAACAATTTAATAAATAGTAGGTAACAATTTAATAAATAGTAGCTAACAATTTAATAAATAGTGGGTAACAAATTAATAAATAGTAAGTAACAATTTAATAAATAGTAAGTAACAATTTAATAAATAGTAAGTAGCCACTTAATAAATAGTATGTAACAATTTAATTAATAGTAAGTAGCCATTTAATAAATAGTAAGTAGCAATTTAATAAATAGTAAGTAGCAATTTAATAAATAGTAAGAAGCAATTTAATAAATAGTAAGTAGCAATTTAATAAATAGTAAGTAGCAATTTACTAAATAGTAAGTAGCAATTTAATAAATAGTAAGTAGCAATTTAATAAACAGTAAGTAACAATATAATAAATAGTAAGTAACTATTTAATAAATAGTAAGTAACAATTTAATAAATAGTAAGTAGCAATTTAATAAATAGTGAGTAGCAATTTAATAAATAGTAAGTAGCAATTTAATAAATAGTAAGTAACAAATTAATAAATAGTAAGTAACAATTTAATAAATAGTAATTAACAATTTAATAAATAGTAATTAACAATTTAATAAATAGTAAGTAACAATTTAATAAATAGTACGTAACAATTTAATAAATAGTAGGTAACAATTTAATAAATAGTAGGTAACAATTTAATAAATAGTAGGTAGCAATTTAATAAATAGTAGGTAGCAATTTAATAAATAGTAAGTAGCAATTTCATAAATAGTAAGTAGCAATTTAATAAATAGTAAGTAGCAATTTAATAAATAGTAGATAACAATTTAATATATTGTACGTAACAATTTAATAAATAGTAGGTAACAATTTAATAAAAAGTAGGTAGCAATTTAATAAATAGTAAGTAGCAATTTCATAAATAGTAAGTAGCAATTTAATAAATAGTAAGTAGCAATATAATAAATAGTAAGTAGCAATTCAATAAATAGTAAGTAGCAATTTAATAAATAGTGAATAGCAATTTAATAAATAGTAAGTAGCAATTTAATAAATTGTAAGTAACAATTTAATAAATAGTAATTAACAATTTAATAAATAGTAATTAACAATTTAATAAATAGTAAGAAACAATTTAATAAATAGTAAGTAACAATTTAATAAATTGTATGTAACAATTTAATAAAAAGTAGGTAACAATATAATAAATAGTAGGTAACAATTTAATAAATAGAAGGTAACAATTTAATAAATACTAGGTAACAATTTAATAAACAGTAGGTAACAATTTAATAAATAGTACGTAACAATTTAATAAATAGTAGGTAACAATTTAATAAATAGTTGGAAACAATTTAATAAATAGTAGGTAACAATTTAATAAATAGTAGGTAGCAATTTAATAAATAGAAGGTAGCAATTTAATAAATAGTAGGTAACAAATTTAATAAATAGTAGGTAACATTTTAATAAATAGTAGGTAACAATTTAATAAATAGTAGGTAACAATTTAATATATAGTAGGTAACAATTTAACAAATAGTAGGTAACAATTTAATAAATAGTAGGTAACAATTTAATAAATAGTGGGTAACAATTTAATAAATAGTAGGTAGCAATTTAATAAATAGTAGGTAACAATTTAATAAATAGTAGGTAACAATTTAATAAATAGTAGATAACAATTTAATATATTGTACGTAACAATTTAATAAATAGTAGGTAACAATTTAATAAAAAGTAGGTAGCAATTTAATAAATAGTAAGTAGCAATTTCATAAATAGTAAGTAGCAATTTAATAAATAGTAAGTAGCAATATAATAAATAGTAAGTAGCAATTCAATAAATTGTAAGTAGCAATTTAATAAATAGTAAGTAGCAATTTAATAAATAGTAAGTAACAATTTAATAAATAGTAAGTAACAATTTAATAAATAGTAAGTAACAATTTAATAAATAGTAAGAAACAATTTAATAAATAGGAAGTAACAATTTAATAAATATTAAGTAACAATTTAATAAATAGTAAGTAACAATTTAATAAATAGTATGTAACAATTTAATAAATTGTATGTAACAATTTAATAAATAGTAGGTAACGATTTAATAAATAGTAGGTAACAATTTAATAAATAGAAGGTAACAATTTAATAAATACTAGGTAACAATTTAATAAACAGTAGGTAACAATTTAATAAATAGTACGTAACAATTTAATAAATAGTAGGTAACAATTTAATAAATAGTTGGAAACAATTTAATAAATAGTAGGTAACAATTTAATAAATAGTAGGTAGCAATTTAATAAATAGTAGGTAGCAATTTAATAAATAGTAAGTAACAATTTAATAAATAGTAAGGAACAATTTAATAAATGGTAAGTAACAATTTAATAAATAGTAAGTAACAATTTAATAAATAGTAAGTAACAATTTAATAAATAGTAAGTAACAATTTAATAAATAGTAAGTAACAATTTAATAAATTGTATGTAACAATTTAATAAATAGTAGGTAACAAATTAATAAATAGTAGGTAACAATTTAATAAATAGTAGGTAACATTTTAATAAATAGTAGGTAACAATTTAATAAATAGTAGGTAACAATTTAATAAATAGTAGCTAACAATTTAATAAATAGTGGGTAACAAATTAATAAATAGTAAGTAACAATTTAATAAATAGTAAGTAACAATTTAATAAATAGTAAGTAGCCACTTAATAAATAGTATGTAACAATTTAATTAATAGTAAGTAGCCATTTAATAAATAGTAAGTAGCAATTTAATAAATAGTAAGTAGCAATTTAATAAATAGTAAGAAGCAATTTAATAAATAGTAAGTAGCAATTTAATAAATAGTAAGTAGCAATTTAATAAATAGTAAGTAGCAATTTAATAAATAGTAAGTAGCAATTTAATAAACAGTAAGTAACAATATAATAAATAGTAAGTAACTATTTAATAAATAGTAAGTAACAATTTAATAAATAGTAAGTAGCAATTTAATAAATAGTGAGTAGCAATTTAATAAATAGTAAGTAGCAATTTAATAAATAGTAAGTAACAAATTAATAAATAGTAAGTAACAATTTAATAAATAGTAAGTAACAATTTAATAAATAGTAAGTAGCAATTTAATAAATAGTGAGTAGCAATTTAATAAATAGTAAGTAGCAATTTAATAAATTTTAAGTAACAATTTAATAAATAGTAAGTAACAATTTAATAAATAGTAAGTAGCAATTTAATAAATAGTGAGTAGCAATTTAATAAATAGTAAGTAGCAATTTAATAAATAGTAAGTAACAATTTAATAAATAGTAAGGAACAATTTAATAAATGGTAAGTAACAATTTAATAAATAGTAAGTAACAATTTAATAAATAGTAAGTAACAATTTAATAAATAGTAAGTAACAATTTAATAAATAGTAAGTAACAATTTAATAAATTGTATGTAACAATTTAATAAATAGTAGGTAACAAATTAATAAATAGTAGGTAACAATTTAATAAATAGTGGGTAACAAATTAATAAATAGTAAGTAACAATTTAATAAATAGTAAGTAACAATTTAATAAATAGTAAGTAGCCACTTAATAAATAGTATGTAAGTATTTAATTAATAGTAAGTAGCCATTTAATAAATAGTAAGTAGCAATTTAATAAATAGTAAGTAGCAATTTAATAAATAGTAAGTAGCAATTTAATAAATAGTAAGAAGCAATTTAATAAATAGTAAGTAGCAATTTAATAAATAGTAAGTAGCAATTTAATAAATAGTAAGTAGCAATTTAATAAATAGTAAGTAACAATATAATAAATAGTAAGTAACTATTTAATAAATAGTAAGTAACAATTTAATAAATAGTAAGTAGCAATTTAATAAATAGTGAGTAGCAATTTAATAAATAGTAGTTAACAATTTAATAAGTAGTAGGTAACAATTTAATAAATAGTCGGTAACAATTTAATAAATAGTAGGTAACAATTTAATAAATAGTAGATAACAATTTAATATATTGTACGTAACAATTTAATAAATAGTAGGTAACAATTTAATAAATTGTTGGAAACAGTTTAATAAATAGTAGGTAACAATTTAATAAATAGTAGGTAGCAATTTAATAAATAGTAAGTAACAATTTAATAAATAGCAAGTAACAATTTAATAAATAGTAAGTAGCAATTTAATAAATAGTGAGTAGCAATTTAATAAATAGTAAGTAGCAATTTAATAAATTGTAAGTAACAATTTAATAAATAGTAAGTAACAATTTAATAAATAGTAATTAACAATTTAATAAATAGTAATTAACAATTTAATAAATAGTAAGTAACAATTTAATAAATAGTACGTAACAATTTAATAAATAGTAGGTAACAATTTAATAAATAGTTGGAAACAATTTAATAAATAGTAGGTAACAATTTAATAAATAGTAGGTAGCAATTTAATAAATAGTAGGTAGCAATTTAATGAATAGTAAGTAGCAATTTAATAAATAGTAAGTAGCAATTTAATAAATAGTAAGTAGCAATTTAATAAATAGTAGGTAACAATTTAATATATAGTAGGTAACATTTTAATAAATAGTAGGTAACAATTTAATAAACAGTAGGTAACAATTTAATAAATAGTAAGTAACAATTTAATAAATTGTATGTAACAATTTAATAAATAGTAAGTAACAATTTAATAAATAGTAGGTAACAATTAAATAAATAGTAGGTAACAATTTAACAAATACTAGGTAACAATTTAATAAATAGTAGGTAACAATTTAATAAATAGTACGTAACAATTTAATAAATAGTAGGTAACAATTAAATAAATAGTAGGTAACAATTTAACAAATACTAGGTAACAATTTAATAAATAGTAGGTAACAATTTAATAAATAGTACGTAACAATTTAATAAATAGTAGGTAACAATTTAATAAATAGTTGGAAACAATTTAATAAATAGTAGGTAACAATTTAATAAATAGTAGGTAGCAATTTAATAAATAGTAGGTAGCAATTTAATGAATAGTAAGTAGCAATTTAATAAATAGTAAGTAGCAATTTAATAAATAGTAAGTAGCAATTTAATAAATAGTAAGTAGCAATTTAATAAATAGTAGGTAACAATTTAATATATAGTAGGTAACATTTTAATAAATAGTAGGTAACAATTTAATAAACAGTAGGTAACAATTTAATAAATAGTAGGTAACAATTTAATAAATAGTAGGTAACAATTTAATAAACAGTATGTAACAATTTAATAAATAGTAGGTAACAATTTAATAAATAGTGGGTAACAAATTAATAAATAGTAAGTAACAATTTAATATATAGTAAGTAACAATTTAATAAATAGTAAGTAGCCATTTAATAAATAGTATGTAACAATTTAATAAATAGTAAGTAGCCATTTAATAAATAGTAAGTAGCAATTTAATAAATAGTAAGTAGCAATTTAATAAATAGTAAGTAGCAATTTAATAAATAGTAAGAAGCAATTTAATAAATAGTAAGTAGCAATTTAATAAATAGTAAGTTGCAATTTAATAAATAGTAAGTAGCAATTTAATAAATAGTAAGTAGCAATTTAATAAATTGTAAGTAGCAATTTAATAAATAGTATGTAGCAATTTAATAAATAGTAAGTAACAATTTAATGAATAGTAAGTAACAATTTAATAAATAGTAAGTAACAATTTAATAAATAGTAAGTAACAATTTAATAAATAGTAAGTAGCAATTTAATAAATAGTGAGTAGCAATTTAATAAATAGTAAGTAGCAATTTAATAAATAGTAAGTAACAATTTAATAAATAGTAAGGAACAATTTAATAAATGGTAAGTAACAATTTAATAAATAGTAAGTAACAATTTAATAAATAGTAAGTAACAATTTAATAAATAGTAAGTAACAATTTAATAAATAGTAAGTAACAATTTAATAAATTGTATGTAACAATTTAATAAATAGTAGGTAACAAATTAATAAATAGTAGGTAACAATTTAATAAATAGTAGGTAACATTTTAATAAATAGTAGGTAACAATTTAATAAATAGTAGGTAACAATTTAATAAATAGTAGCTAACAATTTAATAAATAGTGGGTAACAAATTAATAAATAGTAAGTAACAATTTAATAAATAGTAAGTAACAATTTAATAAATAGTAAGTAGCCACTTAATAAATAGTATGTAACAATTTAATTAATAGTAAGTAGCCATTTAATAAATAGTAAGTAGCAATTTAATAAATAGTAAGTAGCAATTTAATAAATAGTAAGAAGCAATTTAATAAATAGTAAGTAGCAATTTAATAAATAGTAAGTAGCAATTTAATAAATAGTAAGTAGCAATTTAATAAATAGTAAGTAGCAATTTAATAAACAGTAAGTAACAATATAATAAATAGTAAGTAACTATTTAATAAATAGTAAGTAACAATTTAATAAATAGTAAGTAGCAATTTAATAAATAGTGAGTAGCAATTTAATAAATAGTAAGTAGCAATTTAATAAATAGTAAGTAACAAATTAATAAATAGTAAGTAACAATTTAATAAATAGTAATTAACAATTTAATAAATAGTAATTAACAATTTAATAAATAGTAAGTAACAATTTAATAAATAGTACGTAACAATTTAATAAATAGTAGGTAACAATTTAATAAATAGTAGGTAACAATTTAATAAATAGTAGGTAGCAATTTAATAAATAGTAGGTAGCAATTTAATAAATAGTAAGTAGCAATTTCATAAATAGTAAGTAGCAATTTAATAAATAGTAAGTAGCAATTTAATAAATAGTAGATAACAATTTAATATATTGTACGTAACAATTTAATAAATAGTAGGTAACAATTTAATAAAAAGTAGGTAGCAATTTAATAAATAGTAAGTAGCAATTTCATAAATAGTAAGTAGCAATTTAATAAATAGTAAGTAGCAATATAATAAATAGTAAGTAGCAATTCAATAAATAGTAAGTAGCAATTTAATAAATAGTGAATAGCAATTTAATAAATAGTAAGTAGCAATTTAATAAATTGTAAGTAACAATTTAATAAATAGTAATTAACAATTTAATAAATAGTAATTAACAATTTAATAAATAGTAAGAAACAATTTAATAAATAGTAAGTAACAATTTAATAAATTGTATGTAACAATTTAATAAAAAGTAGGTAACAATATAATAAATAGTAGGTAACAATTTAATAAATAGAAGGTAACAATTTAATAAATACTAGGTAACAATTTAATAAACAGTAGGTAACAATTTAATAAATAGTACGTAACAATTTAATAAATAGTAGGTAACAATTTAATAAATAGTTGGAAACAATTTAATAAATAGTAGGTAACAATTTAATAAATAGTAGGTAGCAATTTAATAAATAGAAGGTAGCAATTTAATAAATAGTAGGTAACAAATTTAATAAATAGTAGGTAACATTTTAATAAATAGTAGGTAACAATTTAATAAATAGTAGGTAACAATTTAATATATAGTAGGTAACAATTTAACAAATAGTAGGTAACAATTTAATAAATAGTAGGTAACAATTTAATAAATAGTGGGTAACAATTTAATAAATAGTAGGTAGCAATTTAATAAATAGTAGGTAACAATTTAATAAATAGTAGGTAACAATTTAATAAATAGTAGATAACAATTTAATATATTGTACGTAACAATTTAATAAATAGTAGGTAACAATTTAATAAAAAGTAGGTAGCAATTTAATAAATAGTAAGTAGCAATTTCATAAATAGTAAGTAGCAATTTAATAAATAGTAAGTAGCAATATAATAAATAGTAAGTAGCAATTCAATAAATTGTAAGTAGCAATTTAATAAATAGTAAGTAGCAATTTAATAAATAGTAAGTAACAATTTAATAAATAGTAAGTAACAATTTAATAAATAGTAAGTAACAATTTAATAAATAGTAAGAAACAATTTAATAAATAGGAAGTAACAATTTAATAAATATTAAGTAACAATTTAATAAATAGTAAGTAACAATTTAATAAATAGTATGTAACAATTTAATAAATTGTATGTAACAATTTAATAAATAGTAGGTAACGATTTAATAAATAGTAGGTAACAATTTAATAAATAGAAGGTAACAATTTAATAAATACTAGGTAACAATTTAATAAACAGTAGGTAACAATTTAATAAATAGTACGTAACAATTTAATAAATAGTAGGTAACAATTTAATAAATAGTTGGAAACAATTTAATAAATAGTAGGTAACAATTTAATAAATAGTAGGTAGCAATTTAATAAATAGTAGGTAGCAATTTAATAAATAGTAAGTAACAATTTAATAAATAGTAAGGAACAATTTAATAAATGGTAAGTAACAATTTAATAAATAGTAAGTAACAATTTAATAAATAGTAAGTAACAATTTAATAAATAGTAAGTAACAATTTAATAAATAGTAAGTAACAATTTAATAAATTGTATGTAACAATTTAATAAATAGTAGGTAACAAATTAATAAATAGTAGGTAACAATTTAATAAATAGTAGGTAACATTTTAATAAATAGTAGGTAACAATTTAATAAATAGTAGGTAACAATTTAATAAATAGTAGCTAACAATTTAATAAATAGTGGGTAACAAATTAATAAATAGTAAGTAACAATTTAATAAATAGTAAGTAACAATTTAATAAATAGTAAGTAGCCACTTAATAAATAGTATGTAACAATTTAATTAATAGTAAGTAGCCATTTAATAAATAGTAAGTAGCAATTTAATAAATAGTAAGTAGCAATTTAATAAATAGTAAGAAGCAATTTAATAAATAGTAAGTAGCAATTTAATAAATAGTAAGTAGCAATTTAATAAATAGTAAGTAGCAATTTAATAAATAGTAAGTAGCAATTTAATAAACAGTAAGTAACAATATAATAAATAGTAAGTAACTATTTAATAAATAGTAAGTAACAATTTAATAAATAGTAAGTAGCAATTTAATAAATAGTGAGTAGCAATTTAATAAATAGTAAGTAGCAATTTAATAAATAGTAAGTAACAAATTAATAAATAGTAAGTAACAATTTAATAAATAGTAAGTAACAATTTAATAAATAGTAAGTAGCAATTTAATAAATAGTGAGTAGCAATTTAATAAATAGTAAGTAGCAATTTAATAAATTTTAAGTAACAATTTAATAAATAGTAAGTAACAATTTAATAAATAGTAAGTAGCAATTTAATAAATAGTGAGTAGCAATTTAATAAATAGTAAGTAGCAATTTAATAAATAGTAAGTAACAATTTAATAAATAGTAAGGAACAATTTAATAAATGGTAAGTAACAATTTAATAAATAGTAAGTAACAATTTAATAAATAGTAAGTAACAATTTAATAAATAGTAAGTAACAATTTAATAAATAGTAAGTAACAATTTAATAAATTGTATGTAACAATTTAATAAATAGTAGGTAACAAATTAATAAATAGTAGGTAACAATTTAATAAATAGTGGGTAACAAATTAATAAATAGTAAGTAACAATTTAATAAATAGTAAGTAACAATTTAATAAATAGTAAGTAGCCACTTAATAAATAGTATGTAAGTATTTAATTAATAGTAAGTAGCCATTTAATAAATAGTAAGTAGCAATTTAATAAATAGTAAGTAGCAATTTAATAAATAGTAAGTAGCAATTTAATAAATAGTAAGAAGCAATTTAATAAATAGTAAGTAGCAATTTAATAAATAGTAAGTAGCAATTTAATAAATAGTAAGTAGCAATTTAATAAATAGTAAGTAACAATATAATAAATAGTAAGTAACTATTTAATAAATAGTAAGTAACAATTTAATAAATAGTAAGTAGCAATTTAATAAATAGTGAGTAGCAATTTAATAAATAGTAGTTAACAATTTAATAAGTAGTAGGTAACAATTTAATAAATAGTCGGTAACAATTTAATAAATAGTAGGTAACAATTTAATAAATAGTAGATAACAATTTAATATATTGTACGTAACAATTTAATAAATAGTAGGTAACAATTTAATAAATTGTTGGAAACAGTTTAATAAATAGTAGGTAACAATTTAATAAATAGTAGGTAGCAATTTAATAAATAGTAAGTAACAATTTAATAAATAGCAAGTAACAATTTAATAAATAGTAAGTAGCAATTTAATAAATAGTGAGTAGCAATTTAATAAATAGTAAGTAGCAATTTAATAAATTGTAAGTAACAATTTAATAAATAGTAAGTAACAATTTAATAAATAGTAATTAACAATTTAATAAATAGTAATTAACAATTTAATAAATAGTAAGTAACAATTTAATAAATAGTACGTAACAATTTAATAAATAGTAGGTAACAATTTAATAAATAGTTGGAAACAATTTAATAAATAGTAGGTAACAATTTAATAAATAGTAGGTAGCAATTTAATAAATAGTAGGTAGCAATTTAATGAATAGTAAGTAGCAATTTAATAAATAGTAAGTAGCAATTTAATAAATAGTAAGTAGCAATTTAATAAATAGTAGGTAACAATTTAATATATAGTAGGTAACATTTTAATAAATAGTAGGTAACAATTTAATAAACAGTAGGTAACAATTTAATAAATAGTAAGTAACAATTTAATAAATTGTATGTAACAATTTAATAAATAGTAAGTAACAATTTAATAAATAGTAGGTAACAATTAAATAAATAGTAGGTAACAATTTAACAAATACTAGGTAACAATTTAATAAATAGTAGGTAACAATTTAATAAATAGTACGTAACAATTTAATAAATAGTAGGTAACAATTAAATAAATAGTAGGTAACAATTTAACAAATACTAGGTAACAATTTAATAAATAGTAGGTAACAATTTAATAAATAGTACGTAACAATTTAATAAATAGTAGGTAACAATTTAATAAATAGTTGGAAACAATTTAATAAATAGTAGGTAACAATTTAATAAATAGTAGGTAGCAATTTAATAAATAGTAGGTAGCAATTTAATGAATAGTAAGTAGCAATTTAATAAATAGTAAGTAGCAATTTAATAAATAGTAAGTAGCAATTTAATAAATAGTAAGTAGCAATTTAATAAATAGTAGGTAACAATTTAATATATAGTAGGTAACATTTTAATAAATAGTAGGTAACAATTTAATAAACAGTAGGTAACAATTTAATAAATAGTAGGTAACAATTTAATAAATAGTAGGTAACAATTTAATAAACAGTATGTAACAATTTAATAAATAGTAGGTAACAATTTAATAAATAGTGGGTAACAAATTAATAAATAGTAAGTAACAATTTAATATATAGTAAGTAACAATTTAATAAATAGTAAGTAGCCATTTAATAAATAGTATGTAACAATTTAATAAATAGTAAGTAGCCATTTAATAAATAGTAAGTAGCAATTTAATAAATAGTAAGTAGCAATTTAATAAATAGTAAGTAGCAATTTAATAAATAGTAAGAAGCAATTTAATAAATAGTAAGTAGCAATTTAATAAATAGTAAGTTGCAATTTAATAAATAGTAAGTAGCAATTTAATAAATAGTAAGTAGCAATTTAATAAATTGTAAGTAGCAATTTAATAAATAGTATGTAGCAATTTAATAAATAGTAAGTAACAATTTAATGAATAGTAAGTAACAATTTAATAAATAGTAAGTAACAATTTAATAAATAGTAAGTAACAATTTAATAAATAGTAAGTAGCAATTTAATAAATAGTGAGTAGCAATTTAATAAATAGTAAGTAGCAATTTAATAAATAGTAAGTAACAATTTAATAAATAGTAAGGAACAATTTAATAAATGGTAAGTAACAATTTAATAAATAGTAAGTAACAATTTAATAAATAGTAAGTAACAATTTAATAAATAGTAAGTAACAATTTAATAAATAGTAAGTAACAATTTAATAAATTGTATGTAACAATTTAATAAATAGTAGGTAACAAATTAATAAATAGTAGGTAACAATTTAATAAATAGTAGGTAACATTTTAATAAATAGTAGGTAACAATTTAATAAATAGTAGGTAACAATTTAATAAATAGTAGCTAACAATTTAATAAATAGTGGGTAACAAATTAATAAATAGTAAGTAACAATTTAATAAATAGTAAGTAACAATTTAATAAATAGTAAGTAGCCACTTAATAAATAGTATGTAACAATTTAATTAATAGTAAGTAGCCATTTAATAAATAGTAAGTAGCAATTTAATAAATAGTAAGTAGCAATTTAATAAATAGTAAGAAGCAATTTAATAAATAGTAAGTAGCAATTTAATAAATAGTAAGTAGCAATTTAATAAATAGTAAGTAGCAATTTAATAAATAGTAAGTAGCAATTTAATAAACAGTAAGTAACAATATAATAAATAGTAAGTAACTATTTAATAAATAGTAAGTAACAATTTAATAAATAGTAAGTAGCAATTTAATAAATAGTGAGTAGCAATTTAATAAATAGTAAGTAGCAATTTAATAAATAGTAAGTAACAAATTAATAAATAGTAAGTAACAATTTAATAAATAGTAATTAACAATTTAATAAATAGTAATTAACAATTTAATAAATAGTAAGTAACAATTTAATAAATAGTACGTAACAATTTAATAAATAGTAGGTAACAATTTAATAAATAGTAGGTAACAATTTAATAAATAGTAGGTAGCAATTTAATAAATAGTAGGTAGCAATTTAATAAATAGTAAGTAGCAATTTCATAAATAGTAAGTAGCAATTTAATAAATAGTAAGTAGCAATTTAATAAATAGTAAGTAGCAATTCAATAAATTGTAAGTAGCAATTTAATAAATAGTAAGTAGCAATTTAATAAATAGTAAGTAACAATTTAATAAATAGTAAGTAACAATTTAATAAATAGTAAGTAACAATTTAATAAATAGTAAGTAGCAATTTAATAAATAGTGAATAGCAATTTAATAAATAGTAAGTAGCAATTTAATAAATTGTAAGTAACAATTTAATAAATAGTAATTAACAATTTAATAAATAGTAATTAACAATTTAATAAATAGTAAGAAACAATTTAATAAATAGTAAGTAGCAATTTCATAAATAGTAAGTAGCAATTTAATAAATAGTAAGTAGCAATATAATAAATAGTAAGTAGCAATTCAATAAATTGTAAGTAGCAATTTAATAAATAGTAAGTAGCAATTTAATAAATAGTAAGTAACAATTTAATAAATAGTAAGTAACAATTTAATAAATAGTAAGTAACAATTTAATAAATAGTAAGAAACAATTTAATAAATAGGAAGTAACAATTTAATAAATATTAAGTAACAATTTAATAAATAGTAAGTAACAATTTAATAAATAGTATGTAACAATTTAATAAATTGTATGTAACAATTTAATAAATAGTAGGTAACAATTTAATAAATAGTAGGTAACAATTTAATAAATAGAAGGTAACAATTTAATAAATACTAGGTAACAATTTAATAAACAGTAGGTAACAATTTAATAAATAGTACGTAACAATTTAATAAATAGTAGGTAACAATTTAATAAATAGTTGGAAACAATTTAATAAATAGTAGGTAACAATTTAATAAATAGTAGGTAGCAATTTAATAAATAGTAGGTAGCAATTTAATAAATAGTAGGTAACAAATTTAATAAATAGTAGGAAACATTTTAATAAATAGTAGGTAACAATTTAATAAATAGTAGGTAACAATTTAATATATAGTAGGTAACAATTTAATAAATAGTAGGTAACAATTTAATAAATAGTAGGTAACAATTTAATAAATAGTGGGTAACAATTTAATAAATAGTAGGTAGCAATTTAATAAATAGTAGGTAGCAATTTAAAAAATAGTAGGTAACGATTTAATAAATAGTAGGTAACATTTTATATAATAGTAGGTAACAATTTAATAAATAGTATGTAACAATTTAATAAATAGTAGGTAACAATTTAATAAATAGTAGATAACAATTTAATATATTGTACGTAACAATTTATTAAATAGTAGGTAACAATTTAATAAATAGTTGGAAACAATTTAATAAATAGTAGGTAACAATTTAATAAATAGTAGGTAGCAATTTAATAAATAGTAGGTAGCCATTTAATAAATAGTAGGTAACAATTTAATAAATAGTAGCTAACAATTTAATAAATAGTGGGTAACAAATTAATAAATAGTAAGTAACAATTTAATAAATAGTAGGTAACAATTTAATAAATTGTAGGTAACAATTTAATAAACAGTATGTAACAATTTAATAAATAGTAGGTAACAATTTAATAAATAGTGGGTAACAAATTAATTAATAGTAAGTAACAATTTAATATATAGTAAGTAACAATTTAATAAATAGTAAGTAGCCATTTAATAAATAGTATGTAACAATTTAATAAATAGTAAGTAGCCATTTAATAAATAGTAAGTAGCAATTTAATAAATAGTAAGTAACAATTTAATAAATATTAAGTAACAATTTAATAAATAGTAAGTAACAATTTAATAAATAGTAAGTAACAATTTAATAAATTGTATGTAACAATTTAATAAATAGTAGGTAACAATTTAATAAATAGTAGGTAAACAATTAAATAAATAGTAGGTAACAATTTAACAAATACTAGGTAACAATTTAATAAATAGTAGGTAACAATTTAATAAATAGTACGTAACAATTTAATAAATAGTAGGTAACAATTTAATAAATAGTTGGAAACAATTTAATAAATAGTAGGTAACAATTTAATAAATAGTAGGTAGCAATTTAATAAATAGTAGGTAGCAATTTAATGAATAGTATGTAGCAATTTAATAAATAGTAAGTAGCAATTTAATAAATAGTAAGTAGCAATTTAATAAATAGTAAGTAGCAATTTAATAAATAGTAGGTAACAATTTAATATATAGTAGGTAACATTTTAATAAATAGTAGGTAACAATTTAATAAACAGTAGGTAACAATTTAATAAATAGTAGGTAACAATTTAATAAATAGTAGGTAACAATTTAATAAACAGTATGTAACAATTTAATAAATAGTAGGTAACAATTTAATAAATAGTGGGTAACAAATTAATAAATAGTAAGTAACAATTTAATATATAGTAAGTAACAATTTAATAAATAGTAAGTAGCCATTTAATAAATAGTATGTAACAATTTAATAAATAGTAAGTAGCCATTTAATAAATAGTAAGTAGCAATTTAATAAATAGTAAGTAGCAATTTAATAAATAGTAAGTAGCAATTTAATAAATAGTAAGAAGCAATTTAATAAATAGTAAGTAGCAATTTAATAAATAGTAAGTTGCAATTTAATAAATAGTAAGTAGCAATTTAATAAATAGTAAGTAGCAATTTAATAAATTGTAAGTAGCAATTTAATAAATAGTATGTAGCAATTTAATAAATAGTAAGTAACAATTTAATGAATAGTAAGTAACAATTTAATAAATAGTAAGTAACAATTTAATAAATAGTAAGTAACAATTTAATAAATAGTAAGTAGCAATTTAATAAATAGTGAGTAGCAATTTAATAAATAGTAATTAGCAATTTAATAAATAGTAAGTAACAATTTAATAAATAGTAAGGAACAATTTAATAAATGGTAAGTAACAATTTAATAAATAGTAGGTAACAATTTAATAAATAGTAAGTAACAAATTAATAAATAGTAAGTAACAATTTAATAAATAGTAAGTAACAATTTAATAAATAGTAAGTAGCCACTTAATAAATAGTATGTAACAATTTAATTAATAGTAAGTAGCCATTTAATAAATAGTAAGTAGCAATTTAATAAATAGTAAGTAGCAATTTAATAAATAGTAAGAAGCAATTTAATAAATAGTAAGTAGCAATTTAATAAATAGTAAGTAGCAATTTAATAAATAGTAAGTAGCAATTTAATAAATAGTAAGTAGCAATTTAATAAACAGTAAGTAACAATATAATAAATAGTAAGTAACTATTTAATAAATAGTAAGTAACAATTTAATAAATAGTAAGTAGCAATTTAATAAATAGTGAGTAGCAATTTAATAAATAGTAAGTAGCAATTTAATAAATAGTAAGTAACAAATTAATAAATAGTAAGTAACAATTTAATAAATAGTAAGTAACAATTTAATAAATAGTAAGTAGCAATTTAATAAATAGTGAGTAGCAATTTAATAAATAGTAAGTAGCAATTTAATAAATTTTAAGTAACAATTTAATAAATAGTAAGTAACAATTTAATAAATAGTAAGTAGCAATTTAATAAATAGTGAGTAGCAATTTAATAAATAGTAAGTAGCAATTTAATAAATAGTAAGTAACAATTTAATAAATAGTAAGGAACAATTTAATAAATGGTAAGTAACAATTTAATAAATAGTAAGTAACAATTTAATAAATAGTAAGTAACAATTTAATAAATAGTAAGTAACAATTTAATAAATAGTAAGTAACAATTTAATAAATTGTATGTAACAATTTAATAAATAGTAGGTAACAAATTAATAAATAGTAGGTAACAATTTAATAAATAGTGGGTAACAAATTAATAAATAGTAAGTAACAATTTAATAAATAGTAAGTAACAATTTAATAAATAGTAAGTAGCCACTTAATAAATAGTATGTAAGTATTTAATTAATAGTAAGTAGCCATTTAATAAATAGTAAGTAGCAATTTAATAAATAGTAAGTAGCAATTTAATAAATAGTAAGTAGCAATTTAATAAATAGTAAGAAGCAATTTAATAAATAGTAAGTAGCAATTTAATAAATAGTAAGTTGCAATTTAATAAATAGTAAGTAGCAATTTAATAAATAGTAAGTAGCAATTTAATAAATAGTAAGTAGCAATTTAATAAATAGTAAGTAGCAATTTAATAAATGGTAAGTAACAATATAATAAATAGTAAGTAACTATTTAATAAATAGTAAGTAACAATTTAATAAATAGTAAGTAGCAATTTAATAAATAGTGAGTAGCAATTTAATAAATAGTAGTTAACAATTTAATAAGTAGTAGGTAACAATTTAATAAATAGTCGGTAACAATTTAATAAATAGTAGGTAACAATTTAATAAATAGTAGATAACAATTTAATATATTGTACGTAACAATTTAATAAATAGTAGGTAACAATTTAATAAATTGTTGGAAACAGTTTAATAAATAGTAGGTAACAATTTAATAAATAGTAGGTAGCAATTTAATAAATAGTAAGTAGCAATTTAATAAGTAGTAAGTAACAAATTAATAAATAGTAAGTAACAATTTAATAAATAGTAAGTAACAATTTAATAAATAGTAAGTAGCAATTTAATAAATAGTGAGTAGCAATTTAATAAATAGTAAGTAGCAATTTAATAAATTGTAAGTAACAATTTAATAAATAGTAAGTAACAATTTAATAAATAGTATGTAGCAATTTAATAAATAGTGAGTAGCAATTTAATAAATAGTAAGTAGCAATTTAATAAATTGTAAGTAACAATTTAATAAATAGTAATTAACAATTTAATAAATAGTAATTAACAATTTAATAAATAGTAAGTAACAATTTAATAAATAGTACGTAACAATTTAATAAATAGTAGGTAACAATTTAATAAATAGTTGGAAACAATTTAATAAATAGTAGGTAACAATTTAATAAATAGTAGGTAGCAATTTAATAAATAGTAGGTAGCAATTTAATGAATAGTAAGTAGCAATTTAATAAATAGTAAGTAGCAATTTAATAAATAGTAAGTAGCAATTTAATAAATAGTAAGTAGCAATTTAATAAATAGTAGGTAACAATTTAATATATAGTAGGTAACATTTTAATAAATAGTAGGTAACAATTTAATAAACAGTAGGTAACAATTTAATAAATAGTAGGTAACAATTTAATAAATAGTAGGTAACAATTTAATAAACAGTATGTAACAATTTAATAAATAGTAGGTAACAATTTAATAAATAGTGGGTAACAAATTAATAAATAGTAAGTAACAATTTAATATATAGTAAGTAACAATTTAATAAATAGTAAGTAGCCATTTAATAAATAGTATGTAACAATTTAATAAATAGTAAGTAGCCATTTAATAAATAGTAAGTAGCAATTTAATAAATAGTAAGTAGCAATTTAATAAATAGTAAGTAGCAATTTAATAAATATTAAGTAACAATTTAATAAATAGTAAGTAACAATTTAATAAATAGTAAGTAACAATTTAATAAATTGTATGTAACAATTTAATAAATAGTAGGTAACAATTTAATAAATAGTAGGTAAACAATTAAATAAATAGTAGGTAACAATTTAACAAATACTAGGTAACAATTTAATAAATAGTAGGTAACAATTTAATAAATAGTACGTAACAATTTAATAAATAGTAGGTAACAATTTAATAAATAGTTGGAAACAATTTAATAAATAGTAGGTAACAATTTAATAAATAGTAGGTAGCAATTTAATAAATAGTAGGTAGCAATTTAATGAATAGTATGTAGCAATTTAATAAATAGTAAGTAGCAATTTAATAAATAGTAAGTAGCAATTTAATAAATAGTAAGTAGCAATTTAATAAATAGTAGGTAACAATTTAATATATAGTAGGTAACATTTTAATAAATAGTAGGTAACAATTTAATAAACAGTAGGTAACAATTTAATAAATAGTAGGTAACAATTTAATAAATAGTAGGTAACAATTTAATAAACAGTATGTTACAATTTAATAAATAGTAGGTAACAATTTAATAAATAGTGGGTAACAAATTAATAAATAGTAAGTAACAATTTAATATATAGTAAGTAACAATTTAATAAATAGTAAGTAGCCATTTAATAAATAGTATGTAACAATTTAATAAATAGTAAGTAGCCATTTAATAAATAGTAAGTAGCAATTTAATAAATAGTAAGTAGCAATTTAATAAATAGTAAGTAGCAATTTAATAAATAGTAAGAAGCAATTTAATAAATAGTAAGTAGCAATTTAATAAATAGTAAGTTGCAATTTAATAAATAGTAAGTAGCAATTTAATAAATAGTAAGTAGCAATTTAATAAATTGTAAGTAGCAATTTAATAAATAGTATGTAGCAATTTAATAAATAGTAAGTAACAATTTAATGAATAGTAAGTAACAATTTAATAAATAGTAAGTAACAATTTAATAAATAGTAAGTAACAATTTAATAAATAGTAAGTAGCAATTTAATAAATAGTGAGTAGCAATTTAATAAATAGTAAGTAGCAATTTAATAAATAGTAAGTAACAATTTAATAAATAGTAAGGAACAATTTAATAAATGGTAAGTAACAATTTAATAAATAGTAGGTAACAATTTAATAAATAGTAAGTAACAAATTAATAAATAGTAAGTAACAATTTAATAAATAGTAAGTAACAATTTAATAAATAGTAAGTAGCCACTTAATAAATAGTATGTAACAATTTAATTAATAGTAAGTAGCCATTTAATAAATAGTAAGTAGCAATTTAATAAATAGTAAGTAGCAATTTAATAAATAGTAAGAAGCAATTTAATAAATAGTAAGTAGCAATTTAATAAATAGTAAGTAGCAATTTAATAAATAGTAAGTAGCAATTTAATAAATAGTAAGTAGCAATTTAATAAACAGTAAGTAACAATATAATAAATAGTAAGTAACTATTTAATAAATAGTAAGTAACAATTTAATAAATAGTAAGTAGCAATTTAATAAATAGTGAGTAGCAATTTAATAAATAGTAAGTAGCAATTTAATAAATAGTAAGTAACAAATTAATAAATAGTAAGTAACAATTTAATAAATAGTAAGTAACAATTTAATAAATAGTAAGTAGCAATTTAATAAATAGTGAGTAGCAATTTAATAAATAGTAAGTAGCAATTTAATAAATTTTAAGTAACAATTTAATAAATAGTAAGTAACAATTTAATAAATAGTAAGTAGCCACTTAATAAATAGTATGTAACAATTTAATTAATAGTAAGTAGCCATTTAATAAATAGTAAGTAGCAATTTAATAAATAGTAAGTAGCAATTTAATAAATAGTAAGAAGCAATTTAATAAATAGTAAGTAGCAATTTAATAAATAGTAAGTAGCAATTTAATAAATAGTAAGTAGCAATTTAATAAATAGTAAGTAGCAATTTAATAAACAGTAAGTAACAATATAATAAATAGTAAGTAACTATTTAATAAATAGTAAGTAACAATTTAATAAATAGTAAGTAGCAATTTAATAAATAGTGAGTAGCAATTTAATAAATAGTAAGTAGCAATTTAATAAATAGTAAGTAACAAATTAATAAATAGTAAGTAACAATTTAATAAATAGTAATTAACAATTTAATAAATAGTAATTAACAATTTAATAAATAGTAAGTAACAATTTAATAAATAGTACGTAACAATTTAATAAATAGTAGGTAACAATTTAATAAATAGTAGGTAACAATTTAATAAATAGTAGGTAGCAATTTAATAAATAGTAGGTAGCAATTTAATAAATAGTAAGTAGCAATTTCATAAATAGTAAGTAGCAATTTAATAAATAGTAAGTAGCAATTTAATAAATAGTAAGTAGCAATTCAATAAATTGTAAGTAGCAATTTAATAAATAGTAAGTAGCAATTTAATAAATAGTAAGTAACAATTTAATAAATAGTAAGTAACAATTTAATAAATAGTAAGTAACAATTTAATAAATAGTAAGTAGCAATTTAATAAATAGTGAATAGCAATTTAATAAATAGTAAGTAGCAATTTAATAAATTGTAAGTAACAATTTAATAAATAGTAATTAACAATTTAATAAATAGTAATTAACAATTTAATAAATAGTAAGAAACAATTTAATAAATAGTAAGTAGCAATTTCATAAATAGTAAGTAGCAATTTAATAAATAGTAAGTAGCAATATAATAAATAGTAAGTAGCAATTCAATAAATTGTAAGTAGCAATTTAATAAATAGTAAGTAGCAATTTAATAAATAGTAAGTAACAATTTAATAAATAGTAAGTAACAATTTAATAAATAGTAAGTAACAATTTAATAAATAGTAAGAAACAATTTAATAAATAGGAAGTAACAATTTAATAAATATTAAGTAACAATTTAATAAATAGTAAGTAACAATTTAATAAATAGTATGTAACAATTTAATAAATTGTATGTAACAATTTAATAAATAGTAGGTAACAATTTAATAAATAGTAGGTAACAATTTAATAAATAGAAGGTAACAATTTAATAAATACTAGGTAACAATTTAATAAACAGTAGGTAACAATTTAATAAATAGTACGTAACAATTTAATAAATAGTAGGTAACAATTTAATAAATAGTTGGAAACAATTTAATAAATAGTAGGTAACAATTTAATAAATAGTAGGTAGCAATTTAATAAATAGTAGGTAGCAATTTAATAAATAGTAGGTAACAAATTTAATAAATAGTAGGAAACATTTTAATAAATAGTAGGTAACAATTTAATAAATAGTAGGTAACAATTTAATATATAGTAGGTAACAATTTAATAAATAGTAGGTAACAATTTAATAAATAGTAGGTAACAATTTAATAAATAGTGGGTAACAATTTAATAAATAGTAGGTAGCAATTTAATAAATAGTAGGTAGCAATTTAAAAAATAGTAGGTAACGATTTAATAAATAGTAGGTAACATTTTATATAATAGTAGGTAACAATTTAATAAATAGTATGTAACAATTTAATAAATAGTAGGTAACAATTTAATAAATAGTAGATAACAATTTAATATATTGTACGTAACAATTTATTAAATAGTAGGTAACAATTTAATAAATAGTTGGAAACAATTTAATAAATAGTAGGTAACAATTTAATAAATAGTAGGTAGCAATTTAATAAATAGTAGGTAGCCATTTAATAAATAGTAGGTAACAATTTAATAAATAGTAGCTAACAATTTAATAAATAGTGGGTAACAAATTAATAAATAGTAAGTAACAATTTAATAAATAGTAGGTAACAATTTAATAAATTGTAGGTAACAATTTAATAAACAGTATGTAACAATTTAATAAATAGTAGGTAACAATTTAATAAATAGTGGGTAACAAATTAATTAATAGTAAGTAACAATTTAATATATAGTAAGTAACAATTTAATAAATAGTAAGTAGCCATTTAATAAATAGTATGTAACAATTTAATAAATAGTAAGTAGCCATTTAATAAATAGTAAGTAGCAATTTAATAAATAGTAAGTAACAATTTAATAAATAGTAAGTAACAATTTAATAAATAGTAAGTAGCAATTTAATAAATAGTAAGTAACAATTTAATAAATAGTAAGTAACAATTTAATAAATAGTAAGTAACAATTTAATAAATAGTAAGTAGCAATTTAATAAATAGTGAATAGCAATTTAATAAATAGTAAGTAGCAATTTAATAAATTGTAAGTAACAATTTAATAAATAGTAATTAACAATTTAATAAATAGTAATTAACAATTTAATAAATAGTAAGAAACAATTTAATAAATAGTAAGTAGCAATTTCATAAATAGTAAGTAGCAATTTAATAAATAGTAAGTAGCAATATAATAAATAGTAAGTAGCAATTCAATAAATTGTAAGTAGCAATTTAATAAATAGTAAGTAGCAATTTAATAAATAGTAAGTAACAATTTAATAAATAGTAAGTAACAATTTAATAAATAGTAAGTAACAATTTAATAAATAGTAAGAAACAATTTAATAAATAGGAAGTAACAATTTAATAAATATTAAGTAACAATTTAATAAATAGTAAGTAACAATTTAATAAATAGTATGTAACAATTTAATAAATTGTATGTAACAATTTAATAAATAGTAGGTAACAATTTAATAAATAGTAGGTAACAATTTAATAAATAGAAGGTAACAATTTAATAAATACTAGGTAACAATTTAATAAACAGTAGGTAACAATTTAATAAATAGTACGTAACAATTTAATAAATAGTAGGTAACAATTTAATAAATAGTTGGAAACAATTTAATAAATAGTAGGTAACAATTTAATAAATAGTAGGTAGCAATTTAATAAATAGTAGGTAGCAATTTAATAAATAGTAGGTAACAAATTTAATAAATAGTAGGAAACATTTTAATAAATAGTAGGTAACAATTTAATAAATAGTAGGTAACAATTTAATATATAGTAGGTAACAATTTAATAAATAGTAGGTAACAATTTAATAAATAGTAGGTAACAATTTAATAAATAGTGGGTAACAATTTAATAAATAGTAGGTAGCAATTTAATAAATAGTAGGTAGCAATTTAAAAAATAGTAGGTAACGATTTAATAAATAGTAGGTAACATTTTATATAATAGTAGGTAACAATTTAATAAATAGTATGTAACAATTTAATAAATAGTAGGTAACAATTTAATAAATAGTAGATAACAATTTAATATATTGTACGTAACAATTTATTAAATAGTAGGTAACAATTTAATAAATAGTTGGAAACAATTTAATAAATAGTAGGTAACAATTTAATAAATAGTAGGTAGCAATTTAATAAATAGTAGGTAGCCATTTAATAAATAGTAGGTAACAATTTAATAAATAGTAGCTAACAATTTAATAAATAGTGGGTAACAAATTAATAAATAGTAAGTAACAATTTAATAAATAGTAGGTAACAATTTAATAAATTGTAGGTAACAATTTAATAAACAGTATGTAACAATTTAATAAATAGTAGGTAACAATTTAATAAATAGTGGGTAACAAATTAATTAATAGTAAGTAACAATTTAATATATAGTAAGTAACAATTTAATAAATAGTAAGTAGCCATTTAATAAATAGTATGTAACAATTTAATAAATAGTAAGTAGCCATTTAATAAATAGTAAGTAGCAATTTAATAAATAGTAAGTAACAATTTAATAAATATTAAGTAACAATTTAATAAATAGTAAGTAACAATTTAATAAATAGTAAGTAACAATTTAATAAATTGTATGTAACAATTTAATAAATAGTAGGTAACAATTTAATAAATAGTAGGTAAACAATTAAATAAATAGTAGGTAACAATTTAACAAATACTAGGTAACAATTTAATAAATAGTAGGTAACAATTTAATAAATAGTACGTAACAATTTAATAAATAGTAGGTAACAATTTAATAAATAGTTGGAAACAATTTAATAAATAGTAGGTAACAATTTAATAAATAGTAGGTAGCAATTTAATAAATAGTAGGTAGCAATTTAATGAATAGTATGTAGCAATTTAATAAATAGTAAGTAGCAATTTAATAAATAGTAAGTAGCAATTTAATAAATAGTAAGTAGCAATTTAATAAATAGTAGGTAACAATTTAATATATAGTAGGTAACATTTTAATAAATAGTAGGTAACAATTTAATAAACAGTAGGTAACAATTTAATAAATAGTAGGTAACAATTTAATAAATAGTAGGTAACAATTTAATAAACAGTATGTAACAATTTAATAAATAGTAGGTAACAATTTAATAAATAGTGGGTAACAAATTAATAAATAGTAA
Source organism: Andrena chrysosceles (assembly GCA_963855975.1). Classification (NCBI taxonomy): domain Eukaryota; kingdom Metazoa; phylum Arthropoda; class Insecta; order Hymenoptera; family Andrenidae; genus Andrena; species Andrena chrysosceles. The sequence goes on from CAWLCU010000486.1 coordinate 1,356,897, forward strand.
GTAACAATTTAATATATAGTAAGTAACAATTTAATAAATAGTAAGTAGCCATTTAATAAATAGTATGTAACAATTTAATAAATAGTAAGTAGCCATTTAATAAATAGTAAGTAGCAATTTAATAAATAGTAAGTAGCAATTTAATAAATAGTAAGTAGCAATTTAATAAATAGTAAGAAGCAATTTAATAAATAGTAAGTAGCAATTTAATAAATAGTAAGTTGCAATTTAATAAATAGTAAGTAGCAATTTAATAAATAGTAAGTAGCAATTTAATAAATTGTAAGTAGCAATTTAATAAATAGTATGTAGCAATTTAATAAATAGTAAGTAACAATTTAATGAATAGTAAGTAACAATTTAATAAATAGTAAGTAACAATTTAATAAATAGTAAGTAACAATTTAATAAATAGTAAGTAGCAATTTAATAAATAGTGAGTAGCAATTTAATAAATAGTAATTAGCAATTTAATAAATAGTAAGTAACAATTTAATAAATAGTAAGGAACAATTTAATAAATGGTAAGTAACAATTTAATAAATAGTAGGTAACAATTTAATAAATAGTAAGTAACAAATTAATAAATAGTAAGTAACAATTTAATAAATAGTAAGTAACAATTTAATAAATAGTAAGTAGCCACTTAATAAATAGTATGTAACAATTTAATTAATAGTAAGTAGCCATTTAATAAATAGTAAGTAGCAATTTAATAAATAGTAAGTAGCAATTTAATAAATAGTAAGAAGCAATTTAATAAATAGTAAGTAGCAATTTAATAAATAGTAAGTAGCAATTTAATAAATAGTAAGTAGCAATTTAATAAATAGTAAGTAGCAATTTAATAAACAGTAAGTAACAATATAATAAATAGTAAGTAACTATTTAATAAATAGTAAGTAACAATTTAATAAATAGTAAGTAGCAATTTAATAAATAGTGAGTAGCAATTTAATAAATAGTAAGTAGCAATTTAATAAATAGTAAGTAACAAATTAATAAATAGTAAGTAACAATTTAATAAATAGTAAGTAACAATTTAATAAATAGTAAGTAGCAATTTAATAAATAGTGAGTAGCAATTTAATAAATAGTAAGTAGCAATTTAATAAATTTTAAGTAACAATTTAATAAATAGTAAGTAACAATTTAATAAATAGTAAGTAGCAATTTAATAAATAGTGAGTAGCAATTTAATAAATAGTAAGTAGCAATTTAATAAATAGTAAGTAACAATTTAATAAATAGTAAGGAACAATTTAATAAATGGTAAGTAACAATTTAATAAATAGTAAGTAACAATTTAATAAATAGTAAGTAACAATTTAATAAATAGTAAGTAACAATTTAATAAATAGTAAGTAACAATTTAATAAATTGTATGTAACAATTTAATAAATAGTAGGTAACAAATTAATAAATAGTAGGTAACAATTTAATAAATAGTGGGTAACAAATTAATAAATAGTAAGTAACAATTTAATAAATAGTAAGTAACAATTTAATAAATAGTAAGTAGCCACTTAATAAATAGTATGTAAGTATTTAATTAATAGTAAGTAGCCATTTAATAAATAGTAAGTAGCAATTTAATAAATAGTAAGTAGCAATTTAATAAATAGTAAGTAGCAATTTAATAAATAGTAAGAAGCAATTTAATAAATAGTAAGTAGCAATTTAATAAATAGTAAGTTGCAATTTAATAAATAGTAAGTAGCAATTTAATAAATAGTAAGTAGCAATTTAATAAATAGTAAGTAGCAATTTAATAAATAGTAAGTAGCAATTTAATAAATGGTAAGTAACAATATAATAAATAGTAAGTAACTATTTAATAAATAGTAAGAAACAATTTAATAAATAGTAAGTAGCAATTTAATAAATAGTGAGTAGCAATTTAATAAATAGTAGTTAACAATTTAATAAGTAGTAGGTAACAATTTAATAAATAGTCGGTAACAATTTAATAAATAGTAGGTAACAATTTAATAAATAGTAGATAACAATTTAATATATTGTACGTAACAATTTAATAAATAGTAGGTAACAATTTAATAAATTGTTGGAAACAGTTTAATAAATAGTAGGTAACAATTTAATAAATAGTAGGTAGCAATTTAATAAATAGTAAGTAGCAATTTAATAAGTAGTAAGTAACAAATTAATAAATAGTAAGTAACAATTTAATAAATAGTAAGTAACAATTTAATAAATAGTAAGTAGCAATTTAATAAATAGTGAGTAGCAATTTAATAAATAGTAAGTAGCAATTTAATAAATTGTAAGTAACAATTTAATAAATAGTAAGTAACAATTTAATAAATAGTATGTAGCAATTTAATAAATAGTGAGTAGCAATTTAATAAATAGTAAGTAGCAATTTAATAAATTGTAAGTAACAATTTAATAAATAGTAATTAACAATTTAATAAATAGTAATTAACAATTTAATAAATAGTAAGTAACAATTTAATAAATAGTACGTAACAATTTAATAAATAGTAGGTAACAATTTAATAAATAGTTGGAAACAATTTAATAAATAGTAGGTAACAATTTAATAAATAGTAGGTAGCAATTTAATAAATAGTAGGTAGCAATTTAATGAATAGTAAGTAGCAATTTAATAAATAGTAAGTAGCAATTTAATAAATAGTAAGTAGCAATTTAATAAATAGTAAGTAGCAATTTAATAAATAGTAGGTAACAATTTAATATATAGTAGGTAACATTTTAATAAATAGTAGGTAACAATTTAATAAACAGTAGGTAACAATTTAATAAATAGTAGGTAACAATTTAATAAATAGTAGGTAACAATTTAATAAACAGTATGTAACAATTTAATAAATAGTAGGTAACAATTTAATAAATAGTGGGTAACAAATTAATAAATAGTAAGTAACAATTTAATATATAGTAAGTAACAATTTAATAAATAGTAAGTAGCCATTTAATAAATAGTATGTAACAATTTAATAAATAGTAAGTAGCCATTTAATAAATAGTAAGTAGCAATTTAATAAATAGTAAGTAGCAATTTAATAAATAGTAAGTAGCAATTTAATAAATATTAAGTAACAATTTAATAAATAGTAAGTAACAATTTAATAAATAGTAAGTAACAATTTAATAAATTGTATGTAACAATTTAATAAATAGTAGGTAACAATTTAATAAATAGTAGGTAAACAATTAAATAAATAGTAGGTAACAATTTAACAAATACTAGGTAACAATTTAATAAATAGTAGGTAACAATTTAATAAATAGTACGTAACAATTTAATAAATAGTAGGTAACAATTTAATAAATAGTTGGAAACAATTTAATAAATAGTAGGTAACAATTTAATAAATAGTAGGTAGCAATTTAATAAATAGTAGGTAGCAATTTAATGAATAGTATGTAGCAATTTAATAAATAGTAAGTAGCAATTTAATAAATAGTAAGTAGCAATTTAATAAATAGTAAGTAGCAATTTAATAAATAGTAGGTAACAATTTAATATATAGTAGGTAACATTTTAATAAATAGTAGGTAACAATTTAATAAACAGTAGGTAACAATTTAATAAATAGTAGGTAACAATTTAATAAATAGTAGGTAACAATTTAATAAACAGTATGTAACAATTTAATAAATAGTAGGTAACAATTTAATAAATAGTGGGTAACAAATTAATAAATAGTAAGTAACAATTTAATATATAGTAAGTAACAATTTAATAAATAGTAAGTAGCCATTTAATAAATAGTATGTAACAATTTAATAAATAGTAAGTAGCCATTTAATAAATAGTAAGTAGCAATTTAATAAATAGTAAGTAGCAATTTAATAAATAGTAAGTAGCAATTTAATAAATAGTAAGAAGCAATTTAATAAATAGTAAGTAGCAATTTAATAAATAGTAAGTTGCAATTTAATAAATAGTAAGTAGCAATTTAATAAATAGTAAGTAGCAATTTAATAAATTGTAAGTAGCAATTTAATAAATAGTATGTAGCAATTTAATAAATAGTAAGTAACAATTTAATGAATAGTAAGTAACAATTTAATAAATAGTAAGTAACAATTTAATAAATAGTAAGTAACAATTTAATAAATAGTAAGTAGCAATTTAATAAATAGTGAGTAGCAATTTAATAAATAGTAAGTAGCAATTTAATAAATAGTAAGTAACAATTTAATAAATAGTAAGGAACAATTTAATAAATGGTAAGTAACAATTTAATAAATAGTAGGTAACAATTTAATAAATAGTAAGTAACAAATTAATAAATAGTAAGTAACAATTTAATAAATAGTAAGTAACAATTTAATAAATAGTAAGTAGCCACTTAATAAATAGTATGTAACAATTTAATTAATAGTAAGTAGCCATTTAATAAATAGTAAGTAGCAATTTAATAAATAGTAAGTAGCAATTTAATAAATAGTAAGAAGCAATTTAATAAATAGTAAGTAGCAATTTAATAAATAGTAAGTAGCAATTTAATAAATAGTAAGTAGCAATTTAATAAATAGTAAGTAGCAATTTAATAAACAGTAAGTAACAATATAATAAATAGTAAGTAACTATTTAATAAATAGTAAGTAACAATTTAATAAATAGTAAGTAGCAATTTAATAAATAGTGAGTAGCAATTTAATAAATAGTAAGTAGCAATTTAATAAATAGTAAGTAACAAATTAATAAATAGTAAGTAACAATTTAATAAATAGTAAGTAACAATTTAATAAATAGTAAGTAGCAATTTAATAAATAGTGAGTAGCAATTTAATAAATAGTAAGTAGCAATTTAATAAATTTTAAGTAACAATTTAATAAATAGTAAGTAACAATTTAATAAATAGTAAGTAGCAATTTAATAAATAGTGAGTAGCAATTTAATAAATAGTAAGTAGCAATTTAATAAATAGTAAGTAACAATTTAATAAATAGTAAGGAACAATTTAATAAATGGTAAGTAACAATTTAATAAATAGTAAGTAACAATTTAATAAATAGTAAGTAACAATTTAATAAATAGTAAGTAACAATTTAATAAATAGTAAGTAACAATTTAATAAATTGTATGTAACAATTTAATAAATAGTAGGTAACAAATTAATAAATAGTAGGTAACAATTTAATAAATAGTGGGTAACAAATTAATAAATAGTAAGTAACAATTTAATAAATAGTAAGTAACAATTTAATAAATAGTAAGTAGCCACTTAATAAATAGTATGTAAGTATTTAATTAATAGTAAGTAGCCATTTAATAAATAGTAAGTAGCAATTTAATAAATAGTAAGTAGCAATTTAATAAATAGTAAGTAGCAATTTAATAAATAGTAAGAAGCAATTTAATAAATAGTAAGTAGCAATTTAATAAATAGTAAGTAGCAATTTAATAAATAGTAAGTAGCAATTTAATAAATATTAAGTAGCAATTTAATAAATGGTAAGTAACAATATAATAAATAGTAAGTAACTATTTAATAAATAGTAAGTAACAATTTAATAAATAGTAAGTAGCAATTTAATAAATAGTGAGTAGCAATTTAATAAATAGTAGTTAACAATTTAATAAGTAGTAGGTAACAATTTAATAAATAGTCGGTAACAATTTAATAAATAGTAGGTAACAATTTAATAAATAGTAGATAACAATTTAATATATTGTACGTAACAATTTAATAAATAGTAGGTAACAATTTAATAAATTGTTGGAAACAGTTTAATAAATAGTAGGTAACAATTTAATAAATAGTAGGTAGCAATTTAATAAATAGTAAGTAGCAATTTAATAAGTAGTAAGTAACAAATTAATAAATAGTAAGTAACAATTTAATAAATAGTAAGTAACAATTTAATAAATAGTAAGTAGCAATTTAATAAATAGTGAGTAGCAATTTAATAAATAGTAAGTAGCAATTTAATAAATTGTAAGTAACAATTTAATAAATAGTAAGTAACAATTTAATAAATAGTATGTAGCAATTTAATAAATAGTGAGTAGCAATTTAATAAATAGTAAGTAGCAATTTAATAAATTGTAAGTAACAATTTAATAAATAGTAATTAACAATTTAATAAATAGTAATTAACAATTTAATAAATAGTAAGTAACAATTTAATAAATAGTACGTAACAATTTAATAAATAGTAGGTAACAATTTAATAAATAGTTGGAAACAATTTAATAAATAGTAGGTAACAATTTAATAAATAGTAGGTAGCAATTTAATAAATAGTAGGTAGCAATTTAATGAATAGTAAGTAGCAATTTAATAAATAGTAAGTAGCAATTTAATAAATAGTAAGTAGCAATTTAATAAATAGTAAGTAGCAATTTAATAAATAGTAGGTAACAATTTAATATATAGTAGGTAACATTTTAATAAATAGTAGGTAACAATTTAATAAACAGTAGGTAACAATTTAATAAATAGTAGGTAACAATTTAATAAATAGTAGGTAACAATTTAATAAGCAGTATGTAACAATTTAATAAATAGTAGGTAACAATTTAATAAATAGTGGGTAACAAATTAATAAATAGTAAGTAACAATTTAATATATAGTAAGTAACAATTTAATAAATAGTAAGTAGCCATTTAATAAATAGTATGTAACAATTTAATAAATAGTAAGTAGCCATTTAATAAATAGTAAGTAGCAATTTAATAAATAGTAAGTAGCAATTTAATAAATAGTAAGTAGCAATTTAATAAATAGTAAGAAGCAATTTAATAAATAGTAAGTAGCAATTTAATAAATAGTAAGTAACAATTTAATGAATAGTAAGTAACAATTTAATAAATAGTAAGTAACAATTTAATAAATAGTAAGTAACAATTTAATAAATAGTAAGTAGCAATTTAATAAATAGTGAGTAGCAATTTAATAAATAGTAAGTAGCAATTTAATAAATAGTAAGTAACAATTTATTAAATAGAAAGGAACAATTTAATAAATGGTAAGTAACAATTTAATAAATAGTAAGTAACAATTTAATAAATAGTAAGTAACAATTTAATAAATAGTAAGTAACAATTTAATAAATAGTAAGTAACAATTTAATAAATTGTATGTAACAATTTAATAAATAGTAGGTAACAAATTAATAAATAGTAGGTAACAATTTAATAAATAGTAAGTAACAATTTAATAAATAGTAAGTAGCCACTTAATAAATAGTATGTAACAATTTAATTAATAGTAAGTAGCCATTTAATAAATAGTAAGTAGCAATTTAATAAATAGTAAGTAGCAATTTAATAAATAGTAAGTAGCAATTTAATAAATAGTAAGAAGCAATTTAATAAATAGTAAGTAGCAATTTAATAAATAGTAAGTAGCAATTTAATAAATAGTAAGTAGCAATTTAATAAATAGTAAGTAGCAATTTAATAAATAGTAAGTAACAATATAATAAATAGTAAGTAACTATTTAATAAATAGTAAGTAACAATTTAATAAATAGTAAGTAGCAATTTAATAAATAGTGAGTAGCAATTTAATAAATAGTAAGTAGCAATTTAATAAATAGTAAGTAACAAATTAATAAATAGTAAGTAACAATTTAATAAATAGAAAGTAACAATTTAATAAATAGTAAGTAGCAATTTAATAAATAGTGAGTAGCAATTTAATAAATAGTAAGTAGCAATTTAATAAATTTTAAGTAACAATTTAATAAATAGTAAGTAACAATTTAATAAATAGTAAGTAGCAATTTAATAAATAGTGAGTAGCAATTTAATAAATAGTAAGTAGCAATTTAATAAATTGTAAGTAACAATTTAATAAATAGTAATTAACAATTTAATAAATAGTAATTAACAATTTAATAAATAGTAAGTAACAATTTAATAAATAGTACGTAACAATTTAATAAATAGTAGGTAACAATTTAATAAATAGTAGGTAGCAATTTAATAAATAGTAGGTAGCAATTTAATAAATAGTAAGTAGCAATTTCATAAATAGTAAGTAGCAATTTAATAAATAGTAAGTAACAATTTAATAAATAGTAAGTAACAATTTAATAAATAGTAAGTAACAATTTAATAAATAGTAAGTAGCAATTTAATAAATAGTGAGTAACAATTTAATAAATAGTAAGTAGCAATTTAATAAATTGTAAGTAACAATTTAATAAATAGTAAGTAACAATTTAATAAATAGTAAGTAGCAATTTAATAAATAGTGAGTAGCAATTTAATAAATAGTGAGTAGCAATTTAATAAATAGTAGTTAACAATTTAATAAGTAGTAGGTAACAATTTAATAAATAGTTGGTAACAATTTAATAAATAGTAGGTAACAATTTAGTAAATAGTAGATAACAATTTAATATATTGTACGTAACAATTTAATAAATAGTAGGTAACAATTTAATAAATAGTTCGAAACAATTTAATAAATAGTAGGTAACAATTTAATAAATAGTAGGTAGCAATTTAATGAATAGTAAGTAGCAATTTAATAAATAGTAAGTATCAATTTAATAAATAGTAAGTAACAATTTAATAAATAGTAAGTAACAATTTAATAAATAGTAAGTAGCAAATTAATAAATAGTGAGTAGCAATTTAATAAATAGTAAGTAGCAGTTTAATAAATTGTAAGTAACAATTTAGTAAATAGTAAGTAACAATTTAATAAATAGTAAGTAGCAATTTAGTAAATAGTGAGTAGCAATTTAATAAATAGTAAGTAGCAATTTAATAAATTGTAAGTAACAATTTAATAAATAGTAATTAACAATTTAATAAATAGTAATTAACAATTTAATAAATAGTAAGTAACAATTTAATAAATAGTACGTAACAATTTAATAAATAGTAGGTAACAATTTAGTAAATAGTTGGAAACAATGTAATAAATAGTAGGTAACAATTTAATAAATAGTAGGTAGCAATTTAATAAATAGTAGGTAGCAATTTAATAAATAGTAGGTAACAATTTAATAAATAGTAGATAACAATTTAATATATTGTACGTAACAATTTAATAAATAGTAGGTAACAATTTAATAAATAGTAGGTAACAATTTAATAAATAGTAGCTAACAATTGAATAAATAGTGGGTAACAAATTAATAAATAGTAAGTAACAATTTGATAAATAGTAAGTAACAATTTAATAAATAGTAAGTAGCCACTTAATAAATAGTATGTAACAATTTAATAAATAGTAAGTAGCCATTTAAGAAATAGTAAGTAGCAATTTAATAAATAGGAAGTAGCAATTTAATAAATAGTAAGTAGCAATTTAATAAATAGTAAGAAGCAATTTAATAAATAGTAAGTAGCAATTTAATAAATAGTAAGTAGCAATTTAATAAATAGTAAGTAGCAATTTAATAAATAATACGTAGCAATTTAATAAATTGTAAGTAGCAATTTAATAATCAGTAAGTAGCAATTTAATAAATAGTAAGTAACAATTTAATGAATAGTAAGTATCAATTTAATAAATAGTAAGTAACAATTTAATAAATAGTAATTAACAATTTAATAAATAGTAATTAACAATTTAATAAATAGTAGGTAACAATTTAATAAATACTAGGTAACAATTTAATAAATAGTAGGTAACAATTTAATAAATAGTACGGAACAATTTAATAAATAGTAGGTAACAATTTAATAAGTAGTAGGTAACAATTTAATAAATAGTAAGTAGCCATTTAATAAATAGTATGTAACAATTTAATAAATAGTAAGTAGCCATTTAATAAATAGTAAGTAGCAATTTAATAAATAGTAAGTAGCAATTTAATAAATAGTAAGTAGCAATTTAATAAATAGTAAGAAGCAATTTAATAAATAGTAAGTAGCAACTTAATAAATAGTAAGTTGCAATTTAATAAATAGTAAGTAGCAATTTAATAAATAGTAAGTAGCAATTTAATAAATTGTAAGTAGCAATTTAATAAATAGTATGTAGCAATTTAATAAATAGTAAGTAACAATTTAATGAATAGTAAGTAACAATTTAATAAATAGTAAGTAACAATTTAATTAATAGTAAGTAACAATTTAATAAATAGTAAGTAGCAATTTAATAAATAGTGAGTAGCAATTTAATAAATAGTAAGTAGCAATTTAATAAATAGTAAGTAACAATTTAATAAATAGTAAGGAACAATTTAATAAATGGTAAGTAACAATTTAATAAATAGTAAGTAACAATTTAATAAATAGTAAGTAACAATTTAATAAATAGTAAGTAACAATTTAATAAATAGTAAGTAACAATTTAGTAAATTGTATGTAACAATTTAATAAATAGTAGGTAACAAATTAATAAATAGTAGGTAACAATTTAATAAATAGTAGGTAACATTTTAATAAATAGTAGGTAACAATTTAATAAATAGTAGGTAACAATTTAATAAATAGTAGCTAACAATTTAATAAATAGTGGGTAACAAATTAATAAATAGTAAGTAACAATTTAATAAATAGTAAGTAACAATTTAATAAATAGTAAGTAACAATTTAATAAATTGTATGTAACAATTTAATAAATAGTAGGTAACAAATTAATAAATAGTAGGTAACAATTTAATAAATAGTAAGTAACAATTTAATAAATAGTAAGTAGCCACTTAATAAATAGTATGTAACAATTTAATTAATAGTAAGTAGCCATTTAATAAATAGTAAGTAGCAATTTAATAAATAGTAAGTAGCAATTTAATAAATAGTAAGTAGCAATTTAATAAATAGTAAGAAGCAATTTAATAAATAGTAAGTAGCAATTTAATAAATAGTAAGTAGCAATTTAATAAATAGTAAGTAGCAATTTAATAAATAGTAAGTAGCAATTTAATAAATAGTAAGTAACAATATAATAAATAGTAAGTAACTATTTAATAAATAGTAAGTAACAATTTAATAAATAGTAAGTAGCAATTTAATAAATAGTGAGTAGCAATTTAATAAATAGTAAGTAGCAATTTAATAAATAGTAAGTAACAAATTAATAAATAGTAAGTAACAATTTAATAAATAGTAAGTAACAATTTAATAAATAGTAAGTAGCAATTTAATAAATAGTGAGTAGCAATTTAATAAATAGTAAGTAGCAATTTAATAAATTTTAAGTAACAATTTAATAAATAGTAAGTAACAATTTAATAAATAGTAAGTAGCAATTTAATAAATAGTGAGTAGCAATTTAATAAATAGTAAGTAGCAATTTAATAAATTGTAAGTAACAATTTAATAAATAGTAATTAACAATTTAATAAATAGTAATTAACAATTTAATAAATAGTAAGTAACAATTTAATAAATAGTACGTAACAATTTAATAAATAGTAGGTAACAATTTAATAAATAGTAGGTAGCAATTTAATAAATAGTAGGTAGCAATTTAATAAATAGTAAGTAGCAATTTCATAAATAGTAAGTAGCAATTTAATAAATAGTAAGTAACAATTTAATAAATAGTAAGTAACAATTTAATAAATAGTAAGTAACAATTTAATAAATAGTAAGTAGCAATTTAATAAATAGTGAGTAACAATTTAATAAATAGTAAGTAGCAATTTAATAAATTGTAAGTAACAATTTAATAAATAGTAAGTAACAATTTAATAAATAGTAAGTAGCAATTTAATAAATAGTGAGTAGCAATTTAATAAATAGTGAGTAGCAATTTAATAAATAGTAGTTAACAATTTAATAAGTAGTAGGTAACAATTTAATAAATAGTTGGTAACAATTTAATAAATAGTAGGTAACAATTTAGTAAATAGTAGATAACAATTTAATATATTGTACGTAACAATTTAATAAATAGTAGGTAACAATTTAATAAATAGTTCGAAACAATTTAATAAATAGTAGGTAACAATTTAATAAATAGTAGGTAGCAATTTAATGAATAGTAAGTAGCAATTTAATAAATAGTAAGTATCAATTTAATAAATAGTAAGTAACAATTTAATAAATAGTAAGTAACAATTTAATAAATAGTAAGTAGCAAATTAATAAATAGTGAGTAGCAATTTAATAAATAGTAAGTAGCAGTTTAATAAATTGTAAGTAACAATTTAGTAAATAGTAAGTAACAATTTAATAAATAGTAAGTAGCAATTTAGTAAATAGTGAGTAGCAATTTAATAAATAGTAAGTAGCAATTTAATAAATTGTAAGTAACAATTTAATAAATAGTAATTAACAATTTAATAAATAGTAATTAACAATTTAATAAATAGTAAGTAACAATTTAATAAATAGTACGTAACAATTTAATAAATAGTAGGTAACAATTTAGTAAATAGTTGGAAACAATGTAATAAATAGTAGGTAACAATTTAATAAATAGTAGGTAGCAATTTAATAAATAGTAGGTAGCAATTTAATAAATAGTAGGTAACAATTTAATAAATAGTAGATAACAATTTAATATATTGTACGTAACAATTTAATAAATAGTAGGTAACAATTTAATAAATAGTAGGTAACAATTTAATAAATAGTAGCTAACAATTGAATAAATAGTGGGTAACAAATTAATAAATAGTAAGTAACAATTTGATAAATAGTAAGTAACAATTTAATAAATAGTAAGTAGCCACTTAATAAATAGTATGTAACAATTTAATAAATAGTAAGTAGCCATTTAAGAAATAGTAAGTAGCAATTTAATAAATAGGAAGTAGCAATTTAATAAATAGTAAGTAGCAATTTAATAAATAGTAAGAAGCAATTTAATAAATAGTAAGTAGCAATTTAATAAATAGTAAGTAGCAATTTAATAAATAGTAAGTAGCAATTTAATAAATAATACGTAGCAATTTAATAAATTGTAAGTAGCAATTTAATAATCAGTAAGTAGCAATTTAATAAATAGTAAGTAACAATTTAATGAATAGTAAGTATCAATTTAATAAATAGTAAGTAACAATTTAATAAATAGTAATTAACAATTTAATAAATAGTAATTAACAATTTAATAAATAGTAGGTAACAATTTAATAAATACTAGGTAACAATTTAATAAATAGTAGGTAACAATTTAATAAATAGTACGGAACAATTTAATAAATAGTAGGTAACAATTTAATAAGTAGTAGGTAACAATTTAATAAATAGTAAGTAGCCATTTAATAAATAGTATGTAACAATTTAATAAATAGTAAGTAGCCATTTAATAAATAGTAAGTAGCAATTTAATAAATAGTAAGTAGCAATTTAATAAATAGTAAGTAGCAATTTAATAAATAGTAAGAAGCAATTTAATAAATAGTAAGTAGCAACTTAATAAATAGTAAGTTGCAATTTAATAAATAGTAAGTAGCAATTTAATAAATAGTAAGTAGCAATTTAATAAATTGTAAGTAGCAATTTAATAAATAGTATGTAGCAATTTAATAAATAGTAAGTAACAATTTAATGAATAGTAAGTAACAATTTAATAAATAGTAAGTAACAATTTAATTAATAGTAAGTAACAATTTAATAAATAGTAAGTAGCAATTTAATAAATAGTGAGTAGCAATTTAATAAATAGTAAGTAGCAATTTAATAAATAGTAAGTAACAATTTAATAAATAGTAAGGAACAATTTAATAAATGGTAAGTAACAATTTAATAAATAGTAAGTAACAATTTAATAAATAGTAAGTAACAATTTAATAAATAGTAAGTAACAATTTAATAAATAGTAAGTAACAATTTAGTAAATTGTATGTAACAATTTAATAAATAGTAGGTAACAAATTAATAAATAGTAGGTAACAATTTAATAAATAGTAGGTAACATTTTAATAAATAGTAGGTAACAATTTAATAAATAGTAGGTAACAATTTAATAAATAGTAGCTAACAATTTAATAAATAGTGGGTAACAAATTAATAAATAGTAAGTAACAATTTAATAAATAGTAAGTAACAATTTAATAAATAGTAAGTAGCCACTTAATAAATAGTATGTAACTATTTAATTAATAGTAAGTAGCCATTTAATAAATAGTAAGTAGCAATTTAATAAATAGTAAGTAGCAATTTAATAAATAGTAAGAAGCAATTTAATAAATAGTAAGTAGCAATTTAATAAATAGTAAGTAGCAATTTAATAAATAGTAAGTAGCAATTTAATAAATAGTAAGTAGCAATTTAATAAATAGTAAGTAACAATATAACAAATAGTAAGTAACTATTTAATAAATAGTAAGTAACAATTTAATAAATAGTAAGTAGCAATTTAATAAATAGTGAGTAGCAATTTAATAAATAGTAGTTAACAATTTAATAAGTAGTAGGTAACAATTTAATAAATAGTAGGTAACAATTTAATAAATAGTAGGAAACAATTTAATAAATAGTAGATAACAATTTAATATATTGTACGTAACAATTTAATAAATAGTAGGTAACAATTTAATAAATTGTTGGAAACAATTTAATAAATAGTAGGTAACAATTTAATAAATAGTAGGTAGCAATTTAATAAATAGTAAGTAGCAATTTAATAAATAGTAAGTAACAAATTAATAAATAGTAAGTAACAATTTAATAAATAGTAAGTAACAATTTAATAAATAGTAAGTAGCAATTTAATAAATAGTGAGTAGCAATTTAATAAATAGTAAGTAGCAATTTAATAAATTGTAAGTAACAATTTAATAAATAGTAAGTAACAATTTAATAAATAGTATGTAGCAATTTAATAAATAGTGAATAGCAATTTAATAAATAGTAAGTAGCAATTTAATAAATTGTAAGTAACAATTTAATAAATAGTAATTAACAATTTAATAAATAGTAATTAACAATTTAATAAATAGTAAGTAACAATTTAATAAATAGTACGTAACAATTTAATAAATAGTAGGTAACAATTTAATAAATAGTAGGTAACAATTTAATAAATAGTAGGTAGCAATTTAATAAATAGTAGGTAGCAATTTAATAAATAGTAAGTAGCAATTTCATAAATAGTAAGTAGCCATTTAATAAATAGTAAGTAGCAATTTAATAAATAGTAAGTAGCAATTTAATAAATAGTAAGTAGCAATTTAATAAATAGTAAGAAGCAATTTAATAAATAGTAAGTAGCAACTTAATAAATAGTAAGTTGCAATTTAATAAATAGTAAGTAGCAATTTAATAAATAGTAAGTAGCAATTTAATAAATTGTAAGTAGCAATTTAATAAATAGTATGTAGCAATTTAATAAATAGTAAGTAACAATTTAATGAATAGTAAGTAACAATTTAATAAATAGTAAGTAACAATTTAATTAATAGTAAGTAACAATTTAATAAATAGTAAGTAGCAATTTAATAAATAGTGAGTAGCAATTTAATAAATAGTAAGTAGCAATTTAATAAATAGTAAGTAACAATTTAATAAATAGTAAGGAACAATTTAATAAATGGTAAGTAACAATTTAATAAATAGTAAGTAACAATTTAATAAATAGTAAGTAACAATTTAATAAATAGTAAGTAACAATTTAATAAATAGTAAGTAACAATTTAGTAAATTGTATGTAACAATTTAATAAATAGTAGGTAACAAATTAATAAATAGTAGGTAACAATTTAATAAATAGTAGGTAACATTTTAATAAATAGTAGGTAACAATTTAATAAATAGTGGGTAACAATTTAATAAATAGTAGCTAACAATTTAATAAATAGTGGGTAACAAATTAATAAATAGTAAGTAACAATTTAATAAATAGTAAGTAACAATTTAATAAATAGTAAGCAGCCACTTAATAAATAGTATGTAACTATTTAATTAATAGTAAGTAGCCATTTAATAAATAGTAAGTAGCAATTTAATAAATAGTAAGTAGCAATTTAATAAATAGTAAGAAGCAATTTAATAAATAGTAAGTAGCAATTTAATAAATAGTAAGTAGCAATTTAATAAATAGTAAGTAGCAATTTAATAAATAGTAAGTAGCAATTTAATAAATAGTAAGTAACAATATAATAAATAGTAAGTAACTATTTAATAAATAGTAAGTAACAATTTAATAAATAGTAAGTAGCAATTTAATAAATAGTGAGTAGCAATTTAATAAATAGTAGTTAACAATTTAATAAGTAGTAGGTAACAATTTAATAAATAGTAGGTAACAATTTAATAAATAGTAGGAAACAATTTAATAAATAGTAGATAACAATTTAATATATTGTACGTAACAATTTAATAAATAGTAGGTAACAATTTAATAAATTGTTGGAAACAATTTAATAAATAGTAGGTAACAATTTAATAAATAGTAGGTAGCAATTTAATAAATAGTAAGTAGCAATTTAATAAATAGTAAGTAACAAATTAATAAATAGTAAGTAACAATTTAATAAATAGTAAGTAACAATTTAATAAATAGTAAGTAGCAATTTAATAAATAGTGAGTAGCAATTTAATAAATAGTAAGTAGCAATTTAATAAATTGTAAGTAACAATTTAATAAATAGTAAGTAACAATTTAATAAATAGTATGTAGCAATTTAATAAATAGTGAGTAGCAATTTAATAAATAGTAAGTAGCAATTTAATAAATTGTAAGTAACAATTTAATAAATAGTAATTAACAATTTAATAAATAGTAATTAACAATTTAATAAATAGTAAGTAACAATTTAATAAATAGTACGTAACAATTTAATAAATAATAGGTAACAATTTAATAAATAGTAGGTAACAATTTAATAAATAGTAGGTAGCAATTTAATAAATAGTAGGTAGCAATTTAATAAATAGTAAGTAGCAATTTCATAAATAGTAAGTAGCAATTTAATAAATAGTAAGTAGCAATTTAATAAATAGTATGTAGCAATTCAATAAATTGTAAGTAGCAATTTAATAAATAGTAAGTAGCAATTTAATAAATAGTAAGTAACAATTTAATAAATAGTAAGTAACAATTTAATAAATAGTAAGTAACAATTTAATAAATAGTAAGTAGCAATTTAATAAATAGTGAATAGCAATTTAATAAATAGTAAGTAGCAATTTAATAAATAGTAAGTAACAATTTAATAAATAGTAATTAACAATTTAATAAATAGTAATTAACAATTTAATAAATAGTAAGAAACAATTTAATAAATAGTAAGTAACAATTTAATAAATTGTATGTAACAATTTAATAAACAGTAGGTAACAATTTAATAAATAGTACGTAACAATTTAATAAATAGTAGGTAACAATTTAATAAATAGTTGGAAACAATTTAATAAATAGTAGGTAACAATTTAATAAATAGTAGGTAGCAATTTAATAAATAGAAGGTAGCAATTTAATAAATAGTAGGTAACAAATTTAATAAATAGTAGGTAACATTTTAATAAATAGTAGGTAACAATTTAATAAATAGTAGGTAACAATTTAATATATAGTAGGTAACAATTTAACAAATAGTAGGTAACAATTTAATAAATAGTTGGTAACAATTTAATAAATAGTGGGTAACAATTTAATAAATAGTAGGTAGCAATTTAATAAATAGTAGGTAGCAATTTAAAAAATAGTAGGTAACGATTTAATAAATAGTAGGTAACATTTTATATAATAGTAGGTAACAATTTAATAAATAGTAGGTAACAATTTAATAAATAGTAGTTAACAATTTAATAAATAGTAGATAACAATTTAATAAATAGTATGTAACAATTTAATAAATAGTAGGTAACAATTTAATAAATAGTAGATAACAATTTAATATATTGTACGTAACAATTTATTAAATAGTAGGTAACAATTTAATAAATAGTTGGAAACAATTTAATAAATAGTAGGTAACAATTTAATAAATAGTAGGTAGCAATTTAATAAATAGTAGGTAGCCATTTAATAAATAGTAGGTAACAATTTAATAAATAGTAGCTGCCAATTTAATAAATAATGGGTAACAAATTAATAAATAGTAAGTAACAATTTAATAAATAGTAGGTAACAATTTAATAAATAGTAGGTAACAATTTAATAAACAGTATGTAACAATTTAATAAATAGTAGGTAACAATTTAATAAATAGTGGGTAACAAATTAATAAATAGTAAGTAACAATTTAATATATAGTAAGTAACAATATAATAAATAGAAAGTAACTATTTAATAAATAGTAAGTAACAATTTAATAAATAGTAAGTAGCAATTTAATAAATAGTGAGTAGCAATTTAATAAATAGTAGTTAACAATTTAATAAGTAGTAGGTAACAATTTAATAAATAGTAGGTAACAATTTAATAAATAGTAGGCAACAATTTAATAAATAGTAGATAACAATTTAATATATTGTACGTAACAATTTAATAAATAGTAGGTAACAAGTTAATAAATAGTAGGTAGCAATTTAATAAATAGTAAGTAGCAATTTCATAAATAGTAAGTAGCAATTTAATAAATAGTAAGTAACAATTTAATAAATAGTAAGTAACAATTTAATAAATTGTAAGTAACAATTTAATAAATAGTAAGTAACAATTTAATAAATAGTAAGTAGCAATTTAATAAATAGTGAATAGCAATTTAATAAATAGTAAGTAGCAATATAATAAATTGTAAGTAACAATTTAATAAATAGTAATTAACAATTTAATAAATAGTAATTAACAATTTAATAAATAGTAAGAAACAATTTAATAAATAGGAAGTAACAATTTAAAAAATATTAAGTAACAATTTAATAAATAGTAAGTAACAATTTAATAAATAGTAAGTAACAATTTAATAAATTGTATGTAACAATTTAATAAATAGTAGGTAACAATTTAATAAATAGTAGGTAACAATTTAATAAATAGAAGGTAACAATTTAATAAATACTAGGTAACAATTTAATAAACAGTAGGTAACAATTTAATAAATAGTACGTAACAATTTAATAAATAGTAGGTAACAATTTAATAAATAGTTGGAAACAATTTAATAAATAGTAGGTAACAATTTAATAAATAGTAGGTAGCAATTTAATAAATAGTAGGTAGCAATTTAATAAATAGTGGGTAACAATTTAATAAATAGTAGGTAGCAATTTAATAAATACTAGGTAGCAATTTAAAAAATAGTAGGTAACGATTTAATAAATAGTAGGTAACATTTTATATAATAGTAGGTAACAATTTAATAAATAGTATGTAACAATTTAATAAATAGTAGGTAACAATTTAATAAATAGTAGGTAACAATTTAATAAATAGTAGGTAACAATTTAATAAATAGTAGATAACAATTTAATATATTGTACGTAACAATTTAATAAATAGTAGGTAACAATTTAATAAATAGTAGGTAGCAATTTAATAAATAGTAAGTAGCAATTTCATAAATAGTTAGTAGCAATTTAATAAATAGTGGGTAACAAATTAATAAATAGTAAGTAACAATTTAATATATAGTAAGTAACAATTTAATAAATAGTAAGTAGCCATTTAATAAATAGTATGTAACAATTTAATAAATAGTAAGTAGCCATTTAATAAATAGTAAGTAGCAATTTAATAAATAGTAAGTAGCAATTTAATAAATAGTAAGTAGCAATTTAATAAATAGTAAGTAACAATATAATAAATAGTAAGTAACTATTTAATAAATAGTAAGTAACAATTTAATAAATAGTAAGTAGCAATTTAATAAATAGTGAGTAGCAATTTAATAAATAGTAGTTAACAATTTAATAAGTAGTAGGTAACAATTTAATAAATAGTAGGTAACAATTTAATAAATAGTAGGTAACAATTTAATAAATAGTAGATAACAATTTAATATATTGTACGTAACAATTTAATAAATAGTAGGTAACAATTTAATAAATAGTTGGAAACAATTTAATAAATAGTAGGAAACAATTTAATAAATAGGAGGTAGCAATTTAATAAATAGTAAGTAGCAATTTAATAAATAGTAAGTAACAATTTAATAAATAGTAAGTAACAATTTAATAAATAGTAAGTAACAATTTAATAAATAGTAAGTAGCAATTTAATAAATAGTGAGTAGCAATTTAATAAATAGTAAGTAGCAATTTAATAAATTGTAAGTAACAGTTTAATAAATAGTAAGTAACAATTTAATAAATAGTAAGTAGCAATTTAGTAAATAGTGAGTAGCAATTTAATAAATAGTAAGTAGCAATTTAATAAATTGTAAGTAACAATTTAATAAATAGTAATTAACAATTTAATAAATAGTAATTAGCAATTTAATAAATAGTAAGTAACAATTTAATAAATAGTACGTAACAATTTAATAAATAGTAGGTAACAATTTAATAAATAGTTGGAAACAATTTAATAAATAGTAGGTAACAATTTAATAAATAGTAGGTAGCAATTTAATAAATAGTAAGTAGCAATTTAATAAATTGTAAGTAGCAATTTAATAAATAGTAAGTAGCAATTTAATAAATAGTAAGTAACAATATAATAAATAGTAAGTAACTATTTAATAAATAGTAAGTAACAATTTAATAAATAGTAAGTAGCAATTTAATAAATAGTGAGCAGCAATTTAATAAATAGTAGTTAACAATTTAATAAGTAGTAGGTAACAATTTAATAAATAGTAATTAACAATTTAATAAATAGTAAGTAACAATTTAATAAATAGTACGTAACAATTTAATAAATAGTAGGTAACAATTTAGTAAATAGTTGGAAACAATTTAATAAATAGTAGGTAACAATTTAATAAATAGTAGGTAGCAATTTGATAAATAGTAGGTAGCAATTTAATAAAGAGTAGGTAACAATTTAATAAATAGTAGATAACAATTTAATATATTGTACGTAACAATTTAATAAATAGTAGGTAACAATTTAATAAATAGTAGGTAACAATTTAATAAATAGTAGCTAACAATTGAATAAATAGTGGGTAACAAATTAATAAATAGTAAGTAACAATTTAATAAATAGTAAGTAACAATTTAATAAATAGTAAGTAGCCACTTAATAAATAGTATGTAACAATTTAATAAATAGTAAGTAGCCATTTAAGAAATAGTAAGTAGCAATTTAATAAATAGGAAGTAGCAATTTCATAAATAGTAAGTAGCAATTTAATAAATAGTAAGAAGCAATTTAATAAATAGTAAGTAGCAATTTAATAAATAGTAAGTAGCCATTTAATAAATAGTAAGTAGCAATTTAATAAATAGTAAGTAGCAATTTAATAAATAGTAAGTAGCAATTTAATAAATAGTAAGTAACAATATAATAAATAGTAAGTAACTATTTAATAAATAGTAAGTAACAATTTAATAAATAGTAAGTAGCAATTTAATAAATAGTGAGTAGCAATTTAATAAATAGTAGTTAACAATTTAATAAGTAGTAGGTAACAATTTAATAAATAGTAGGTAACAATTTAATAAATAGTAGGTAACAATTTAATAAATAGTAGATAACAATTTAATATATTGTACGTAACAATTTAATAAATAGTAGGTAACAATTTAATAAATAGTTGGAAACAATTTAATAAATAGTAGGTAACAATTTAATAAATAGTAGGTAGCAATTTAATAAATAGTAAGTAGCAATTTAATAAATAGTAAGTAACAATTTAATAAATAGTAAGTAACAATTTAATAAATAGTAAGTAACAATTTAATAAATAGTAAGTAGCAATTTAATAAATAGTGAGTAGCAATTTAATAAATAGTAAGTAGCAATTTAATAAATTGTAAGTAACAATTTAATAAATAGTAAGTAACAATTTAATAAATAGTAAGTAGCAATTTAGTAAATAGTGAGTAGCAATTTAATAAATAGTAAGTAGCAATTTAATAAATTGTAAGTAACAATTTAATAAATAGTAATTAACAATTTAATAAATAGTAATTAACAATTTAATAAATAGTAAGTAACAATTTAATAAATAGTACGTAACAATTTAATAAATAGTAGGTAACAATTTAATAAATAGTTGGAAACAATTTAATAAATAGTAGGTAACAATTTAATAAATAGTAGGTAGCAATTTAATAAATAGTAAGTAGCAATTTAATAAATTGTAAGTAGCAATTTAATAAATAGTAAGTAGCAATTTAATAAATAGTAAGTAACAATATAATAAATAGTAAGTAACTATTTAATAAATAGTAAGTAACAATTTAATAAATAGTAAGTAGCAATTTAATAAATAGTGAGCAGCAATTTAATAAATAGTAGTTAACAATTTAATAAGTAGTAGGTAACAATTTAATAAATAGTAATTAACAATTTAATAAATAGTAAGTAACAATTTAATAAATAGTACGTAACAATTTAATAAATAGTAGGTAACAATTTAGTAAATAGTTGGAAACAATTTAATAAATAGTAGGTAACAATTTAATAAATAGTAGGTAGCAATTTAATAAATAGTAGGTAGCAATTTAATAAATAGTAGGTAACAATTTAATAAATAGTAGATAACAATTTAATATATTGTACGTAACAATTTAATAAATAGTAGGTAACAATTTAATAAATAGTAAGAAGCAATTTAATAAATAGTAGCTAACAATTGAATAAATAGTGGGTAACAAATTAATAAATAGTAAGTAGCAATTTAATAAATAGTAAGTAGCAATTTAATAAATTGTAAGTAGCAATTTAATAATCAGTAAGTAGCAATTTAATAAATAGTAAGTAACAATTTAATGAATAGTAAGTAACAATTTAATAAATAGTAAGTAACAATTTAATAAATAGTAATTAACAATTTAATAAATAGTAATTAACAATTTAATAAATAGTAGGTAACAATTTAATAAATAGTAGGTAACATTTTAATAAACAGAAGGTAACAATTTAATATATAGTAGGTAACAATTTAATAAATAGTAGGTAACAAATTAATAAATAGTAGGTAACAATTTAATAAATAGTATGTAACAATTTAATAATTAGTAGGTAACAATTTAATAAATAGTAGGTAACAATTTAATAAATAGTAGGTAACAATTTAATAAATAGTGGGTAACAATTTAATAAATAGTAAGGAGCAATTTAATAAATAATAAGTAGCCATTTAATAAATAGTAAGTAGCAATTTAATCAATAGTAAGTAGCAATTTAATAAATAGTAAGTAGCAATTTAATAAAGAGTAAGAAGCAATTTAATAAATAGTAAGTAGCAATTTAATAAATAGTAAGTAGCAATTTAATAAATAGTAAGTAGCAATTTAATAAATAGTAAGTTGCAATTTAATAAATAGTAAGTAGCAATTTAATAAATTGTAAGTAGCAATTTAATAAATAGTAAGTAGCATTTTAATAAATAGTAAGTAACAATTTAATAAATGGTAAGTAACAATTTAATAAAGAGTAAGTAACAATTTAATAAATAGTAAGTAGCAATTTAATAAATAGTGAGTAGCAATTTAATAAATAGTTAGTAGCAATTTAATAAATTGTAAGTAACAATTTAATAAATAGTAATTAACAATTTAATAAATAGTAATTAACAATTGAATAAATAGTAAGTAACAATTTAATAAATAGTAAGTAACAATTTAATAAATATTAAGTAACAATTTAATAAATAGTAAGTAACAATTTAATAAATAGTAAGTAACAATTTAATAAATTGTATGTAACAATTTAATAAATAGTAGGTAACAGTTTAATAAATAGTAGGTAACAATTAAATAAATAGTAGGTAACAATTTAATAAATACTAGGTAACAATTTAATAAATAGTAGGTAACAATTTAATAAATAGTACGTAACAATTTAATAAATAGTAGGTAACAATTTAATAAGTAGTAGGTAACAATTTAATAAATAGTAAGTAGCCATTTAATAAATAGTATGTAACAATTTAATAAATAGTAAGTAGCCATTTAATAAATAGTAAGTAGCAATTTAATAAATAGTAAGTAGCAATTTAATAAATAGTAAGTAGCAATTTAATAAATAGTAAGAAGCAATTTAATAAATAGTAAGTAGCAACTTAATAAATAGTAAGTTGCAATTTAATAAATAGTAAGTAGCAATTTAATAAATAGTAAGTAGCAATTTAATAAATTGTAAGTAGCAATTTAATAAATAGTATGTAGCAATTTAATAAATAGTAAGTAACAATTTAATGAATAGTAAGTAACAATTTAATAAATAGTAAGTAACAATTTAATAAATAGTAAGTAACAATTTAATAAATAGTAAGTAGCAATTTAATAAATAGTGAGTAGCAATTTAATAAATAGTAAGTAGCAATTTAATAAATAGTAAGTAACAATTTAATAAATGGTAAGGAACAATTTAATAAATGGTAAGTGACAATTTAATAAATAGTAAGTAAGAATTTAATAAATAGTAAGTAACAATTTAATAAATAGTAAGTAACAATTTAATAAATAGCAAGTAACAATTTAATAAATTGTATGTAACAATTTAATAAATAGTAGGTAACAATTTAATAAATAGTAGGTAACAATTTAATAAATAGTAGGTAACATTTTAATAAATAGTAGGTAACAATTTAATAAATAGTAGGTAACAATTTAATAAATAGTAGCTAACAATTTAATTAATAGTGGGTAACAAATTAATAAATAGTAAGTAACAATTTAATAAATAGTAAGTAACAATTTAATAAATAGTAAGTAGCCACTTAATAAATAGTATGTAACTATTTAATTAATAGTAAGTAGCCATTTAATAAATAGTAAGTAGCAATTTAATAAATAGTAAGTAGCAATTTAATAAATAGTAAGTAGCAATTTAATAAATAGTAAGAAGCAATTTAATAAATAGTAAGTAGCAATTTAATAAATAGTAAGTAGCAATTTAATAAATAGTAAGTAGCAATTTAATAAATAGTAAGTAACAATATAATAAATAGTAAGTAACTGTTTAATAAATAGTAAGTAACAATTTAATAAATAGTAAGTAGCAATTTAATAAATAGTGAGTAGCAATTTAATAAATAGTAGTTAACAATTTAATAAGTAGTAGGTAACAATTTAATAAATAGTAGGTAACAATTTAATAAATAGTAGGTAACAATTTAATAAATAGTAGATAACAATTTAATATATTGTACGTAACAATTTAATAAATAGTAGGTAACAATTTAATAAATTGTTGGAAACAATTTAATAAATAGTAGGTAACAATTTAATAAATAGTAGGTAGCAATTTAATAAATAGTAAGTAGCAATTTAATAAATAGTAAGTAACAAATTAATAAATAGTAAGTAACAATTTAATAAATAGTGAGTAGCAATTTAATAAATAGTAAGTAGCAATTTAATAAATAGTAAGTAACAATTTAATAAATGGTAAGGAACAATTTAATAAATGGTAAGTGACAATTTAATAAATAGTAAGTAAGAATTTAATAAATAGTAAGTAACAATTTAATAAATAGTAAGTAACAATTTAATAAATAGTAAGTAACAATTTAATAAATTGTATGTAACAATTTAATAAATAGTAGGTAACAATTTAATAAATAGTAGGTAACAATTTAATAAATAGTAGGTAACATTTTAATAAATAGTAGGTAACAATTTAATAAATAGTAGGTAACAATTTAATAAATAGTAGCTAACAATTTAATTAATAGTGGGTAACAAATTAATAAATAGTAAGTAACAATTTAATAAATAGTAAGTAACAATTTAATAAATAGTAAGTAGCCACTTAATAAATAGTATGTAACTATTTAATTAATAGTAAGTAGCCATTTAATAAATAGTAAGTAGCAATTTAATAAATAGTAAGTAGCAATTTAATAAATAGTAAGTAGCAATTTAATAAATAGTAAGAAGCAATTTAATAAATAGTAAGTAGCAATTTAATAAATAGTAAGTAGCAATTTAATAAATAGTAAGTAGCAATTTAATAAATAGTAAGTAACAATATAATAAATAGTAAGTAACTGTTTAATAAATAGTAAGTAACAATTTAATAAATAGTAAGTAGCAATTTAATAAATAGTGAGTAGCAATTTAATAAATAGTAGTTAACAATTTAATAAGTAGTAGGTAACAATTTAATAAATAGTAGGTAACAATTTAATAAATAGTAGGTAACAATTTAATAAATAGTAGATAACAATTTAATATATTGTACGTAACAATTTAATAAATAGTAGGTAACAATTTAATAAATTGTTGGAAACAATTTAATAAATAGTAGGTAACAATTTAATAAATAGTAGGTAGCAATTTAATAAATAGTAAGTAGCAATTTAATAAATAGTAAGTAACAAATTAATAAATAGTAAGTAACAATTTAATAAATAGTAAGTAACAATTTAATAAATAGTAAGTAGCAATTTAATAAATAGTGAGTAGCAATTTAATAAATAGTAAGTAGCAATTTAATAAATTGTAAGTAACAATTTAATAAATAGTAAGTAACAATTTAATAAATAGTATGTAGCAATTTAATAAATAGTGAGTAGCAATTTAATAAATAGTAAGTAGCAATTTAATAAATTGTAAGTAACAATTTAATAAATAGTAATTAACAATTTAATAAATAGTAATTAACAATTTAATAAATAGTAAGTAACAATTTAATAAATAGTACGTAACAATTTAATAAATAGTAGGTAACAATTTAATAAATAGTTGGAAACAATTTAATAAATAGTAGGTAACAATTTAATAAATAGTAGGTAGCAATTTAATAAATAGTAGGTAGCAATTTAATGAATAGTAAGTAGCAATTTAATAAATAGTAAGTAGCAATTTAATAAATAGTGGGTAACAAATTAATAAATAGTAAGTAACAATTTAATAAATAGTAAGTAACAATTTAATAAATAGTAAGTAGCCACTTAATAAATAGTATGTAACAATTTAATTAATAGTAAGTAGCCATTTAATAAATAGTAAGTAGCAATTTAATAAATAGTAAGTAGCAATTTAATAAATAGTAAGTAGCAATTTAATAAATAGTAAGAAGCAATTTAATAAATAGTATGTCGCAATTTAATAAATAGTAAGTAGCAATTTAATAAATAGTAAGTAACAATTTAATAAATTGTAAGTAACAATTTAATAAATAGTAATTAACTATTTAATAAATAGTAATTAACAATTTAATAAATAGTAGGTAACAATTTAATAAATAGTAGGTAACATTTTAATAAACAGAAGGTAACAATTTAATATATAGTAGGTAACAATTTAATAAATAGTAGGTAACAATTTAATAAATAGTAGGTAACAATTTAATAAATAGTATGTAACAATTTAATAATTAGTAGGTAACAATTTAATAAATAGTAGGTAACAATTTAATAAATAGTAGGTAACAATTTAATAAATAGTGGGTAACAATTTAATAAATAGTAAGGAGCAATTTAATAAATAATAAGTAGCCATTTAATAAATAGTAAGTAGCAATTTAATCAATAGTAAGTAGCAATTTAATAAATAGTAAGTAGCAATTTAATAAAGAGTAAGAAGCAATTTAATAAATAGTAAGTAGCAATTTAATAAATAGTAAGTAGCAATTTAATAAATAGTAAGTAGCAATTTAATAAATAGTAAGTTGCAATTTAATAAATAGTAAGTAGCAATTTAATAAATTGTAAGTAGCAATTTAATAAATAGTAAGTAGCATTTTAATAAATAGTAAGTAACAATTTAATAAATAGTAAGTAACAATTTAATAAAGAGTAAGTAACAATTTAATAAATAGTAAGTAGCAATTTAATAAATAGTTAGTAGCAATTTAATAAATTGTAAGTAACAATTTAATAAATAGTAATTAACAATTTAATAAATAGTAATTAACAATTGAATAAATAGTAAGTAACAATTTAATAAATAGTAAGTAACAATTTAATATATTGTACGTAACAATTTAATAAATAGTAGGTAACAATTTAATAAATTGTTGGAAACAATTTAATAAATAGTAGGTAACAATTTAATAAATAGTAGGTAGCAATTTAATAAATAGTAAGTAGCAATTTAATAAATAGTAAGTAACAAATTAATAAATAGTAAGTAACAATTTAATAAATAGTGAGTAGCAATTTAATAAATAGTAAGTAGCAATTTAATAAATAGTAAGTAACAATTTAATAAATGGTAAGGAACAATTTAATAAATGGTAAGTGACAATTTAATAAATAGTAAGTAAGAATTTAATAAATAGTAAGTAACAATTTAATAAATAGTAAGTAACAATTTAATAAATAGTAAGTAACAATTTAATAAATTGTATGTAACAATTTAATAAATAGTAGGTAACAATTTAATAAATAGTAGGTAACAATTTAATAAATAGTAGGTAACATTTTAATAAATAGTAGGTAACAATTTAATAAATAGTAGGTAACAATTTAATAAATAGTAGCTAACAATTTAATTAATAGTGGGTAACAAATTAATAAATAGTAAGTAACAATTTAATAAATAGTAAGTAACAATTTAATAAATAGTAAGTAGCCACTTAATAAATAGTATGTAACTATTTAATTAATAGTAAGTAGCCATTTAATAAATAGTAAGTAGCAATTTAATAAATAGTAAGTAGCAATTTAATAAATAGTAAGTAGCAATTTAATAAATAGTAAGAAGCAATTTAATAAATAGTAAGTAGCAATTTAATAAATAGTAAGTAGCAATTTAATAAATAGTAAGTAGCAATTTAATAAATAGTAAGTAACAATATAATAAATAGTAAGTAACTGTTTAATAAATAGTAAGTAACAATTTAATAAATAGTAAGTAGCAATTTAATAAATAGTGAGTAGCAATTTAATAAATAGTAGTTAACAATTTAATAAGTAGTAGGTAACAATTTAATAAATAGTAGGTAACAATTTAATAAATAGTAGGTAACAATTTAATAAATAGTAGATAACAATTTAATATATTGTACGTAACAATTTAATAAATAGTAGGTAACAATTTAATAAATTGTTGGAAACAATTTAATAAATAGTAGGTAACAATTTAATAAATAGTAGGTAGCAATTTAATAAATAGTAAGTAGCAATTTAATAAATAGTAAGTAACAAATTAATAAATAGTAAGTAACAATTTAATAAATAGTAAGTAACAATTTAATAAATAGTAAGTAGCAATTTAATAAATAGTGAGTAGCAATTTAATAAATAGTAAGTAGCAATTTAATAAATTGTAAGTAACAATTTAATAAATAGTAAGTAACAATTTAATAAATAGTATGTAGCAATTTAATAAATAGTGAGTAGCAATTTAATAAATAGTAAGTAGCAATTTAATAAATTGTAAGTAACAATTTAATAAATAGTAATTAACAATTTAATAAATAGTAATTAACAATTTAATAAATAGTAAGTAACAATTTAATAAATAGTACGTAACAATTTAATAAATAGTAGGTAACAATTTAATAAATAGTTGGAAACAATTTAATAAATAGTAGGTAACAATTTAATAAATAGTAGGTAGCAATTTAATAAATAGTAGGTAGCAATTTAATGAATAGTAAGTAGCAATTTAATAAATAGTAAGTAGCAATTTAATAAATAGTGGGTAACAAATTAATAAATAGTAAGTAACAATTTAATAAATAGTAAGTAACAATTTAATAAATAGTAAGTAGCCACTTAATAAATAGTATGTAACAATTTAATTAATAGTAAGTAGCCATTTAATAAATAGTAAGTAGCAATTTAATAAATAGTAAGTAGCAATTTAATAAATAGTAAGTAGCAATTTAATAAATAGTAAGAAGCAATTTAATAAATAGTATGTCGCAATTTAATAAATAGTAAGTAGCAATTTAATAAATAGTAAGTAACAATTTAATAAATTGTAAGTAACAATTTAATAAATAGTAATTAACTATTTAATAAATAGTAATTAACAATTTAATAAATAGTAGGTAACAATTTAATAAATAGTAGGTAACATTTTAATAAACAGAAGGTAACAATTTAATATATAGTAGGTAACAATTTAATAAATAGTAGGTAACAATTTAATAAATAGTAGGTAACAATTTAATAAATAGTATGTAACAATTTAATAATTAGTAGGTAACAATTTAATAAATAGTAGGTAACAATTTAATAAATAGTAGGTAACAATTTAATAAATAGTGGGTAACAATTTAATAAATAGTAAGGAGCAATTTAATAAATAATAAGTAGCCATTTAATAAATAGTAAGTAGCAATTTAATCAATAGTAAGTAGCAATTTAATAAATAGTAAGTAGCAATTTAATAAAGAGTAAGAAGCAATTTAATAAATAGTAAGTAGCAATTTAATAAATAGTAAGTAGCAATTTAATAAATAGTAAGTAGCAATTTAATAAATAGTAAGTTGCAATTTAATAAATAGTAAGTAGCAATTTAATAAATTGTAAGTAGCAATTTAATAAATAGTAAGTAGCATTTTAATAAATAGTAAGTAACAATTTAATAAATAGTAAGTAACAATTTAATAAAGAGTAAGTAACAATTTAATAAATAGTAAGTAGCAATTTAATAAATAGTTAGTAGCAATTTAATAAATTGTAAGTAACAATTTAATAAATAGTAATTAACAATTTAATAAATAGTAATTAACAATTGAATAAATAGTAAGTAACAATTTAATAAATAGTAAGTAACAATTTAATAAATATTAAGTAACAATTTAATAAATAGTAAGTAACAATTTAATAAATAGTAAGTAACAATTTAATAAATTGTATGTAACAATTTAATAAATAGTAGGTAACAGTTTAATAAATAGTAGGTAACAATTAAATAAATAGTAGGTAACAATTTAATAAATACTAGGTAACAATTTAATAAATAGTAGGTAACAATTTAATAAATAGTACGTAACAATTTAATAAATAGTAGGTAACAATTTAATAAGTAGTAGGTAACAATTTAATAAATAGTAAGTAGCCATTTAATAAATAGTATGTAACAATTTAATAAATAGTAAGTAGCCATTTAATAAATAGTAAGTAGCAATTTAATAAATAGTAAGTAGCAATTTAATAAATAGTAAGTAGCAATTTAATAAATAGTAAGAAGCAATTTAATAAATAGTAAGTAGCAACTTAATAAATAGTAAGTTGCAATTTAATAAATAGTAAGTAGCAATTTAATAAATAGTAAGTAGCAATTTAATAAATTGTAAGTAGCAATTTAATAAATAGTATGTAGCAATTTAATAAATAGTAAGTAACAATTTAATGAATAGTAAGTAACAATTTAATAAATAGTAAGTAACAATTTAATAAATAGTAAGTAACAATTTAATAAATAGTAAGTAGCAATTTAATAAATAGTGAGTAGCAATTTAATAAATAGTAAGTAGCAATTTAATAAATAGTAAGTAACAATTTAATAAATGGTAAGGAACAATTTAATAAATGGTAAGTGACAATTTAATAAATAGTAAGTAAGAATTTAATAAATAGTAAGTAACAATTTAATAAATAGTAAGTAACAATTTAATAAATAGTAAGTAACAATTTAATAAATTGTATGTAACAATTTAATAAATAGTAGGTAACAATTTAATAAATAGTAGGTAACAATTTAATAAATAGTAGGTAACATTTTAATAAATAGTAGGTAACAATTTAATAAATAGTAGGTAACAATTTAATAAATAGTAGCTAACAATTTAATTAATAGTGGGTAACAAATTAATAAATAGTAAGTAACAATTTAATAAATAGTAAGTAACAATTTAATAAATAGTAAGTAGCCACTTAATAAATAGTATGTAACTATTTAATTAATAGTAAGTAGCCATTTAATAAATAGTAAGTAGCAATTTAATAAATAGTAAGTAGCAATTTAATAAATAGTAAGTAGCAATTTAATAAATAGTAAGAAGCAATTTAATAAATAGTAAGTAGCAATTTAATAAATAGTAAGTAGCAATTTAATAAATAGTAAGTAGCAATTTAATAAATAGTAAGTAACAATATAATAAATAGTAAGTAACTGTTTAATAAATAGTAAGTAACAATTTAATAAATAGTAAGTAGCAATTTAATAAATAGTGAGTAGCAATTTAATAAATAGTAGTTAACAATTTAATAAGTAGTAGGTAACAATTTAATAAATAGTAGGTAACAATTTAATAAATAGTAGGTAACAATTTAATAAATAGTAGATAACAATTTAATATATTGTACGTAACAATTTAATAAATAGTAGGTAACAATTTAATAAATTGTTGGAAACAATTTAATAAATAGTAGGTAACAATTTAATAAATAGTAGGTAGCAATTTAATAAATAGTAAGTAGCAATTTAATAAATAGTAAGTAACAAATTAATAAATAGTAAGTAACAATTTAATAAATAGTAAGTAACAATTTAATAAATAGTAAGTAGCAATTTAATAAATAGTGAGTAGCAATTTAATAAATAGTAAGTAGCAATTTAATAAATTGTAAGTAACAATTTAATAAATAGTAAGTAACAATTTAATAAATAGTAAGTAACAATTTAATAAAGAGTAAGTAACAATTTAATAAATAGTAAGTAGCAATTTAATAAATAGTTAGTAGCAATTTAATAAATTGTAAGTAACAATTTAATAAATAGTAATTAACAATTTAATAAATAGTAATTAACAATTGAATAAATAGTAAGTAACAATTTAATAAATAGTAAGTAACAATTTAATATATTGTACGTAACAATTTAATAAATAGTAGGTAACAATTTAATAAATTGTTGGAAACAATTTAATAAATAGTAGGTAACAATTTAATAAATAGTAGGTAGCAATTTAATAAATAGTAAGTAGCAATTTAATAAATAGTAAGTAACAAATTAATAAATAGTAAGTAACAATTTAATAAATAGTGAGTAGCAATTTAATAAATAGTAAGTAGCAATTTAATAAATAGTAAGTAACAATTTAATAAATGGTAAGGAACAATTTAATAAATGGTAAGTGACAATTTAATAAATAGTAAGTAAGAATTTAATAAATAGTAAGTAACAATTTAATAAATAGTAAGTAACAATTTAATAAATAGTAAGTAACAATTTAATAAATTGTATGTAACAATTTAATAAATAGTAGGTAACAATTTAATAAATAGTAGGTAACAATTTAATAAATAGTAGGTAACATTTTAATAAATAGTAGGTAACAATTTAATAAATAGTAGGTAACAATTTAATAAATAGTAGCTAACAATTTAATTAATAGTGGGTAACAAATTAATAAATAGTAAGTAACAATTTAATAAATAGTAAGTAACAATTTAATAAATAGTAAGTAGCCACTTAATAAATAGTATGTAACTATTTAATTAATAGTAAGTAGCCATTTAATAAATAGTAAGTAGCAATTTAATAAATAGTAAGTAGCAATTTAATAAATAGTAAGTAGCAATTTAATAAATAGTAAGAAGCAATTTAATAAATAGTAAGTAGCAATTTAATAAATAGTAAGTAGCAATTTAATAAATAGTAAGTAGCAATTTAATAAATAGTAAGTAACAATATAATAAATAGTAAGTAACTGTTTAATAAATAGTAAGTAACAATTTAATAAATAGTAAGTAGCAATTTAATAAATAGTGAGTAGCAATTTAATAAATAGTAGTTAACAATTTAATAAGTAGTAGGTAACAATTTAATAAATAGTAGGTAACAATTTAATAAATAGTAGGTAACAATTTAATAAATAGTAGATAACAATTTAATATATTGTACGTAACAATTTAATAAATAGTAGGTAACAATTTAATAAATTGTTGGAAACAATTTAATAAATAGTAGGTAACAATTTAATAAATAGTAGGTAGCAATTTAATAAATAGTAAGTAGCAATTTAATAAATAGTAAGTAACAAATTAATAAATAGTAAGTAACAATTTAATAAATAGTAAGTAACAATTTAATAAATAGTAAGTAGCAATTTAATAAATAGTGAGTAGCAATTTAATAAATAGTAAGTAGCAATTTAATAAATTGTAAGTAACAATTTAATAAATAGTAAGTAACAATTTAATAAATAGTATGTAGCAATTTAATAAATAGTGAGTAGCAATTTAATAAATAGTAAGTAGCAATTTAATAAATTGTAAGTAACAATTTAATAAATAGTAATTAACAATTTAATAAATAGTAATTAACAATTTAATAAATAGTAAGTAACAATTTAATAAATAGTACGTAACAATTTAATAAATAGTAGGTAACAATTTAATAAATAGTTGGAAACAATTTAATAAATAGTAGGTAACAATTTAATAAATAGTAGGTAGCAATTTAATAAATAGTAGGTAGCAATTTAATGAATAGTAAGTAGCAATTTAATAAATAGTAAGTAGCAATTTAATAAATAGTGGGTAACAAATTAATAAATAGTAAGTAACAATTTAATAAATAGTAAGTAACAATTTAATAAATAGTAAGTAGCCACTTAATAAATAGTATGTAACAATTTAATTAATAGTAAGTAGCCATTTAATAAATAGTAAGTAGCAATTTAATAAATAGTAAGTAGCAATTTAATAAATAGTAAGTAGCAATTTAATAAATAGTAAGAAGCAATTTAATAAATAGTATGTCGCAATTTAATAAATAGTAAGTAGCAATTTAATAAATAGTAAGTAACAATTTAATAAATTGTAAGTAACAATTTAATAAATAGTAATTAACTATTTAATAAATAGTAATTAACAATTTAATAAATAGTAGGTAACAATTTAATAAATAGTAGGTAACATTTTAATAAACAGAAGGTAACAATTTAATATATAGTAGGTAACAATTTAATAAATAGTAGGTAACAATTTAATAAATAGTAGGTAACAATTTAATAAATAGTATGTAACAATTTAATAATTAGTAGGTAACAATTTAATAAATAGTAGGTAACAATTTAATAAATAGTAGGTAACAATTTAATAAATAGTGGGTAACAATTTAATAAATAGTAAGGAGCAATTTAATAAATAATAAGTAGCCATTTAATAAATAGTAAGTAGCAATTTAATCAATAGTAAGTAGCAATTTAATAAATAGTAAGTAGCAATTTAATAAAGAGTAAGAAGCAATTTAATAAATAGTAAGTAGCAATTTAATAAATAGTAAGTAGCAATTTAATAAATAGTAAGTAGCAATTTAATAAATAGTAAGTTGCAATTTAATAAATAGTAAGTAGCAATTTAATAAATTGTAAGTAGCAATTTAATAAATAGTAAGTAGCATTTTAATAAATAGTAAGTAACAATTTAATAAATAGTAAGTAACAATTTAATAAAGAGTAAGTAACAATTTAATAAATAGTAAGTAGCAATTTAATAAATAGTTAGTAGCAATTTAATAAATTGTAAGTAACAATTTAATAAATAGTAATTAACAATTTAATAAATAGTAATTAACAATTGAATAAATAGTAAGTAACAATTTAATAAATAGTAAGTAACAATTTAATAAATATTAAGTAACAATTTAATAAATAGTAAGTAACAATTTAATAAATAGTAAGTAACAATTTAATAAATTGTATGTAACAATTTAATAAATAGTAGGTAACAGTTTAATAAATAGTAGGTAACAATTAAATAAATAGTAGGTAACAATTTAATAAATACTAGGTAACAATTTAATAAATAGTAGGTAACAATTTAATAAATAGTACGTAACAATTTAATAAATAGTAGGTAACAATTTAATAAGTAGTAGGTAACAATTTAATAAATAGTAAGTAGCCATTTAATAAATAGTATGTAACAATTTAATAAATAGTAAGTAGCCATTTAATAAATAGTAAGTAGCAATTTAATAAATAGTAAGTAGCAATTTAATAAATAGTAAGTAGCAATTTAATAAATAGTAAGAAGCAATTTAATAAATAGTAAGTAGCAACTTAATAAATAGTAAGTTGCAATTTAATAAATAGTAAGTAGCAATTTAATAAATAGTAAGTAGCAATTTAATAAATTGTAAGTAGCAATTTAATAAATAGTATGTAGCAATTTAATAAATAGTAAGTAACAATTTAATGAATAGTAAGTAACAATTTAATAAATAGTAAGTAACAATTTAATAAATAGTAAGTAACAATTTAATAAATAGTAAGTAGCAATTTAATAAATAGTGAGTAGCAATTTAATAAATAGTAAGTAGCAATTTAATAAATAGTAAGTAACAATTTAATAAATGGTAAGGAACAATTTAATAAATGGTAAGTGACAATTTAATAAATAGTAAGTAAGAATTTAATAAATAGTAAGTAACAATTTAATAAATAGTAAGTAACAATTTAATAAATAGTAAGTAACAATTTAATAAATTGTATGTAACAATTTAATAAATAGTAGGTAACAATTTAATAAATAGTAGGTAACAATTTAATAAATAGTAGGTAACATTTTAATAAATAGTAGGTAACAATTTAATAAATAGTAGGTAACAATTTAATAAATAGTAGCTAACAATTTAATTAATAGTGGGTAACAAATTAATAAATAGTAAGTAACAATTTAATAAATAGTAAGTAACAATTTAATAAATAGTAAGTAGCCACTTAATAAATAGTATGTAACTATTTAATTAATAGTAAGTAGCCATTTAATAAATAGTAAGTAGCAATTTAATAAATAGTAAGTAGCAATTTAATAAATAGTAAGTAGCAATTTAATAAATAGTAAGAAGCAATTTAATAAATAGTAAGTAGCAATTTAATAAATAGTAAGTAGCAATTTAATAAATAGTAAGTAGCAATTTAATAAATAGTAAGTAACAATATAATAAATAGTAAGTAACTGTTTAATAAATAGTAAGTAACAATTTAATAAATAGTAAGTAGCAATTTAATAAATAGTGAGTAGCAATTTAATAAATAGTAGTTAACAATTTAATAAGTAGTAGGTAACAATTTAATAAATAGTAGGTAACAATTTAATAAATAGTAGGTAACAATTTAATAAATAGTAGATAACAATTTAATATATTGTACGTAACAATTTAATAAATAGTAGGTAACAATTTAATAAATTGTTGGAAACAATTTAATAAATAGTAGGTAACAATTTAATAAATAGTAGGTAGCAATTTAATAAATAGTAAGTAGCAATTTAATAAATAGTAAGTAACAAATTAATAAATAGTAAGTAACAATTTAATAAATAGTAAGTAACAATTTAATAAATAGTAAGTAGCAATTTAATAAATAGTGAGTAGCAATTTAATAAATAGTAAGTAGCAATTTAATAAATTGTAAGTAACAATTTAATAAATAGTAAGTAACAATTTAATAAATAGTATGTAGCAATTTAATAAATAGTGAGTAGCAATTTAATTAATAGTAAGTAGCAATTTAATAAATTGTAAGTAACAATTTAATAAATAGTAATTAACAATTGAATAAATAGTAATTAACAATTTAATAAATAGTAAGTAACAATTTAATAAATAGTACGTAACAATTTAATAAATAGTAGGTAACAATTTAATAAATAGTTGGAAACAATTTAATAAATAGTAGGTAACAATTTAATAAATAGTAGGTAGCAATTTAATAAATAGTAGGTAGCAATTTAATGAATAGTAAGTAGCAATTTAATAAATAGTAAGTAGCAATTTAATAAATAGTGGGTAACAAATTAATAAATAGTAAGTAACAATTAAATAAATAGTAAGTAACAATTTAATAAATAGTAAGTAGCCGCTTAATAAATAGTATGTAACAATTTAATTAATAGTAAGTAGCCATTTAATAAATAGTAAGTAGCAATTTAATAAATAGTAAGTAGCAATTTAATAAATAGTAAGTAGCAATTTAATAAATAGTAAGAAGCAATTTAATAAATAGTATGTAGCAATTTAATAAATAGTAAGTAGCAATTTAATAAATAGTAAGTAGCAATTTAATAAATAGTAAGTAGCAATTTAATAAATAGTAAGTAACAATATAATAAATAGTAAGTAACTATTTAATAAATAGTAAGTAACAATTTAATAAATAGTAAGTAGCAATTTAATAAATAGTGAGTAGCAATTTAATAAATAATAAGTAGCCATTTAATAAATAGTAAGTAGCAATTTAATCAATAGTAAGTAGCAATTTAATAAATAGTAAGTAGCAATTTAATAAAGAGTAAGAAGCAATTTAATAAATAGTAAGTAGCAATTTAATAAATAGTAAGTAGCAATTTAATAAATAGTAAGTAGCAATTTAATAAATAGTAAGTTGCAATTTAATAAATAGTAAGTAGCAATTTAATAAATTGTAAGTAGCAATTTAATAAATAGTAAGTAGCATTTTAATAAATAGTAAGTAACAATTTAATAAATAGTAAGTAACAATTTAATAAAGAGTAAGTAACAATTTAATAAATAGTAAGTAGCAATTTAATAAATAGTTAGTAGCAATTTAATAAATTGTAAGTAACAATTTAATAAATAGTAATTAACAATTTAATAAATAGTAATTAACAATTGAATAAATAGTAAGTAACAATTTAATAAATAGTAAGTAACAATTTAATAAATATTAAGTAACAATTTAATAAATAGTAAGTAACAATTTAATAAATAGTAAGTAACAATTTAATAAATTGTATGTAACAATTTAATAAATAGTAGGTAACAGTTTAATAAATAGTAGGTAACAATTAAATAAATAGTAGGTAACAATTTAATAAATACTAGGTAACAATTTAATAAATAGTAGGTAACAATTTAATAAATAGT
This sequence comes from Andrena chrysosceles, assembly GCA_963855975.1. Classification (NCBI taxonomy): domain Eukaryota; kingdom Metazoa; phylum Arthropoda; class Insecta; order Hymenoptera; family Andrenidae; genus Andrena; species Andrena chrysosceles. The sequence continues at coordinate 1,395,507 of CAWLCU010000486.1, forward strand.
ACGTAACAATTTAATAAATAGTAGGTAACAATTTAATAAGTAGTAGGTAACAATTTAATAAATAGTAAGTAGCCATTTAATAAATAGTATGTAACAATTTAATAAATAGTAAGTAGCCATTTAATAAATAGTAAGTAGCAATTTAATAAATAGTAAGTAGCAATTTAATAAATAGTAAGTAGCAATTTAATAAATAGTAAGAAGCAATTTAATAAATAGTAAGTAGCAACTTAATAAATAGTAAGTTGCAATTTAATAAATAGTAAGTAGCAATTTAATAAATAGTAAGTAGCAATTTAATAAATTGTAAGTAGCAATTTAATAAATAGTATGTAGCAATTTAATAAATAGTAAGTAACAATTTAATGAATAGTAAGTAACAATTTAATAAATAGTAAGTAACAATTTAATAAATAGTAAGTAACAATTTAATAAATAGTAAGTAGCAATTTAATAAATAGTGAGTAGCAATTTAATAAATAGTAAGTAGCAATTTAATAAATAGTAAGTAACAATTTAATAAATGGTAAGGAACAATTTAATAAATGGTAAGTGACAATTTAATAAATAGTAAGTAAGAATTTAATAAATAGTAAGTAACAATTTAATAAATAGTAAGTAACAATTTAATAAATAGTAAGTAACAATTTAATAAATTGTATGTAACAATTTAATAAATAGTAGGTAACAATTTAATAAATAGTAGGTAACAATTTAATAAATAGTAGGTAACATTTTAATAAATAGTAGGTAACAATTTAATAAATAGTAGGTAACAATTTAATAAATAGTAGCTAACAATTTAATTAATAGTGGGTAACAAATTAATAAATAGTAAGTAACAATTTAATAAATAGTAAGTAACAATTTAATAAATAGTAAGTAGCCACTTAATAAATAGTATGTAACTATTTAATTAATAGTAAGTAGCCATTTAATAAATAGTAAGTAGCAATTTAATAAATAGTAAGTAGCAATTTAATAAATAGTAAGTAGCAATTTAATAAATAGTAAGAAGCAATTTAATAAATAGTAAGTAGCAATTTAATAAATAGTAAGTAGCAATTTAATAAATAGTAAGTAGCAATTTAATAAATAGTAAGTAACAATATAATAAATAGTAAGTAACTGTTTAATAAATAGTAAGTAACAATTTAATAAATAGTAAGTAGCAATTTAATAAATAGTGAGTAGCAATTTAATAAATAGTAGTTAACAATTTAATAAGTAGTAGGTAACAATTTAATAAATAGTAGGTAACAATTTAATAAATAGTAGGTAACAATTTAATAAATAGTAGATAACAATTTAATATATTGTACGTAACAATTTAATAAATAGTAGGTAACAATTTAATAAATTGTTGGAAACAATTTAATAAATAGTAGGTAACAATTTAATAAATAGTAGGTAGCAATTTAATAAATAGTAAGTAGCAATTTAATAAATAGTAAGTAACAAATTAATAAATAGTAAGTAACAATTTAATAAATAGTAAGTAACAATTTAATAAATAGTAAGTAGCAATTTAATAAATAGTGAGTAGCAATTTAATAAATAGTAAGTAGCAATTTAATAAATTGTAAGTAACAATTTAATAAATAGTAAGTAACAATTTAATAAATAGTATGTAGCAATTTAATAAATAGTGAGTAGCAATTTAATTAATAGTAAGTAGCAATTTAATAAATTGTAAGTAACAATTTAATAAATAGTAATTAACAATTGAATAAATAGTAATTAACAATTTAATAAATAGTAAGTAACAATTTAATAAATAGTACGTAACAATTTAATAAATAGTAGGTAACAATTTAATAAATAGTTGGAAACAATTTAATAAATAGTAGGTAACAATTTAATAAATAGTAGGTAGCAATTTAATAAATAGTAGGTAGCAATTTAATGAATAGTAAGTAGCAATTTAATAAATAGTAAGTAGCAATTTAATAAATAGTGGGTAACAAATTAATAAATAGTAAGTAACAATTAAATAAATAGTAAGTAACAATTTAATAAATAGTAAGTATCCGCTTAATAAATAGTATGTAACAATTTAATTAATAGTAAGTAGCCATTTAATAAATAGTAAGTAGCAATTTAATAAATAGTAAGTAGCAATTTAATAAATAGTAAGTAGCAATTTAATAAATAGTAAGAAGCAATTTAATAAATAGTATGTAGCAATTTAATAAATAGTAAGTAGCAATTTAATAAATAGTAAGTAGCAATTTAATAAATAGTAAGTAGCAATTTAATAAATAGTAAGTAACAATATAATAAATAGTAAGTAACTATTTAATAAATAGTAAGTAACAATTTAATAAATAGTAAGTAGCAATTTAATAAATAGTGAGTAGCAATTTAATAAATAGTAAGTAGCAATTTAATAAATAGTAAGTAGCAATTTAATAAATAGTGAGTAGCAATTTAATAAATAGAAAGTAGCAATTTAATAAATTGTAAGTAACAATTTAATAAATAGTAAGTAACAATTTAATAAATAGTATGTAGCAATTTAATAAATAGTGAGTAGCAATTTAATTAATAGTAAGTAGCAATTTAATAAATTGTAAGTAACAATTTAATAAATAGTAATTAACAATTGAATAAATAGTAATTAACAATTTAATAAATAGTAAGTAACAATTTAATAAATAGTACGTAACAATTTAATAAATAGTAGGTAACAATTTAATAAATAGTTGGAAACAATTTAATAAATAGTAGGTAACAATTTAATAAATAGTAGGTAGCAATTTAATAAATAGTAGGTAGCAATTTAATGAATAGTAAGTAGCAATTTAATAAATAGTAAGTAGCAATTTAATAAATAGTGGGTAACAAATTAATAAATAGTAAGTAACAATTAAATAAATAGTAAGTAACAATTTAATAAATAGTAAGTAGCCGCTTAATAAATAGTATGTAACAATTTAATTAATAGTAAGTAGCCATTTAATAAATAGTAAGTAGCAATTTAATAAATAGTAAGTAGCAATTTAATAAATAGTAAGTAGCAATTTAATAAATAGTAAGAAGCAATTTAATAAATAGTATGTAGCAATTTAATAAATAGTAAGTAGCAATTTAATAAATAGTAAGTAGCAATTTAATAAATAGTAAGTAGCAATTTAATAAATAGTAAGTAACAATATAATAAATAGTAAGTAACTATTTAATAAATAGTAAGTAACAATTTAATAAATAGTAAGTAGCAATTTAATAAATAGTGAGTAGCAATTTAATAAATAGTAAGTAGCAATTTAATAAATAGTAAGTAACAAATTAATAAATAGTAAGTAACAATTTAATAAATAGTAAGTAACAATTTAATAAATAGTAAGTAGCAATTTAATAAATAGTGAGTAGCAATTTAATAAATAGTAAGTAGCAATTTAATAAATTTTAAGTAACAATTTAATAAATAGTAAGTAACAATTTAATAAATAGTAAGTAGCAATTTAATTAATAGTGAGTAGCAATTTAATAAATAGTAAGTAGCAATTTAATAAATTGTAAGTAACAATTTAATAAATAGTAATTAACAATTTAATAAATAGTAATTAACAATTTAATAAATAGTAAGTAACAATTTAATAAATAGTACGTAACAATTTAATAAATAGTAAGTAACAATTTAATAAATAGTAGGTAGCAATTTAATAAATAGTAGGTAGCAATTTAATAAATAGTAAGTAGCAATTTCATAAATAGTAAGTAGCAATTTAATAAATAGTAAGGAACAATTTAATAAATAGTAAGTAACAATTTAATAAATAGTAAGTAACAATTTAATAAATAGTAAGTAGCAATTTAATAAATAGTGAGTAACAATTTAATAAATAGTAAGTAGCAATTTAATAAATACTAGTTAACAATTTAATAAACAGTAGGTAACAATTTAATAAATAGTACGTAACAATTTAATAAATAGTAGGTAACAATTTAATAAATAGTTGGAAACAATTTAATAAATAGTAGGTAACAATTTAATAAATAGTAGGTAGCAATTTAATAAATAGCAGGTAGCAATTTAATAAATAGTAGGTAACAAATTTAATAAATAGTAGGTAACATTTTAATAAATAGTAGGTAACAATTTAATAAATAGTAGGTAACAATTTAATAAATAGTAGGTAACAATTTAATAAATAGTAGGTAACAATTTAATAAATAGTAAGTAACAATTTAATAAATAGTAAGTAGCAATTTAATAAATAGTGAGTAGCAATTTAATAAATAGTAAGTAGCAATTTAATAAATTGTAAGTAACAATTTAATAAATAGTAAGTAACAATTTAATAAATAGTAAGTAGCAATTTAGTAAATAGTGAGTAGCAATTTAACAAATAGTAAGTAGCAATTTAATAAATTGTAAGTAACAATTTAATAAATAGTAATTAACAATTTAATAAATAGTAATTAACAATTTAATAAATAGTAAGTAACAATTTAATAAATAGTACGTAACAATTTAATAAATAGTAGGTAACAATTTAGTAAATAGTTGGAAACAATTTAATAAATAGTAGGTAACAATTTAATAAATAGTTGGAAACAATTTAATAAATAGTAGGTAACAATTTAATAAATAGTAGGTAGCAATTTAATAAATAGTAAGTAGCAATTTAATAAATAGTAAGTAACAATTTAATAAATAGTAAGTAACAATTTAATAAATAGTAAGTAACAATTTAATAAATAGTAAGTAGCAATTTAATAAATAGTGAGTAGCAATTTAATAAATAGTAAGTAGCAATTTAATAAATTGTAAGTAACAATTTAATAAATAGTAGATAACAATTTAATATATTGTACGTAACAATTTAATAAATAGTAGGTAACAATTTAATAAATAGTTGGAAACAATTTAATAAATAGTAGGTAACAATTTAATAAATAGTAGGTAGCAATTTAATAAATAGTAAGTAGCAATTTAATAAATAGTAAGTAACAATTTAATAAATAGTAAGTAACAATTTAATAAATAGTAAGTAACAATTTAATAAATAGTAAGTAGCAATTTAATAAATAGTGAGTAGCAATTTAATAAATAGTAAGTAGCAATTTAGTAAATAGTGAGTAGCAATTTAATAAATAGTAAGTACCAATTTAATAAATTGTAAGTAACAATTTAATAAATAGTAATTAACAATTTAATAAATAGTAATTAACAATTTAATAAATAGTAAGTAACAATTTAATAAATAGTACGTAACAATTTAATAAATAGTAGGTAACAATTTAATAAATAGTTGGAAACAATTTAATAAATAGTAGGTAACAATTTAATAAATAGTAGGTAGCAATTTAATAAATAGTAAGTAGCAATTTAATAAATTGTAAGTAGCAATTTAATAAATAGTAAGTAGCAATTTAATAAATAGTAGATAACAATTTAATATATTGTACGTAACAATTTAATAAATAGTAGGTAACAATTTAATAAATAGTAGGTAACAATTTAATAAATAGTAGCTAACAATTGAATAAATAGTGGGTAACAAATTAATAAATAGTAAGTAACAATTTAATAAATAGTAAGTAACAATTTAATAAATAGTAAGTAGCCACTTAATAAATAGTATGTAACAATTTAATAAATAGTAAGTAGCCATTTAAGAAATAGTAAGTAGCAATTTAATAAATAGGAAGTAGCAATTTCATAAATAGTAAGTAGCAATTTAATAAATAGTAAGAAGCAATTTAATAAATAGTAAGTAGCAATTTAATAAATAGTAAGTAGCAATTTAATAAATAGTAAGTAGCAATTTAATAAATAATACGTAGCAATTTAATAAATTGTAAGTAGCAATTTAATAATCAGTAAGTAGCAATTTAATAAATAGTAAGTAACAATTTAATGAATAGTAAGTAACAATTTAATAAATAGTAAGTAACAATTTAATTAATAGTAATTAACAATTTAATAAATAGTAATTAACAATTTAATAAATAGTAGGTAACAATTTAATAAATAGTAGGTAACATTTTAATAAACAGAAGGTAACAATTTAATATATAGTAGGTAATAATTTAATAAATAGTAGGTAACAATTTAATAAATAGTAGGTAACAATTTAATAAATAGTATGTAACAATTTAATAATTAGTAGGTAACAATTTAATAAATAGTAGGTAACAATTTAATAAATAGTAGGTAACAATTTAATAAATAGTGGGTAACAATTTAATAAATAGTAAGGAGCAATTTAATAAATAATAAGTAGCCATTTAATAAATAGTAAGTAGCAATTTAATCAATAGTAAGTAGCAATTTAATAAATAGTAAGTAGCAATTTAATAAAGAGTAAGAAGCAATTTAATAAATAGTAAGTAGCAATTTAATAAATAGTAAGTAGCAATTTAATAAATAGTAAGTAGCAATTTAATAAATAGTAAGTTGCAATTTAATAAATAGTAAGAAGCAATTTAATAAATTGTAAGTAGCAATTTAATAAATAGTAAGTAGCATTTTAATAAATAGTAAGTAACAATTTAATAAATAGTAAGTAACAATTTAATAAAGAGTAAGTAACAATTTAATAAATAGTAAGTAGCAATTTAATAAATAGTGAGTAGCAATTTAATAAATAGTTAGTAGCAATTTAATAAATTGTAAGTAACAATTTAATAAATAGTAATTAACAATTTAATAAATAGTAATTAACAATTGAATAAATAGTAAGTAACAATTTAATAAATAGTAAGTAACAATTTAATAAATTGTATGTAACAATTTAATAAATAGTAGGTAACAATTTAATAAATAGTAGGTAACAATTAAATAAATAGTAGGTAACAATTTAATAAATACTAGGTAACAATTTAATAAATACTAGGTAACAATTTAATAAATAGTAGGTAACAATTTAATAAATAGTAGGTAACAATTTAATAAATAGTAGCTAACAATTTAATAAATAGTGGGTAACAAATTAATAAATAGTAAGTAACAATTTAATAAATAGTAAGTAACAATTTAATAAATAGTAAGTAGCCACTTAATAAATAGTATGTAACAATTTAATTAATAGTAAGTAGCCATTTAATAAATAGTAAGTAGCAATTTAATAAATAGTAAGTAGCAATTTAATAAATAGTAAGTAGCAATTTAATAAATAGTAAGTAGCAATTTAATAAATAGTAAGAAGCAATTTAATAAATAGTAAGTAGCAATTTAATAAATAGTAAGAAGCAATTTAATAAATAGTAAGTAGCAATTTAATAAATAGTAAGTAGCAATTTAATAAATAGTAAGTAGCAATTTAATAAATAGTAAGTAGCAATTTAATAAATAGTAAGTAGCAATTTAATAAATTGTAAGTAACAATTTAATAAATAGTAATTAACAATTTAATAAATAGTAATTAACAATTTAATAAATAGTAAGTAACAATTTAATAAATAGTACGTAACAATTTAATAAATAGTAGGTAACAATTTAATAAATAGTTGGAAACAATTTAATAAATAGTAGGTAACAATTTAATAAATAGTAGGTAGCAATTTAATAAATAGTAGGTAGCAATTTAATAAATAGTAAGTAGCAATTTCATAAATAGTAAGTAGCAATTTAATAAATAGTAAGTAGCAATTTAATAAATAGTAAGTAGCAATTCAATAAATTGTAAGTAGCAATTTAATAAATAGTAAGTAGCAATTTAATAAATAGTAAGTAACAATTTAATAAATAGTAAGTAACAATTTAATAAATAGTAAGTAACAATTTAATAAATAGTAAGTAGCAATTTAATAAATAGTGAATAGCAATTTAATAAATAGTAAGTAGCAATTTAATAAATTGTAAGTAACAATTTAATAAATAGTAATTAACAATTTAATAAATAGTAATTAACAATTTAATAAATAGTAAGAAACAATTTAATAAATGGGAAGTAACAATTTAATAAATATTAAGTAACAATTTAATAAATAGTAAGTAACAATTTAATAAATAGTAAGTAACAATTTAATAAATTGTATGTAACAATTTAATAAATAGTAGGTAACAATTTAATAAATAGTAGGTAACAATTTAATAAATAGAAGGTAACAATTTAATAAATACTAGTTAACAATTTAATAAACAGTAGGTAACAATTTAATAAATAGTACGTAACAATTTAATAAATAGTAGGTAACAATTTAATAAATAGTTGGAAACAATTTAATAAATAGTAGGTAACAATTTAATAAATAGTAGGTAGCAATTTAATAAATAGCAGGTAGCAATTTAATAAATAGTAGGTAACAATTTAATAAATAGAAGGTAACAATTTAATAAATACTAGTTAACAATTTAATAAACAGTAGGTAACAAATTAATAAATAGTAAGTAACAATTTAATAAATAGTAAGTAACAATTTAATAAATAGTAAGTAGCCACTTAATAAATAGTATGTAACAATTTAATTAATAGTAAGTAGCAATTTAATAAATAGTAAGTAGCAATTTAATAAATAGTAAGTAGCAATTTTATAAATAGTAAGTAACAATATAATAAATAGTAAGTAACTATTTAATAAATAGTAAGTAACAATTTAATAAATAGTAAGTAGCAATTTAATAAATAGTGAGTAGCAATTTAATAAATAGTAGTTAACAATTTAATAAGTAGTAGGTAACAATTTAATAAATAGTAGGTAACAATTTAATAAATAGTAGGTAACAATTTAATAAATAGTAGATAACAATTTAATATATTGTACGTAACAATTTAATAAATAGTAGGTAACAATTTAATAAATAGTTGGAAACAATTTAATAAATAGTAGGTAACAATTTAATAAATAGTAGGTAGCAATTTAATAAATAGTAAGTAGCAATTTAATAAATAGTAAGTAACAATTTAATGAATAGTAAGTAACAATTTAATAAATAGTAAGTAACAATTTAATAAATAGTAAGTAGCAATTTAATAAATAGTGAGTAGCAATTTAATAAATAGTAAGTAGCAATTTAATAAATTGTAAGTAACAATATAATAAATAGTAAGTAACAATTTAATAAATAGTAAGTAGCAATTTAATAAATAGTGAGTAGCAATTTAATAAATAGTAAGTAGCAATTTAATAAATTGTAAGTAACAATTTAATAAATAGTAATTAACTATTTAATAAATAGTAATTAACAATTTAATAAATAGTAAGTAACAATTTAATAAATAGTACGTAACAATTTAATAAATAGTAGGTAACAATTTAATAAATAGTTGGAAACAATTTAATAAATAGTAGGTAACAATTTAATAAATAGTAGGTAGCAATTTAATAAATAGTAGGTAGCAATTTAATAAATAGTAAGTAGCAATTTCATAAATAGTAAGTAGCAATTTAATAAATAGTAAGTAGCAATTTAATAAATAGTAAGTAGCAATTCAATAAATTGTAAGTAGCAATTTAATAAATAGTAAGTAGCAATTTAATAAATAGTAAGTAACAATTTAATAAATAGTAAGTAACAATTAAATAAATAGTAAGTAACAATTTAATAAATAGTAAGTAGCAATTTAATAAATAGTGAATAGCAATTTAATAAATAGTAAGTAGCAATTTAATAAATTGTAAGTAACAATTTAATAAATAGTAATTAACAATTTAATAAATAGTAATTAACAATTTAATAAATAGTAAGAAACAATTTAATAAATGGGAAGTAACAATTTAATAAATATTAAGTAACAATTTAATAAATAGTAAGTAACAATTTAATAAATAGTAAGTAACAATTTAATAAATTGTATGTAACAATTTAATAAATAGTAGGTAACAATTTAATAAATAGTAGGTAACAATTTAATAAATAGAAGGTAACAATTTAATAAATACTAGTTAACAATTTAATAAACAGTAGGTAACAATTTAATAAATAGTACGTAACAATTTAATAAATAGTAGGTAACAATTTAATAAATAGTTGGAAACAATTTAATAAATAGTAGGTAACAATTTAATAAATAGTAGGTAGCAATTTAATAAATAGCAGGTAGCAATTTAATAAATAGTAGGTAACAAATTTAATAAATAGTAGGTAACATTTTAATAAATAGTAGGTAACAATTTAATAAATAGTAGGTAACAATTTAATAAATAGTAGGTAACAATTTAATAAATAGTAGGTAACAATTTAATAAATAGTAGGTAACAATTTAATAAATAGTGGGTAACAATTTAATAAATAGTAGGTAGCAATTTAATAAATAGTAGGTAGCAATTTAAAAAATAGTAGGTAACGATTTAATAAATAGTAGGTAACATTTTATATAATAGTAGGTAACAATTTAATAAATTGTAGGTAACAATTTAATAAATAGTAGTTAACAATTTAATAAATAGTAGATAACAATTTAATAAATAGTATGTAACAATTTAATAAATAGTAGGTAACAATTTAATAAATAGTAGATAACAATTTAATATATTGTACGTAACAATTTATTAAATAGTAGGTAACAATTTAATAAATAGTTGGAAACAATTTAATAAATAGTAGGTAACAATTTAATAAATAGTAGGTAGCAATTTAATAAATAGTAGGTAGCCATTTAATAAATAGTAGGTAACAATTTAATAAATAGTAGCTAACAATTTAATAAATAGTGGGTAACAAATTAATAAATAGTAAGTAACAATTTAATAAATAGTAAGTAACAATTTAATAAATAGTAAGTAACAATTTAATAAATAGTAAGTAGCCACTTAATAAATAGTATGTAACAATTTAATAAATAGTAAGTAGCCATTTAATAAATAGTAAGTAGCAATTTAATAAATAGTAAGTAGCAATTTAATAAATAGTAAGTAGCAATTTAATAAATAGTAAGAAGCAATTTAATAAATAGTAAGTAGCAATTTAATAAATAGTAAGTAGCAATTTAATAAATAGTAAGTAGCAATTTAATAAATAGTAAGTAGCAATTTAATAAATTGTAAGTAGCAATTTAATAAACAGTAAGTAGCAATTTAATAAAGAGTAAGTAACAATTTAATGAATAGTAAGTAACAATTTAATAAATAGTAAGTAACAATTTAATAAATAGTAATTAACAGTTTAATAAATAGTAGGTAACAATTTAATAAATAGTAGGTAACATTTTAATAAACAGAAGGTAACAATTTAATATATAGTAGGTAACAATTTAATAAATAGTAGGTAACAATTTAATAAATAGTAGGTAACAATTTAATAAATAGTATGTAACAATTTAATAAATAGTAGGTAACAATTTAATAAATAGTAGGTAACAATTTAATAAATAGTAGGTAACAATTTAATAAATAGTGGGTAACAATTTAATAAATAGTAAGGAGCAATTTAATAAATAATAAGTAGCCATTAATAAATAGTAAGTAGCAATTTAATCAATAGTAAGTAGCAATTTAATAAATAGTAAGTAGCAATTTAATAAATAGTAAGAAGCAATTTAATAAATAGTAAGTAGCAATTTAATAAATAGTAAGTAGCAATTTAATAAATAGTAAGTAGCAATTTAATAAATAGTAAGTAGCAATTTAATAAATTGTAAGTAACAATTTAATAAAGAGTAAGTAACAATTTAATAAATAGTAAGTAGCAATTTAATAAATAGTGAGTAGCAATTTAATAAATAGTAAGTAGCAATTTAATAAATTGTAAGTAACAATTTAATAAATAGTAATTAACAATTAATAAATAGTAATTAACAATTTAATAAATAGTAAGTAACAATTTAATAAATTGTAAGTAACAATTTAATAAATATTAAGTAACAATTTAATAAATAGTAAGTAACAATTTAATAAATAGTAAGTAACAATTTAATAAATTGTATGTAACAATTTAATAAATAGTAGGTAACAATTTAATAAATAGTAGGTAACAATTAAATAAATAGTTGGTAACAATTTAATAAATACTAGGTAACCATTTAATAAATAGTAGGTAACAATTTAATAAATAGTAGGTAACAAATTAATAAATAGTAGGTAACAATTTAATAAATAGTAGGTAACAATTTAATAAATAGTAGGTAACAATTTAATAAATAGAAGCTAACAATTTAATAAATAGTGGGTAACAAATTAATAAATAGTAAGAAACAATTTAATAAATAGTAAGTAACAATTTAATAAATAGTAAGTAGCCACTTAATAAATAGTATGTAACAATTTAATTAATAGTAAGTAGCCATTTAATAAATAGTAAGTAGCAATTTAATAAATAGTAAGTAGCAATTTAATAAATAGTAAGTAGCAATTTAATAAATAGTAAGAAGCAATTTAATAAATAGTAAGTAGCAATTTAATAAATAGTAAGTAGCAATTTAATAAATAGTAAGTAGCAATTTAATAAATAATACGTAGCAATTTAATAAATTGTATGTAGCAATTTAATAAACAGTAAGTAGCAATTTAATAAATAGTAAGTAACAATTTAATGAATAGTATGTAACAATTTAATAAATAGTAAGTAACAATTTAATAAATAGTAATTAACAATTTAATAAATAGTAATTAACAATTTAATAAATAGTAGGTAACAATTTAATAAATAGTAGGTAACATTTTAATAAACAGAAGGTAACAATGTAATATATAGTAGGTAACAATTTAATAAATAGTAAGTAACAATTTAATAAATAGTAAGTAACAATTTAATAAATAGTAAGTAACAATTTAATAAATTGTATGTAACAATTTAATAAATAGTAGGTAACAATTTAATAAATAGTAGGTAACAATTAAATAAATAGTAGGTAACAATTTAATAAATACTAGGTAACAATTTAATAAATAGTAGGTAATAATTTAATAAATAGTAGGTAACAAATTAATAAATAGTAGGTAACAATTTAATAAATAGTAGGTAAGGTTTTAATAAATAGTAGGTAAGGTTTTAATAAATAGTAGGTAACAATTTAATAAATAGTAGGTAACAATTTAATAAATAGAAGCTAACAATTTAATAAATAGTGGGTAACAAATTAATAAATAGTAAGTAACAATTTAATAAATAGTAAGTAACAATTTAATAAATAGTAAGTAGCCACTTAATAAATAGTATGTAACAATTTAATTAATAGTAAGTAGCCATTTAATAAATAGCAAGTAGCAATTTAATAAATAGTAAGTAGCAATTTAATAAATAGTAAGTAGCAATTTAATAAATAGTAAGAAGCAATTTAATAAATAGTAAGTAGCAATTTAATAAATAGTAAGTAGCAATTTAATAAATAGTAAGTAGCAATTTAATAAATAATACGTAGCAATTTAATAAATAGTAAGTAGCAATTTAATAAATAGTAAGTAGCAATTTAATAAATAATACGTAGCAATTTAATAAATTGTATGTAGCAATTTAATAAACAGTAAGTAGCAATTTAATAAATAGTAAGTAACAATTTAAAGAATAGTATGTAACAATTTAATAAATAGTAAGTAACAATTTAATAAATAGTAATTAACAATTTAATAAATAGTAATTAACAATTTAATAAATAGTAGGTAACAATTTAATAAATAGTAGGTAACATTTTAATAAACAGAAGGTAACAATGTAATATATAGTAGGTAACAATTTAATAAATAGTAAGTAACAATTTAATAAATAGTAAGTAACAATTTAATAAATAGTAAGTAACAATTTAATAAATTGTATGTAACAATTTAATAAATAGTAGGTAACAATTTAATAAATAGTAGGTAACAATTAAATAAATAGTAGGTAACAATTTAATATATACTAGGTAACAATTTAATAAATAGTAGGTAACAATTTAATAAATAGTAGGTAACAAATTAATAAATAGTAGGTAACAATTTAATAAATAGTAGGTAAGGTTTTAATAAATAGTAGGAAAGGTTTTAATAAATAGTAGGTAACAATTTAATAAATAGTAGGTAACAATTTAATAAATAGAAGCTAACAATTTAATAAATAGTGGGTAACAAATTAATAAATAGTAAGTAACAATTTAATAAATAGTAAGTAACAATTTAATAAATAGTAAGTAGCCACTTAATAAATAGTATGTAACAATTTAATTAATAGTAAGTAGCCATTTAATAAATAGCAAGTAGCAATTTAATAAATAGTAAGTAGCAATTTAATAAATAGTAAGTAGCAATTTAATAAATAGTAAGAAGCAATTTAATAAATAGTAAGTAGCAATTTAATAAATAGTAAGTAGCAATTTAATAAATAGTAAGTAGCAATTTAATAAATAATACGTAGCAATTTAATAAATTGTATGTAGCAATTTAATAAACAGTAAGTAGCAATTTAATAAATAGAAAGTAACAATTTAATGAATAGTAAGTAACAATTTAATAAATAGTAAGTAACAATTTAATAAATAGTAATTAACAATTTAATAAATAGTAATTAACAATTTAATAAATAGTAGGTAACAATTTAATAAATAGTAGGTAACATTTTAATAAACAGAAGGTAACAATGTAATATATAGTAGGTAACAATTTAATAAATAGTAAGTAACAATATAATAAATAGTAAGTAACTATTTAATAAATAGTAAGTAGCAATTTAATAAATAGTAAGTAGCAATTTAATAAATAGTAAGTAGCAATTTAATAAATAGTAAGTAGCAATTTAATAAATAGTAAGAAGCAATTTAATAAATAGTAAGTAGCAATTTAATAAATAGTAAGAAGCAATTTAATAAATAGTAAGTAGCAATTTAATAAATAGTAAGTAGCAATTTAATAAATAGTAAGTAGCAATTTAATAAATAGTAAGTAACAATATAATAAATAGTAAGTAACTATTTAATAAATAGTAAGTAACAATTTAATAAATAGTAAGTAGCAATTTAATAAATAGTGAGTAGCAATTTAATAAATAGTAGTTAACAATTTAATAAGTAGTAGGTAACAATTTAATAAATAGTAGGTAACAATTTAATAAATAGTAGGTAACAATTTAATAAATAGTAGATAACAATTTAATATATTGTACGTAACAATTTAATAAATAGTAGGTAACAATTTAATAAATAGTTGGAAACAATTTAATAAATAGTAGGTAACAATTTAATAAATAGTAGGTAGCAATTTAATAAATAGTAAGTAGCAATTTAATAAATAGTAAGTAACAATTTAATAAATAGTAAGTAACAATTTAATAAATAGTAAGTAACAATTTAATAAATAGTAAGTAGCAATTTAATAAATAGTGAGTAGCAATTTAATAAATAGTAAGTAGCAATTTAATAAATTGTAAGTAACAATTTAATAAATAGTATGTAACAATTTAATAAATAGTAAGTAGCAATTTAATAAATAGTGAGTAGCAATTTAATAAATAGTAAGTAGCAATTTAATAAATTGTAAGTAACAATTTAATAAATAGTAATTAACAATTTAATAAATAGTAATTAACAATTTAATAAATAGTAAGTAACAATTTAATAAATAGTACGTAACAATTTAATAAATAGTAGGTAACAATTTAATAAATAGTTGGAAACAATTTAATAAATAGTAGGTAACAATTTAATAAATAGTAGGTAGCAATTTAATAAATAGTAGGTAGCAATTTAATAAATAGTAAGTAGCAATTTCATAAATAGTAAGTAGCAATTTAATAAATAGTAAGTAGCAATTTAATAAATAGTAAGTAGCAATTCAATAAATTGTAAGTAGCAATTTAATAAATAGTAAGTAGCAATTTAATAAATAGTAAGTAACAATTTAATAAATAGTAAGTAACAATTTAATAAATAGTAAGTAACAATTTAATAAATAGTAAGTAGCAATTTAATAAATAATACGTAGCAATTTAATAAATAGTAAGTAGCAATTTAATAAATAGTAAGTAGCAATTTAATAAATAATACGTAGCAATTTAATAAATTGTATGTAGCAATTTAATAAACAGTAAGTAGCAATTTAATAAATAGTAAGTAACAATTTAATGAATAGTATGTAACAATTTAATAAATAGTAGGTAACAATTTAATAAATAGAAGGTAACAATTTAATAAATACTAGTTAACAATTTAATAAACAGTAGGTAACAATTTAATAAATAGTACGTAACAATTTAATAAATAGTAGGTAACAATTTAATAAATAGTAGGTAACAATTAAATAAATAGTAGGTAACAATTTAATAAATACTAGGTAACAATTTAATAAATAGTAGGTAATAATTTAATAAATAGTAGGTAACAAATTAATAAATAGTAGGTAACAATTTAATAAATAGTAGGTAAGGTTTTAATAAATAGTAGGTAAGGTTTTAATAAATAGTTGGAAACAATTTAATAAATAGTAGGTAACAATTTAATAAATAGTAGGTAGCAATTTAATAAATAGTAGGTAGCAATTTAATAAATAGTAAGTAGCAATTTCATAAATAGTAAGTAGCAATTTAATAAATAGTAAGTAGCAATTTAATAAATAGTAAGTAGCAATTCAATAAATTGTAAGTAGCAATTTAATAAATAGTAAGTAGCAATTTAATAAATAGTAAGTAACAATTTAATAAATAGTAAGTAACAATTTAATAAATAGTAAGTAACAATTTAATAAATAGTAAGTAGCAATTTAATAAATAGTGAATAGCAATTTAATAAATAGTAAGTAGCAATTTAATAAATTGTAAGTAACAATTTAATAAATAGTAATTAACAATTTAATAAATAGTAATTAACAATTTAATAAATAGTAAGAAACAATTTAATAAATGGGAAGTAACAATTTAATAAATATTAAGTAACAATTTAATAAATAGTAAGTAACAATTTAATAAATAGTAAGTAACAATTTAATAAATTGTATGTAACAATTTAATAAATAGTAGGTAACAATTTAATAAATAGTAGGTAACAATTTAATAAATAGAAGGTAACAATTTAATAAATACTAGTTAACAATTTAATAAACAGTAGGTAACAATTTAATAAATAGTACGTAACAATTTAATAAATAGTAGGTAACAATTTAATAAATAGTAGGTAACAATTAAATAAATAGTAGGTAACAATTTAATAAATACTAGGTAACAATTTAATAAATAGTAGGTAATAATTTAATAAATAGTAGGTAACAAATTAATAAATAGTAGGTAACAATTTAATAAATAGTAGGTAAGGTTTTAATAAATAGTAGGTAAGGTTTTAATAAATAGTAGGTAACAATTTAATAAATAGTAGGTAACAATTTAATAAATAGAAGCTAACAATTTAATAAATAGTGGGTAACAAATTAATAAATAGTAAGTAACAATTTAATAAATAGTAATTAACAATTTAATAAATAGTAATTAACAATTTAATAAATAGTAAGAAACAATTTAATAAATGGGAAGTAACAATTTAATAAATAGTAAGTAGCAATTTAATAAATTGTAAGTAACAATTTAATAAATAGTAATTAACAATTAATAAATAGTAATTAACAATTTAATAAATAGTAAGTAACAATTTAATAAATTGTAAGTAACAATTTAATAAATATTAAGTAACAATTTAATAAATAGTAAGTAACAATTTAATAAATAGTAAGTAACAATTTAATAAATTGTATGTAACAATTTAATAAATAGTAGGTAACAATTTAATAAATAGTAGGTAACAATTAAATAAATAGTTGGTAACAATTTAATAAATACTAGGTAACCATTTAATAAATAGTAGGTAACAATTTAATGAATAGTAGGTAACAAATTAATAAATAGTAGGTAACAATTTAATAAATAGTAGGTAACAATTTAATAAATAGTAGGTAACAATTTAATAAATAGAAGCTAACAATTTAATAAATAGTGGGTAACAAATTAATAAATAGTAAGTAACAATTTAATAAATAGTAAGTAACAATTTAATAAATAGTAAGTAGCCACTTAATAAATAGTATGTAACAATTTAATTAATAGTAAGTAGCCATTTAATAAATAGTAAGTAGCAATTTAATAAATAGTAAGTAGCAATTTAATAAATAGTAAGTAGCAATTTAATAAATAGTAAGAAGCAATTTAATAAATAGTAAGTAGCAATTTAATAAATAGTAAGTAGCAATTTAATAAATAGTAAGTAGCAATTTAATAAATAATACGTAGCAATTTAATAAATTGTATGTAGCAATTTAATAAACAGTAAGTAGCAATTTAATAAATAGTAAGTAACAATTTAATGAATAGTATGTAACAATTTAATAAATAGTAAGTAACAATTTAATAAATAGTAATTAACAATTTAATAAATAGTAATTAACAATTTAATAAATAGTAGGTAACAATTTAATAAATAGTAGGTAACATTTTAATAAACAGAAGGTAACAATGTAATATATAGTAGGTAACAATTTAATAAATAGTAAGTAACAATTTAATAAATAGTAAGTAACAATTTAATAAATAGTAAGTAACAATTTAATAAATTGTATGTAACAATTTAATAAATAGTAGGTAACAATTTAATAAATAGTAGGTAACAATTAAATAAATAGTAGGTAACAATTTAATAAATACTAGGTAACAATTTAATAAATAGTAGGTAATAATTTAATAAATAGTAGGTAACAAATTAATAAATAGTAGGTAACAATTTAATAAATAGTAGGTAAGGTTTTAATAAATAGTAGGTAAGGTTTTAATAAATAGTAGGTAACAATTTAATAAATAGTAGGTAACAATTTAATAAATAGAAGCTAACAATTTAATAAATAGTGGGTAACAAATTAATAAATAGTAAGTAACAATTTAATAAATAGTAAGTAACAATTTAATAAATAGTAAGTAGCCACTTAATAAATAGTATGTAACAATTTAATTAATAGTAAGTAGCCATTTAATAAATAGCAAGTAGCAATTTAATAAATAGTAAGTAGCAATTTAATAAATAGTAAGTAGCAATTTAATAAATAGTAAGAAGCAATTTAATAAATAGTAAGTAGCAATTTAATAAATAGTAAGTAGCAATTTAATAAATAGTAAGTAGCAATTTAATAAATAATACGTAGCAATTTAATAAATAGTAAGTAGCAATTTAATAAATAGTAAGTAGCAATTTAATAAATAATACGTAGCAATTTAATAAATTGTATGTAGCAATTTAATAAACAGTAAGTAGCAATTTAATAAATAGTAAGTAACAATTTAATGAATAGTATGTAACAATTTAATAAATAGTAAGTAACAATTTAATAAATAGTAATTAACAATTTAATAAATAGTAATTAACAATTTAATAAATAGTAGGTAACAATTTAATAAATAGTAGGTAACATTTTAATAAACAGAAGGTAACAATGTAATAAATAGTAAGTAACAATTTAATAAATAGTAAGTAACAATTTAATAAATAGTAAGTAGCCACTTAATAAATAGTATGTAACAATTTAATTAATAGTAAGTAGCCATTTAATAAATAGCAAGTAGCCACTTAATAAATAGTATGTAACAATTTAATTAATAGTAAGTAGCCATTTAATAAATAGTAAGTAGCAATTTAATAAATAGTAAGTAGCAATTTAATAAATAGTAAGTAGCAATTTAATAAATAGTAAGAAGCAATTTAATAAATAGTAAGTAGCAATTTAATAAATAGTAAGTAGCAATTTAATAAATAGTAAGTAGCAATTTAATAAATAATACGTAGCAATTTAATAAATTGTATGTAGCAATTTAATAAACAGTAAGTAGCAATTTAATAAATAGTAAGTAACAATTTAATGAATAGTATGTAACAATTTAATAAATAGTAAGTAACAATTTAATAAATAGTAATTAACAATTTAATAAATAGTAATTAACAATTTAATAAATAGTAGGTAACAATTTAATAAATAGTAGGTAACATTTTAATAAACAGAAGGTAACAATGTAATATATAGTAGGTAACAATTTAATAAATACTAGGTAACAATTTAATAAATAGTAGGTAATAATTTAATAAATAGTAGGTAACAAATTAATAAATAGTAGGTAACAATTTAATAAATAGTAGGTAACAATTTAATAAATAGTAGGTAACAATTAAATAAATAGTAGGTAACAATTTAATAAATACTAGGTAACAATTTAATAAATAGTAGGTAATAATTTAATAAATAGTAGGTAACAAATTAATAAATAGTAGGTAACAATTTAATAAATAGTAGGTAAGGTTTTAATAAATAGTAGGTAAGGTTTTAATAAATAGTAGGTAACAATTTAATAAATAGTAGGTAACAATTTAATAAATAGAAGCTAACAATTTAATAAATAGTGGGTAACAAATTAATAAATAGTAAGTAACAATTTAATAAATAGTAATTAACAATTTAATAAATAGTAATTAACAATTTAATAAATAGTAAGAAACAATTTAATAAATGGGAAGTAACAATTTAATAAATAGTAAGTAGCAATTTAATAAATTGTAAGTAACAATTTAATAAATAGTAATTAACAATTAATAAATAGTAATTAACAATTTAATAAATAGTAAGTAACAATTTAATAAATTGTAAGTAACAATTTAATAAATATTAAGTAACAATTTAATAAATAGTAAGTAACAATTTAATAAATAGTAAGTAACAATTTAATAAATTGTATGTAACAATTTAATAAATAGTAGGTAACAATTTAATAAATAGTAGGTAACAATTAAATAAATAGTTGGTAACAATTTAATAAATACTAGGTAACCATTTAATAAATAGTAGGTAACAATTTAATGAATAGTAGGTAACAAATTAATAAATAGTAGGTAACAATTTAATAAATAGTAGGTAACAATTTAATAAATAGTAGGTAACAATTTAATAAATAGAAGCTAACAATTTAATAAATAGTGGGTAACAAATTAATAAATAGTAAGTAACAATTTAATAAATAGTAAGTAACAATTTAATAAATAGTAAGTAGCCACTTAATAAATAGTATGTAACAATTTAATTAATAGTAAGTAGCCATTTAATAAATAGTAAGTAGCAATTTAATAAATAGTAAGTAGCAATTTAATAAATAGTAAGTAGCAATTTAATAAATAGTAAGAAGCAATTTAATAAATAGTAAGTAGCAATTTAATAAATAGTAAGTAGCAATTTAATAAATAGTAAGTAGCAATTTAATAAATAATACGTAGCAATTTAATAAATTGTATGTAGCAATTTAATAAACAGTAAGTAGCAATTTAATAAATAGTAAGTAACAATTTAATGAATAGTATGTAACAATTTAATAAATAGTAAGTAACAATTTAATAAATAGTAATTAACAATTTAATAAATAGTAATTAACAATTTAATAAATAGTAGGTAACAATTTAATAAATAGTAGGTAACATTTTAATAAACAGAAGGTAACAATGTAATATATAGTAGGTAACAATTTAATAAATAGTAAGTAACAATTTAATAAATAGTAAGTAACAATTTAATAAATAGTAAGTAACAATTTAATAAATTGTATGTAACAATTTAATAAATAGTAGGTAACAATTTAATAAATAGTAGGTAACAATTAAATAAATAGTAGGTAACAATTTAATAAATACTAGGTAACAATTTAATAAATAGTAGGTAATAATTTAATAAATAGTAGGTAACAAATTAATAAATAGTAGGTAACAATTTAATAAATAGTAGGTAAGGTTTTAATAAATAGTAGGTAAGGTTTTAATAAATAGTAGGTAACAATTTAATAAATAGTAGGTAACAATTTAATAAATAGAAGCTAACAATTTAATAAATAGTGGGTAACAAATTAATAAATAGTAAGTAACAATTTAATAAATAGTAAGTAACAATTTAATAAATAGTAAGTAGCCACTTAATAAATAGTATGTAACAATTTAATTAATAGTAAGTAGCCATTTAATAAATAGCAAGTAGCAATTTAATAAATAGTAAGTAGCAATTTAATAAATAGTAAGTAGCAATTTAATAAATAGTAAGAAGCAATTTAATAAATAGTAAGTAGCAATTTAATAAATAGTAAGTAGCAATTTAATAAATAGTAAGTAGCAATTTAATAAATAATACGTAGCAATTTAATAAATAGTAAGTAGCAATTTAATAAATAGTAAGTAGCAATTTAATAAATAATACGTAGCAATTTAATAAATTGTATGTAGCAATTTAATAAACAGTAAGTAGCAATTTAATAAATAGTAAGTAACAATTTAATGAATAGTATGTAACAATTTAATAAATAGTAAGTAACAATTTAATAAATAGTAATTAACAATTTAATAAATAGTAATTAACAATTTAATAAATAGTAGGTAACAATTTAATAAATAGTAGGTAACATTTTAATAAACAGAAGGTAACAATGTAATAAATAGTAAGTAACAATTTAATAAATAGTATGTAACAATTTAATAAATAGTAAGTAGCCACTTAATAAATAGTATGTAACAATTTAATTAATAGTAAGTAGCCATTTAATAAATAGCAAGTAGCCACTTAATAAATAGTATGTAACAATTTAATTAATAGTAAGTAGCCATTTAATAAATAGTAAGTAGCAATTTAATAAATAGTAAGTAGCAATTTAATAAATAGTAAGTAGCAATTTAATAAATAGTAAGAAGCAATTTAATAAATAGTAAGTAGCAATTTAATAAATAGTAAGTAGCAATTTAATAAATAGTAAGTAGCAATTTAATAAATAATACGTAGCAATTTAATAAATTGTATGTAGCAATTTAATAAACAGTAAGTAGCAATTTAATTAATAGTAAGTAACAATTTAATGAATAGTATGTAACAATTTAATAAATAGTAAGTAACAATTTAATAAATAGTAATTAACAATTTAATAAATAGTAATTAACAATTTAATAAATAGTAGGTAACAATTTAATAAATAGTAGGTAACATTTTAATAAACAGAAGGTAACAATGTAATATATAGTAGGTAACAATTTAATAAATAGTAAGTAACAATTTAATAAATAGTAAGTAACAATTTAATAAATAGTAAGTAACAATTTAATAAATTGTATGTAACAATTTAATAAATAGTAGGTAACAATTTAATAAATAGTAGGTAACAATTAAATAAATAGTAGGTAACAATTTAATATATACTAGGTAACAATTTAATAAATAGTAGGTAACAATTTAATAAATAGTAGGTAACAAATTAATAAATAGTAGGTAACAATTTAATAAATAGTAGGTAAGGTTTTAATAAATAGTAGGTAAGGTTTTAATAAATAGTAGGTAACAATTTAATAAATAGTAGGTAACAATTTAATAAATAGAAGCTAACAATTTAATAAATAGTGGGTAACAAATTAATAAATAGTAAGTAACAATTTAATAAATAGTAAGTAACAATTTAATAAATAGTAAGTAGCCACTTAATAAATAGTATGTAACAATTTAATTAATAGTAAGTAGCCATTTAATAAATAGCAAGTAGCAATTTAATAAATAGTAAGTAGCAATTTAATAAATAGTAAGTAGCAATTTAATAAATAGTAAGAAGCAATTTAATAAATAGTAAGTAGCAATTTAATAAATAGTAAGTAGCAATTTAATAAATAGTAAGTAGCAATTTAATAAATAATACGTAGCAATTTAATAAATTGTATGTAGCAATTTAATAAACAGTAAGTAGCAATTTAATAAATAGAAAGTAACAATTTAATGAATAGCAAGTAACAATTTAATAAATAGTAAGTAACAATTTAATAAATAGTAATTAACAATTTAATAAATAGTAATTAACAATTTAATAAATAGTAGGTAACAATTTAATAAATAGTAGGTAACATTTTAATAAACAGAAGGTAACAATGTAATATATAGTAGGTAACAATTTAATAAATAGTAAGTAACAATTTAATAAATAGTAAGTAACAATTTAATAAATATTAAGTAACAATTTAATAAATAGTAAGTAACAATTTAATAAATAGTAAGTAACAATTTAATGAATTGTATGTAACAATTTAATAAATAGTAGGAAACAATTTAATAAATAGTATGTAACAATTAAATAAATAGTAGGTAACAATTTAATAAATACTAGGTAACAATTTAATAAATAGTAGGTAACAATTTAATAAATAGTACGTAACAATTTAATAAATAGTAGGTAACAATTTAATAAATAGTAGGTAGCAATTTAATAAATAGTAGGTAGCAATTTAATAAATAGTAGGTAACAATTTAATATATAGTAGGTAACATTTTAATAAATAGTAGGTAACAATTTAATAAACAGTAGGTAACAATTTAATAAATAGTAGGTAACAATTTAATAAATAGTGGGTAACAATTTAATAAATAGTAAGTAACAATTTAATAAATAGTAAGTAGCCACTTAATAAATAGTATGTAACTATTTAATTAATAGTAAGTAGCCATTTAATAAATAGTAAGTAGCAATTTAATAAATAGTAAGTAGCAATTTAATAAATAGTAAGTAGCAATTTAATAAATAGTAAGAAGCAATTTAATAAATAGTAAGTAGCAATTTAATAAATAGTAAGTAGCAATTTAATAAATAGTAAGTAGCAATTTAATAAATAGTAAGTAACAATATAATAAATAGTAAGTAACTGTTTAATAAATAGTAAGTAACAATTTAATAAATAGTAAGTAGCAATTTAATAAATAGTGAGTAGCAATTTAATAAATAGTAGTTAACAATTTAATAAGTAGTAGGTAACAATTTAATAAATAGTAGGTAACAATTTAATAAATAGTAGGTAACAATTTAATAAATAGTAGATAACAATTTAATATATTGTACGTAACAATTTAATAAATAGTAGATAACAATTTAATAAATTGTTGGAAATAATTTAATAAATAGTAGGTAACAATTTAATAAATAGTAGGTAGCAATTTAATAAATAGTAAGTAGCAATTTAATAAATAGTAAGTAACAAATTAATAAATAGTAAGTAACAATTTAATAAATAGTGAGTAGCAATTTAATAAATAGTAAGTAGCAATTTAATAAATAGTAAGTAACAATTTAATAAATGGTAAGGAACAATTTAATAAATGGTAAGTGACAATTTAATAAATAGTAAGTAAGAATTTAATAAATAGTAAGTAACAATTTAATAAATAGTAAGTAACAATTTAATAAATAGTAAGTAACAATTTAATAAATTGTATGTAACAATTTAATAAATAGTAGGTAACAATTTAATAAATAGTAGGTAACAATTTAATAAATAGTAGGTAACATTTTAATAAATAGTAGGTAACAATTTAATAAATAGTAGGTAACAATTTAATAAATAGTAGCTAACAATTTAATTAATAGTGGGTAACAAATTAATAAATAGTAAGTAACAATTTAATAAATAGTAAGTAACAATTTAATAAATAGTAAGTAGCCACTTAATAAATAGTATGTAACTATTTAATTAATAGTAAGTAGCCATTTAATAAATAGTAAGTAGCAATTTAATAAATAGTAAGTAGCAATTTAATAAATAGTAAGTAGCAATTTAATAAATAGTAAGAAGCAATTTAATAAATAGTAAGTAGCAATTTAATAAATAGTAAGTAGCAATTTAATAAATAGTAAGTAGCAATTTAATAAATAGTAAGTAACAATATAATAAATAGTAAGTAACTGTTTAATAAATAGTAAGTAACAATTTAATAAATAGTAAGTAGCAATTTAATAAATAGTGAGTAGCAATTTAATAAATAGTAGTTAACAATTTAATAAGTAGTAGGTAACAATTTAATAAATAGTAGGTAACAATTTAATAAATAGTAGGTAACAATTTAATAAATAGTAGATAACAATTTAATATATTGTACGTAACAATTTAATAAATAGTAGGTAACAATTTAATAAATTGTTGGAAACAATTTAATAAATAGTAGGTAACAATTTAATAAATAGTAGGTAGCAATTTAATAAATAGTAAGTAGCAATTTAATAAATAGTAAGTAACAAATTAATAAATAGTAAGTAACAATTTAATAAATAGTAAGTAACAATTTAATAAATAGTAAGTAGCAATTTAATAAATAGTGAGTAGCAATTTAATAAATAGTAAGTAGCAATTTAATAAATAGTAAGTAACAATTTAATAAAGAGTAAGTAACAATTTAATAAATAGTAAGTAGCAATTTAATAAATAGTGAGTAGCAATTTAATAAATAGTTAGTAGCAATTTAATAAATTGTAAGTAACAATTTAATAAATAGTAATTAACAATTTAATAAATAGTAATTAACAATTGAATAAATAGTAAGTAACAATTTAATAAATAGTAAGTAACAATTTAATAAATATTAAGTAACAATTTAATAAATAGTAAGTAACAATTTAATAAATAGTAAGTAACAATTTAATAAATAGTAGGTAACAGTTTAATAAATAGTAGGTAACAATTAAATAAATAGTAGGTAACAATTTAATAAATACTAGGTAACAATTTAATAAATAGTAGGTAACAATTTAATAAATAGTACGTAACAATTTAATAAATAGTAGGTAACAATTTAATAAGTAGTAGGTAACAATTTAATAAATAGTAAGTAGCCATTTAATAAATAGTATGTAACAATTTAATAAATAGTAAGTAGCCATTTAATAAATAGTAAGTAGCAATTTAATAAATAGTAAGTAGCAATTTAATAAATAGTAAGTAGCAATTTAATAAATAGTAAGAAGCAATTTAATAAATAGTAAGTAGCAACTTAATAAATAGTAAGTTGCAATTTAATAAATAGTAAGTAGCATTTTAATAAATAGTAAGTAGCAATTTAATAAATTGTAAGTAGCAATTTAATAAATAGTATGTAGCAATTTAATAAATAGTAAGTAACAATTTAATGAATAGTAAGTAACAATTTAATAAATAGTAAGTAACAATTTAATAAATAGTAAGTAACAATTTAATAAATAGTAAGTAGCAATTTAATAAATAGTGAGTAGCAATTTAATAAATAGTAAGTAGCAATTTAATAAATAGTAAGTAACAATTTAATAAATGGTAAGGAACAATTTAATAAATGGTAAGTGACAATTTAATAAATAGTAAGTAAGAATTTAATAAATAGTAAGTAACAATTTAATAAATAGTAAGTAACAATTTAATAAATAGTAAGTAACAATTTAATAAATTGTATGTAACAATTTAATAAATAGTAGGTAAGAATTTAATAAATAGTAGGTAACAATTTAATAAATAGTAGGTAACATTTTAATAAATAGTAGGTAACAATTTAATAAATAGTAGGTAACAATTTAATAAATAGTAGCTAACAATTTAATTAATAGTGGGTAACAATTTAATAAATAGTGGGTAACAAATTAATAAATAGTAAGTAACAATTTAATAAATAGTAAGTAACAATTTAATAAATAGTAAGTAGCCACTTAATAAATAGTATGTAACTATTTAATTAATAGTAAGTAGCCATTTAATAAATAGTAAGTAGCAATTTAATAAATAGTAAGTAGCAATTTAATAAATAGTAAGTAGCAATTTAATAAATAGTAAGAAGCAATTTAATAAATAGTAAGTAGCAATTTAATAAATAGTAAGTAGCAATTTAATAAATAGTAAGTAGCAATTTAATAAATAGTAAGTAACAATATAATAAATAGTAAGTAACTGTTTAATAAATAGTAAGTAACAATTTAATAAATAGTAAGTAGCAATTTAATAAATAGTGAGTAGCAATTTAATAAATAGTAGTTAACAATTTAATAAGTAGTAGGTAACAATTTAATAAATAGTAGGTAACAATTTAATAAATAGTAGGTAACAATTTAATAAATAGTAGATAACAATTTAATATATTGTACGTAACAATTTAATAAATAGTAGGTAACAATTTAATAAATTGTTGGAAACAATTTAATAAATAGTAGGTAACAATTTAATAAATAGTAGGTAGCAATTTAATAAATAGTAAGTAGCAATTTAATAAATAGTAAGTAACAAATTAATAAATAGTAAGTAACAATTTAATAAATAGTAAGTAACAATTTAATAAATAGTAAGTAGCAATTTAATAAATAGTGAGTAGCAATTTAATAAATAGTAAGTAGCAATTTAATAAATTGTAAGTAACAATTTAATAAATAGTAAGTAACAATTTAATAAATAGTATGTAGCAATTTAATAAATAGTGAGTAGCAATTTAATAAATAGTAAGTAGCAATTTAATAAATTGTAAGTAACAATTTAATAAATAGTAATTAACAATTGAATAAATAGTAATTAACAATTTAATAAATAGTAAGTAACAATTTAATAAATAGTACGTAACAATTTAATAAATAGTAGGTAACAATTTAATAAATAGTTGGAAACAATTTAATAAATAGTAGGTAACAATTTAATAAATAGTAGGTAGCAATTTAATAAATAGTAGGTAGCAATTTAATGAATAGTAAGTAGCAATTTAATAAATAGTAAGTAGCAATTTAATAAATAGTGGGTAACAAATTAATAAATAGTAAGTAACAATTTAATAAATAGTAAGTAACAATTTAATAAATAGTAAGTAGCCGCTTAATAAATAGTATGTAACAATTTAATTAATAGTAAGTAGCCATTTAATAAATAGTAAGTAGCAATTTAATAAATAGTAAGTAGCAATTTAATAAATAGTAAGTAGCAATTTAATAAATAGTAAGAAGCAATTTAATAAATAGTATGTAGCAATTTAATAAATAGTAAGTAGCAATTTAATAAATAGTAAGTAGCAATTTAATAAATAGTAAGTAGCAATTTAATAAATAGTAAGTAACAATATAATAAATAGTAAGTAACTATTTAATAAATAGTAAGTAACAATTTAATAAATAGTAAGTAGCAATTTAATAAATAGTGAGTAGCAATTTAATAAATAGTAAGTAGCAATTTAATAAATAGTAAGTAACAAATTAATAAATAGTAAGTAACAATTTAATAAATAGTAAGTAACAATTTAATAAATAGTAAGTAGCAATTTAATAAATAGTGAGTAGCAATTTAATAAATAGTAAGTAGCAATTTAATAAATTTTAAGTAACAATTTAATAAATAGTAAGTAACAATTTAATAAATAGTAAGTAGCAATTTAATTAATAGTGAGTAGCAATTTAATAAATAGTAAGTAGCAATTTAATAAATTGTAAGTAACAATTTAATAAATAGTAATTAACAATTTAATAAATAGTAATTAACAATTTAATAAATAGTAAGTAACAATTTAATAAATAGTACGTAACAATTTAATAAATAGTAAGTAACAATTTAATAAATAGTAGGTAGCAATTTAATAAATAGTAGGTAGCAATTTAATAAATAGTAAGTAGCAATTTCATAAATAGTAAGTAGCAATTTAATAAATAGTAAGGAACAATTTAATAAATAGTAAGTAACAATTTAATAAATAGTAAGTAACAATTTAATAAATAGTAAGTAGCAATTTAATAAATAGTGAGTAACAATTTAATAAATAGTAAGTAGCAATTTAATAAATAGTAAGTAACAATTTAATAAATAGTAAGTAACAATTTAATAAATAGTAAGTAACAATTTAATAAATAGTAAGTAACAATTTAATAAATAGTAAGTAGCAATTTAATAAATAGTGAGTAGCAATTTAATAAATAGTAAGTAGCAATTTAATAAATTGTAAGTAACAATTTAATAAATAGTAAGTAACAATTTAATAAATAGTAAGTAGCAATTTAGTAAATAGTGAGTAGCAATTTAACAAATAGTAAGTAGCAATTTAATGAATTGTAAGTAACAATTTAATAAATAGTAATTAACAATTTAATAAATAGTAATTAACAATTTAATAAATAGTAAGTAACAATTTAATAAATAGTACGTAACAATTTAATAAATAGTAGGTAACAATTTAGTAAATAGTTGGAAACAATTTAATAAATAGTAGGTAACAATTTAATAAATAGTTGGAAACAATTTAATAAATAGTAGGTAACAATTTAATAAATAGTAGGTAGCAATTTAATAAATAGTAAGTAGCAATTTAATAAATAGTAAGTAACAATTTAATAAATAGTAAGTAACAATTTAATAAATAGTAAGTAACAATTTAATAAATAGTAAGTAGCAATTTAATAAATAGTGAGTAGCAATTTAATAAATAGTAAGTAGCAATTTAATAAATTGTAAGTAACAATTTAATAAATAGTAAGTAACAATTTAATAAATAGTAAGTAGCAATTTAGTAAATAGTGAGTAGCAATTTAATAAATAGTAAGTAGCAATTTAATAAATTGTAAGTAACAATTTAATAAATAGTAATTAACAATTTAATAAATAGTAATTAACAATTTAATAAATAGTAAGTAACAATTTAATAAATAGTACGTAACAATTTAATAAATAGTAGGTAACAATTTAATAAATAGTTGGAAACAATTTAATAAATAGTAGGTAACAATTTAATAAATAGTAGGTAGCAATTTAATAAATAGTAAGTAGCAATTTAATAAATTGTAAGTAGCAATTTAATAAATAGTAAGTAGCAATTTAATAAATAGTAAGTAACAATATAATAAATAGTAAGTAACTATTTAATAAATAGTAAGTAACAATTTAATAAATAGTAAGTAGCAATTTAATAAATAGTGAGCAGCAATTTAATAAATAGTAGTTAACAATTTAATAAGTAGTAGGTAACAATTTAATAAATAGTAATTAACAATTTAATAAATAGTAAGTAACAATTTAATAAATAGTACGTAACAATTTAATAAATAGTAGGTAACAATTTAGTAAATAGTTGGAAACAATTTAATAAATAGTAGGTAACAATTTAATAAATAGTAGGTAGCAATTTAATAAATAGTAGGTAGCAATTTAATAAATAGTAGGTAACAATTTAATAAATAGTAGATAACAATTTAATATATTGTACGTAACAATTTAATAAATAGTAGGTAACAATTTAATAAATAGTAGGTAACAATTTAATAAATAGTAGCTAACAATTGAATAAATAGTGGGTAACAAATTAATAAATAGTAAGTAACAATTTAATAAATAGTAAGTAACAATTTAATAAATAGTAAGTAGCCACTTAATAAATAGTATGTAACAATTTAATAAATAGTAAGTAGCCATTTAAGAAATAGTAAGTAGCAATTTAATAAATAGGAAGTAGCAATTTCATAAATAGTAAGTAGCAATTTAATAAATAGTAAGAAGCAATTTAATAAATAGTAAGTAGCAATTTAATAAATAGTAAGTAGCCATTTAATAAATAGTAAGTAGCAATTTAATAAATAGTAAGTAGCAATTTAATAAATAGTAAGTAGCAATTTAATAAATAGTAAGTAACAATATAATAAATAGTAAGTAACTATTTAATAAATAGTAAGTAACGATTTAATAAATAGTAAGTAGCAATTTAGTAAATAGTGAGTAGCAATTTAATAAATAGTAGTTAACAATTTAATAAGTAGTAGGTAACAATTTAATAAATAGTAGGTAACAATTTAATAAATAGTAGGTAACAATTTAATAAATAGTAGATAACAATTTAATATATTGTACGTAACAATTTAATAAATAGTAGGTAACAATTTAATAAATAGTTGGAAACAATTTAATAAATAGTAGGTAACAATTTAATAAATAGTAGGTAGCAATTTAATAAATAGTAAGTAGCAATTTAATAAATAGTAAGTAACAATTTAATAAATAGTAAGTAACAATTTAATAAATAGTAAGTAACAATTTAATAAATAGTAAGTAGCAATTTAATAAATAGTGAGTAGCAATTTAATAAATAGTAAGTAGCAATTTAATAAATTGTAAGTAACAATTTAATAAATAGTAAGTAACAATTTAATAAATAGTAAGTAGCAATTTAGTAAATAGTGAGTAGCAATTTAATAAATAGTAAGTAGCAATTTAATAAATTGTAAGTAACAATTTAATAAATAGTAATTAACAATTTAATAAATAGTAATTAACAATTTAATAAATAGTAATTAACAATTTAATAAATAGTAAGTAACAATTTAATAAATAGTACGTAACAATTTAATAAATAGTAGGTAACAATTTAATAAATAGTTGGAAACAATTTAATAAATAGTAGGTAACAATTTAATAAATAGTAGGTAGCAATTTAATAAATAGTAAGTAGCAATTTAATAAATTGTAAGTAGCAATTTAATAAATAGTAAGTAGCAATTTAATAAATAGTAAGTAACAATATAATAAATAGTAAGTAACTATTTAATAAATAGTAAGTAACAATTTAATAAATAGTAAGTAGCAATTTAATAAATAGTGAGCAGCAATTTAATAAATAGTAGTTAACAATTTAATAAGTAGTAGGTAACAATTTAATAAATAGTAATTAACAATTTAATAAATAGTAAGTAACAATTTAATAAATAGTACGTAACAATTTAATAAATAGTAGGTAACAATTTAGTAAATAGTTGGAAACAATTTAATAAATAGTAGGTAACAATTTAATAAATAGTAGGTAGCAATTTAATAAATAGTAGGTAGCAATTTAATAAATAGTAGGTAACAATTTAATAAATAGTAGATAACAATTTAATATATTGTACGTAACAATTTAATAAATAGTAGGTAACAATTTAATAAATAGTAGGTAACAATTTAATAAATAGTAGCTAACAATTGAATAAATAGTGGGTAACAAATTAATAAATAGTAAGTAACAATTTAATAAATAGTAAGTAACAATTTAATAAATAGTAAGTAGCCACTTAATAAATAGTATGTAACAATTTAATAAATAGTAAGTAGCCATTTAAGAAATAGTAAGTAGCAATTTAATAAATAGGAAGTAGCAATTTCATAAATAGTAAGTAGCAATTTAATAAATAGTAAGAAGCAATTTAATAAATAGTAAGTAGCAATTTAATAAATAGTAAGTAGCAATTTAATAAATAGTAAGTAGCAATTTAATAAATAATACGTAGCAATTTAATAAATTGTAAGTAGCAATTTAATAATCAGTAAGTAGCAATTTAATAAATAGTAAGTAACAATTTAATGAATAGTAAGTAACAATTTAATAAATAGTAAGTAACAATTTAATAAATAGTAATTAACAATTTAATAAATAGTAATTAACAATTTAATAAATAGTAGGTAACAATTTAATAAATAGTAGGTAACATTTTAATAAACAGAAGGTAACAATTTAATATATAGTAGGTAACAATTTAATAAATAGTAGGTAACAATTTAATAAATAGTAGGTAACAATTTAATAAATAGTATGTAACAATTTAATAATTAGTAGGTAACAATTTAATAAATAGTAGGTAACAATTTAATAAATAGTAGGTAACAATTTAATAAATAGTGGGTAACAATTTAATAAATAGTAAGGAGCAATTTAATAAATAATAAGTAGCCATTTAATAAATAGTAAGTAGCAATTTAATCAATAGTAAGTAGCAATTTAATAAATAGTAAGTAGCAATTTAATAAAGAGTAAGAAGCAATTTAATAAATAGTAAGTAGCAATTTAATAAATAGTAAGTAGCAATTTAATAAATAGTAAGTAGCAATTTAATAAATAGTAAGTTGCAATTTAATAAATAGTAAGAAGCAATTTAATAAATTGTAAGTAGCAATTTAATAAATAGTAAGTAGCATTTTAATAAATAGTAAGTAACAATTTAATAAATAGTAAGTAACAATTTAATAAAGAGTAAGTAACAATTTAATAAATAGTAAGTAGCAATTTAATAAATAGTGAGTAGCAATTTAATAAATAGTTAGTAGCAATTTAATAAATTGTAAGTAACAATTTAATAAATAGTAATTAACAATTTAATAAATAGTAATTAACAATTGAATAAATAGTAAGTAACAATTTAATAAATAGTAAGTAACAATTTAATAAATTGTATGTAACAATTTAATAAATAGTAGGTAACAATTTAATAAATAGTAGGTAACAATTAAATAAATAGTAGGTAACAATTTAATAAATACTAGGTAACAATTTAATAAATACTAGGTAACAATTTAATAAATAGTAGGTAACAATTTAATAAATAGTAGGTAACAATTTAATAAATAGTAGCTAACAATTTAATAAATAGTGGGTAACAAATTAATAAATAGTAAGTAACAATTTAATAAATAGTAAGTAACAATTTAATAAATAGTAAGTAGCCACTTAATAAATAGTATGTAACAATTTAATTAATAGTAAGTAGCCATTTAATAAATAGTAAGTAGCAATTTAATAAATAGTAAGTAGCAATTTAATAAATAGTAAGTAGCAATTTAATAAATAGTAAGTAGCAATTTAATAAATAGTAAGAAGCAATTTAATAAATAGTAAGTAGCAATTTAATAAATAGTAAGAAGCAATTTAATAAATAGTAAGTAGCAATTTAATAAATAGTAAGTAGCAATTTAATAAATAGTAAGTAGCAATTTAATAAATAGTAAGTAACAATATAATAAATAGTAAGTAACTATTTAATAAATAGTAAGTAACAATTTAATAAATAGTAAGTAGCAATTTAATAAATAGTGAGTAGCAATTTAATAAATAGTAGTTAACAATTTAATAAGTAGTAGGTAACAATTTAATAAATAGTAGGTAACAATTTAATAAATAGTAGGTAACAATTTAATAAATAGTAGATAACAATTTAATATATTGTACGTAACAATTTAATAAATAGTAGGTAACAATTTAATAAATAGTTGGAAACAATTTAATAAATAGTAGGTAACAATTTAATAAATAGTAGGTAGCAATTTAATAAATAGTAAGTAGCAATTTAATAAATAGTAAGTAACAATTTAATAAATAGTAAGTAACAATTTAATAAATAGTAAGTAACAATTTAATAAATAGTAAGTAGCAATTTAATAAATAGTGAGTAGCAATTTAATAAATAGTAAGTAGCAATTTAATAAATTGTAAGTAACAATTTAATAAATAGTAAGTAACAATTTAATAAATAGTAAGTAGCAATTTAATAAATAGTGAGTAGCAATTTAATAAATAGTAAGTAGCAATTTAATAAATTGTAAGTAACAATTTAATAAATAGTAATTAACAATTTAATAAATAGTAATTAACAATTTAATAAATAGTAAGTAACAATTTAATAAATAGTACGTAACAATTTAATAAATAGTAGGTAACAATTTAATAAATAGTTGGAAACAATTGAATAAATAGTAGGTAACAATTTAATAAATAGTAGGTAGCAATTTAATAAATAGTAGGTAGCAATTTAATAAATAGTAAGTAGCAATTTCATAAATAGTAAGTAGCAATTTAATAAATAGTAAGTAGCAATTTAATAAATAGTAAGTAGCAATTCAATAAATTGTAAGTAGCAATTTAATAAATAGTAAGTAGCAATTTAATAAATAGTAAGTAACAATTTAATAAATAGTAAGTAACAATTTAATAAATAGTAAGTAACAATTTAATAAATAGTAAGTAGCAATTTAATAAATAGTGAATAGCAATTTAATAAATAGTAAGTAGCAATTTAATAAATTGTAAGTAACAATTTAATAAATAGTAATTAACAATTTAATAAATAGTAATTAACAATTTAATAAATAGTAAGAAACAATTTAATAAATGGGAAGTAACAATTTAATAAATATTAAGTAACAATTTAATAAATAGTAAGTAACAATTTAATAAATAGTAAGAAACAATTTAAAAAATTGTATGTAACAATTTAATAAATAGTAGGTAACAATTTAATAAATAGTAGGTAACAATTTAATAAATAGAAGGTAACAATTTAATAAATACTAGTTAACAATTTAATAAACAGTAGGTAACAATTTAATAAATAGTACGTAACAATTTAATAAATAGTAGGTAACAATTTAATAAATAGTTGGAAACAATTTAATAAATAGTAGGTAACAATTTAATAAATAGTAGGTAGCAATTTAATAAATAGCAGGTAGCAATTTAATAAATAGTAGGTAACAAATTTAATAAATAGTAGGTAACATTTTAATAAATAGTAGGTAACAATTTAATAAATAGTAGGTAACAATTTAATAAATAGTAGGTAACAATTTAATAAATAGTAGGTAACAATTTAATAAATAGTAGGTAACAATT
Organism: Andrena chrysosceles; assembly: GCA_963855975.1. Classification (NCBI taxonomy): domain Eukaryota; kingdom Metazoa; phylum Arthropoda; class Insecta; order Hymenoptera; family Andrenidae; genus Andrena; species Andrena chrysosceles. Next base: position 1,431,531 of record CAWLCU010000486.1, read on the forward strand.
TAATAAATAGTGGGTAACAATTTAATAAATAGTAGGTAGCAATTTAATAAATAGTAGGTAGCAATTTAAAAAATAGTAGGTAACGATTTAATAAATAGTAGGTAACATTTTATATAATAGTAGGTAACAATTTAATAAATAGTAGGTAACAATTTAATAAATAGTAGTTAACAATTTAATAAATAGTAGATAACAATTTAATAAATAGTATGTAACAATTTAATAAATAGTAGGTAACAATTTAATAAATAGTAGATAACAATTTAATATATTGTACGTAACAATTTATTAAATAGTAGGTAACAATTTAATAAATAGTTGGAAACAATTTAATAAATAGTAGGTAACAATTTAATAAATAGTAGGTAGCAATTTAATAAATAGTAGGTAGCCATTTAATAAATAGTAGGTAACAATTTAATAAATAGTAGCTAACAATTTAATAAATAGTGGGTAACAAATTAATAAATAGTAAGTAACAATTTAATAAATAGTAAGTAACAATTTAATAAATAGTAAGTAGCCACTTAATAAATAGTATGTAACAATTTAATAAATAGTAAGTAGCCATTTAATAAATAGTAAGTAGCAATTTAATAAATAGTAAGTAGCAATTTAATAAATAGTAAGTAGCAATTTAATAAATAGTAAGAAGCAATTTAATAAATAGTAAGTAGCAATTTAATAAATAGTAAGTAGCAATTTAATAAATAGTAAGTAGCAATTTAATAAATAGTAAGTAGCAATTTAATAAATTGTAAGTAGCAATTTAATAAACAGTAAGTAGCAATTTAATAAAGAGTAAGTAACAATTTAATGAATAGTAAGTAACAATTTAATAAATAGTAAGTAACAATTTAATAAATAGTAATTAACAGTTTAATAAATAGTAGGTAACAATTTAATAAATAGTAGGTAACATTTTAATAAACAGAAGGTAACAATTTAATATATAGTAGGTAACAATTTAATAAATAGTAGGTAACAATTTAATAAATAGTAGGTAACAATTTAATAAATAGTATGTAACAATTTAATAAATAGTAGGTAACAATTTAATAAATAGTATGTAACAATTTAATAAATAGTAGGTAACAATTTAATAAATAGTGGGTAACAATTTAATAAATAGTAAGGAGCAATTTAATAAATAATAAGTAGCCATTAATATATAGTAAGTAGCAATTTAATCAATAGTAAGTAGCAATTTAATAAATAGTAAGTAGCAATTTAATAAATAGTAAGAAGCAATTTAATAAATAGTAAGTAGCAATTTAATAAATAGTAAGTAGCAATTTAATAAATAGTAAGTAGCAATTTAATAAATAGTAAGTAGCAATTTAATAAATTGTAAGTAGCAATTTAATAAATAGTAAGTAGCATTTTAATAAATAGTATGTAACAATTTAATAAATAGTAGGTAACAATTTAATAAATAGTAGATAACAATTTAATATATTGTACGTAACAATTTAATAAATAGTAGGTAACAATTTAATAAATAGTTGGAAACAATTTAATAAATAGTAGGTAACAATTTAATAAATAGTAGGTAGCAATTTAATAAATAGTAGGTAGCCATTTAATAAATAGTAGGTAACAATTTAATAAATAGTAGCTAACAATTTAATAAATAGTGGGTAACAAATTAATAAATAGTAAGTAACAATTTAATAAATAGTAAGTAACAATTTAATAAATAGTAAGTAGCCACTTAATAAATAGTATGTAACAATTTAATTAATAGTAAGTAGCCATTTAATAAATAGTAAGTAGCAATTTAATAAATAGTAAGTAGCAATTTAATAAATAGTAAGTAGCAATTTAATAAATAGTAAGTAGCAATTTAATAAATAGTAAGAAGCAATTTAATAAATAGTAAGTAGCAATTTAATAAATAGTAAGAAGCAATTTAATAAATAGTAAGTAGCAATTTAATAAATAGTAAGTAGCAATTTAATAAATAGTAAGTAGCAATTTAATAAATAGTAAGTTGCAATTTAATAAATAGTAAGAAGCAATTTAATAAATTGTAAGTAGCAATTTAATAAATAGTAAGTAGCATTTTAATAAATAGTAAGTAACAATTTAATAAATAGTAAGTAACAATTTAATAAAGAGTAAGTAACAATTTAATAAATAGTAAGTAGCAATTTAATAAATAGTGAGTAGCAATTTAATAAATAGTTAGTAGCAATTTAATAAATTGTAAGTAACAATTTAATAAATAGTAATTAACAATTTAATAAATAGTAATTAACAATTGAATAAATAGTAAGTAACAATTTAATAAATAGTAAGTAACAATTTAATAAATTGTATGTAACAATTTAATAAATAGTAGGTAACAATTTAATAAATAGTAGGTAACAATTAAATAAATAGTAGGTAACAATTTAATAAATACTAGGTAACAATTTAATAAATACTAGGTAACAATTTAATAAATAGTAGGTAACAATTTAATAAATAGTAGGTAACAATTTAATAAATAGTAGCTAACAATTTAATAAATAGTGGGTAACAAATTAATAAATAGTAAGTAACAATTTAATAAATAGTAAGTAACAATTTAATAAATAGTAAGTAGCCACTTAATAAATAGTATGTAACAATTTAATTAATAGTAAGTAGCCATTTAATAAATAGTAAGTAGCAATTTAATAAATAGTAAGTAGCAATTTAATAAATAGTAAGTAGCAATTTAATAAATAGTAAGTAGCAATTTAATAAATAGTAAGAAGCAATTTAATAAATAGTAAGTAGCAATTTAATAAATAGTAAGAAGCAATTTAATAAATAGTAAGTAGCAATTTAATAAATAGTAAGTAGCAATTTAATAAATAGTAAGTAGCAATTTAATAAATAGTAAGTAACAATATAATAAATAGTAAGTAACTATTTAATAAATAGTAAGTAACAATTTAATAAATAGTAAGTAGCAATTTAATAAATAGTGAGTAGCAATTTAATAAATAGTAGTTAACAATTTAATAAGTAGTAGGTAACAATTTAATAAATAGTAGGTAACAATTTAATAAATAGTAGGTAACAATTTAATAAATAGTAGATAACAATTTAATATATTGTACGTAACAATTTAATAAATAGTAGGTAACAATTTAATAAATAGTTGGAAACAATTTAATAAATAGTAGGTAACAATTTAATAAATAGTAGGTAGCAATTTAATAAATAGTAAGTAGCAATTTAATAAATAGTAAGTAACAATTTAATAAATAGTAAGTAACAATTTAATAAATAGTAAGTAACAATTTAATAAATAGTAAGTAGCAATTTAATAAATAGTGAGTAGCAATTTAATAAATAGTAAGTAGCAATTTAATAAATTGTAAGTAACAATTTAATAAATAGTAAGTAACAATTTAATAAATAGTAAGTAGCAATTTAATAAATAGTGAGTAGCAATTTAATAAATAGTAAGTAGCAATTTAATAAATTGTAAGTAACAATTTAATAAATAGTAATTAACAATTTAATAAATAGTAATTAACAATTTAATAAATAGTAAGTAACAATTTAATAAATAGTACGTAACAATTTAATAAATAGTAGGTAACAATTTAATAAATAGTTGGAAACAATTGAATAAATAGTAGGTAACAATTTAATAAATAGTAGGTAGCAATTTAATAAATAGTAGGTAGCAATTTAATAAATAGTAAGTAGCAATTTCATAAATAGTAAGTAGCAATTTAATAAATAGTAAGTAGCAATTTAATAAATAGTAAGTAGCAATTCAATAAATTGTAAGTAGCAATTTAATAAATAGTAAGTAGCAATTTAATAAATAGTAAGTAACAATTTAATAAATAGTAAGTAACAATTTAATAAATAGTAAGTAACAATTTAATAAATAGTAAGTAGCAATTTAATAAATAGTGAATAGCAATTTAATAAATAGTAAGTAGCAATTTAATAAATTGTAAGTAACAATTTAATAAATAGTAATTAACAATTTAATAAATAGTAATTAACAATTTAATAAATAGTAAGAAACAATTTAATAAATGGGAAGTAACAATTTAATAAATATTAAGTAACAATTTAATAAATAGTAAGTAACAATTTAATAAATAGTAAGAAACAATTTAAAAAATTGTATGTAACAATTTAATAAATAGTAGGTAACAATTTAATAAATAGTAGGTAACAATTTAATAAATAGAAGGTAACAATTTAATAAATACTAGTTAACAATTTAATAAACAGTAGGTAACAATTTAATAAATAGTACGTAACAATTTAATAAATAGTAGGTAACAATTTAATAAATAGTTGGAAACAATTTAATAAATAGTAGGTAACAATTTAATAAATAGTAGGTAGCAATTTAATAAATAGCAGGTAGCAATTTAATAAATAGTAGGTAACAAATTTAATAAATAGTAGGTAACATTTTAATAAATAGTAGGTAACAATTTAATAAATAGTAGGTAACAATTTAATAAATAGTAGGTAACAATTTAATAAATAGTAGGTAACAATTTAATAAATAGTAGGTAACAATTTAATAAATAGTGGGTAACAATTTAATAAATAGTAGGTAGCAATTTAATAAATAGTAGGTAGCAATTTAAAAAATAGTAGGTAACGATTTAATAAATAGTAGGTAACATTTTATATAATAGTAGGTAACAATTTAATAAATAGTAGGTAACAATTTAATAAATAGTAGTTAACAATTTAATAAATAGTAGATAACAATTTAATAAATAGTATGTAACAATTTAATAAATAGTAGGTAACAATTTAATAAATAGTAGATAACAATTTAATATATTGTACGTAACAATTTATTAAATAGTAGGTAACAATTTAATAAATAGTTGGAAACAATTTAATAAATAGTAGGTAACAATTTAATAAATAGTAGGTAGCAATTTAATAAATAGTAGGTAGCCATTTAATAAATAGTAGGTAACAATTTAATAAATAGTAGCTAACAATTTAATAAATAGTGGGTAACAAATTAATAAATAGTAAGTAACAATTTAATAAATAGTAAGTAACAATTTAATAAATAGTAGGTAACAATTTAATAAATAGTAGGTAACAATTTAATAAATAGTATGTAACAATTTAATAAATAGTAGGTAACAATTTAATAAATAGTAGGTAACAATTTAATAAATAGTAGGTAACAATTTAATAAATAGTAGGTAACAATTTAATAAATAGTAGGTAACAATTTAATAAATAGTGGGTAACAATTTAATAAATAGTAAGGAGCAATTTAATAAATAATAAGTAGCCATTAATATATAGTAAGTAGCAATTTAATCAATAGTAAGTAGCAATTTAATAAATAGTAAGTAGCAATTTAATAAATAGTAAGAAGCAATTTAATAAATAGTAAGTAGCAATTTAATAAATAGTAAGTAGCAATTTAATAAATAGTAAGTAGCAATTTAATAAATAGTAAGTAGCAATTTAATAAATTGTAAGTAGCAATTTAATAAATAGTAAGTAGCATTTTAATAAATAGTATGTAACAATTTAATAAATAGTAGGTAACAATTTAATAAATAGTAGATAACAATTTAATATATTGTACGTAACAATTTAATAAATAGTAGGTAACAATTTAATAAATAGTTGGAAACAATTTAATAAATAGTAGGTAACAATTTAATAAATAGTAGGTAGCAATTTAATAAATAGTAGGTAGCCATTTAATAAATAGTAGGTAACAATTTAATAAATAGTAGCTAACAATTTAATAAATAGTGGGTAACAAATTAATAAATAGTAAGTAACAATTTAATAAATAGTAAGTAACAATTTAATAAATAGTAAGTAGCCACTTAATAAATAGTATGTAACAATTTAATAAATAGTAAGTAGCCATTTAATAAATAGTAAGTAGCAATTTAATAAATAGTAAGTAGCAATTTAATAAATAATACGTAGCAATTTAGTAAATTGTAAGTAGCAATTTAATAAACAGTAAGTAGCAATTTAATAAATAGTAAGTAACAATTTAATGAATAGTAAGTAACAATTTAATAAATAGTAAGTAACAATTTAATAAATAGTAATTAACAATTTAATAAATAGTAATTATCAATTTAATAAATTGTAGATAACAATTTAATATATTGTACGTAACAATTTAATAAATAGTAGGTAACAATTTAATAAATAGTTGGAAACAATTTAATAAATAGTAGGTAACAATTTAATAAATAGTAGGTAGCAATTTAATAAATAGTAGGTAACAATTTAATAAATAGTATGTAACAATTTAATAAATAGTAGGTAACAATTTAATAAATAGTAGGTAACAATTTAATAAATAGTAGGTAACAATTTAATAAATAGTAGGTAACAATTAAATAAATAGTGGGTAACAATTTAATAAATAGTAAGGAGCAATTTAATAAATAATAAGTAGCCATTTAATAAATAGTAAGTAGCAATTTAATCAATAGTAAGTAGCAATTTAATAAATAGTAAGTAGCAATTTAATAAATAGTAAGAAGCAATTTAATAAATAGTAAGTAGCAATTTAATAAATAGTAAGTAGCAATTTAATAAATAGTAAGTAACAATTTAATAAACAGTAAGTAACAATTTAATAAATAGTAAGTAGCAATTTAATAAATAGTGAGTAGCAATTTAATAAATAGTAAGTAGCAATTTAATAAATTGTAAGTAACAATTTAATAAATAGTAATTAACAATTAATAAATAGTAATTAACAATTTAATAAATAGTAAGTAACAATTTAATAAATTGTAAGTAACAATTTAATAAATATTAAGTAACAATTTAATAAATAGTAAGTAACAATTTAATAAATAGTAAGTAACAATTTAATAAATTGTATGTAACAATTTAATAAATAGTAGGTAACAATTTAATAAATAGTAGGTAACAATTAAATAAATAGTTGGTAACAATTTAATAAATACTAGGTAACAATTTAATAAATAGTAGGTAACAATTTAATAAATAGTAGGTAACAAATTAATAAATAGTAGGTAACAATTTAATAAATAGTAGGTAACAATTTAATAAATAGTAGGTAACAATTTAATAAATAGAAGCTAACAATTTAATAAATAGTGGGTAACAAATTAATAAATAGTAAGTAACAATTTAATAAATAGTATGTAACAATTTAATAAATAGTAAGTAGCCACTTAATAAATAGTATGTAACAATTTAATTAATAGTAAGTAGCCATTTAATAAATAGTAAGTAGCAATTTAATAAATAGTAAGTAGCAATTTAATAAATAGTAAGTAGCAATTTAATAAATAGTAAGAAGCAATTTAATAAATAGTAAGTAGCAATTTAATAAATAGTAAGTAGCAATTTAATAAATAGTAAGTAGCAATTTAATAAATAATACGTAGCAATTTAATAAATTGTATGTAGCAATTTAATAAACAGTAAGTAGCAATTTAATAAATAGTAAGTAACAATTTAATGAATAGTATGTAACAATTTAATAAATAGTAAGTAACAATTTAATAAATAGTAATTAACAATTTAATAAATAGTAATTAACAATTTAATAAATAGTAGGTAACAATTTAATAAATAGTAGGTAACATTTTAATAAACAGAAGGTAACAATGTAATATATAGTAGGTAACAATTTAATAAATAGTAAGTAACAATTTAATAAATAGTAGTTAACAATTTAATAAATAGTAGATAACAATTTAATAAATAGTATGTAACAATTTAATAAATAGTAGGTAACAATTTAATAAATAGTAGATAACAATTTAATAAATTGTATGTAACAATTTAATAAATAGTAGGTAACAATTTAATAAATAGTTGGAAACAATTTAATAAATAGTAGGTAACAATTTAATAAATAGTAGGTAGCAATTTAATAAATAGTAGGTAGCCATTTAATAAATAGTAGGTAACAATTTAGTAAATAGTAGCTAACAATTTAATAAATAGTGGGTAACAAATTAATAAATAGTAAGTAACAATTTAATAAATAGTAAGTAACAATTTAATAAATAGTAAGTAGCCACTTAATAAATAGTATGTAACAATTTAATAAATAGTAAGTAGCCATTTAATAAATAGTAAGTAGCAATTTAATAAATAGTAAGTAGCAATTTAATAAATAGTAAGTAGCAATTTAATAAATAGTAAGAAGCAATTTAATAAATAGTATGTAACAATTTAATAAATAGTAGGTAACAATTTAATAAATAGTAGATAACAATTTAATATATTGTACGTAACAATTTAATAAATAGTAGGTAACAATTTAATAAATAGTTGGAAACAATTTAATAAATAGTAGGTAACAATTTAATAAATAGTAGGTAGCAATTTAATAAATAGTAGGTAGCCATTTAATAAATAGTAGGTAACAATTTAATAAATAGTAGCTAACAATTTAATAAATAGTGGGTAACAAATTAATAAATAGTAAGTAACAATTTAATAAATAGTAAGTAACAATTTAATAAATAGTAAGTAGCCACTTAATAAATAGTATGTAACAATTTAATAAATAGTAAGTAGCCATTTAATAAATAGTAAGTAGCAATTTAATAAATAGTAAGTAGCAATTTAATAAATAATACGTAGCAATTTAGTAAATTGTAAGTAGCAATTTAATAAACAGTAAGTAGCAATTTAATAAATAGTAAGTAACAATTTAATGAATAGTAAGTAACAATTTAATAAATAGTAAGTAACAATTTAATAAATAGTAATTAACAATTTAATAAATAGTAATTATCAATTTAATAAATTGTAGATAACAATTTAATATATTGTACGTAACAATTTAATAAATAGTAGGTAACAATTTAATAAATAGTTGGAAACAATTTAATAAATAGTAGGTAACAATTTAATAAATAGTAGGTAGCAATTTAATAAATAGTAGGTAACAATTTAATAAATAGTATGTAACAATTTAATAAATAGTAGGTAACAATTTAATAAATAGTAGGTAACAATTTAATAAATAGTAGGTAACAATTTAATAAATAGTAGGTAACAATTAAATAAATAGTGGGTAACAATTTAATAAATAGTAAGGAGCAATTTAATAAATAATAAGTAGCCATTTAATAAATAGTAAGTAGCAATTTAATCAATAGTAAGTAGCAATTTAATAAATAGTAAGTAGCAATTTAATAAATAGTAAGAAGCAATTTAATAAATAGTAAGTAGCAATTTAATAAATAGTAAGTAGCAATTTAATAAATAGTAAGTAACAATTTAATAAACAGTAAGTAACAATTTAATAAATAGTAAGTAGCAATTTAATAAATAGTGAGTAGCAATTTAATAAATAGTAAGTAGCAATTTAATAAATTGTAAGTAACAATTTAATAAATAGTAATTAACAATTAATAAATAGTAATTAACAATTTAATAAATAGTAAGTAACAATTTAATAAATTGTAAGTAACAATTTAATAAATATTAAGTAACAATTTAATAAATAGTAAGTAACAATTTAATAAATAGTAAGTAACAATTTAATAAATTGTATGTAACAATTTAATAAATAGTAGGTAACAATTTAATAAATAGTAGGTAACAATTAAATAAATAGTTGGTAACAATTTAATAAATACTAGGTAACAATTTAATAAATAGTAGGTAACAATTTAATAAATAGTAGGTAACAAATTAATAAATAGTAGGTAACAATTTAATAAATAGTAGGTAACAATTTAATAAATAGTAGGTAACAATTTAATAAATAGAAGCTAACAATTTAATAAATAGTGGGTAACAAATTAATAAATAGTAAGTAACAATTTAATAAATAGTAAGTAACAATTTAATAAATAGTAAGTAGCCACTTAATAAATAGTATGTAACAATTTAATTAATAGTAAGTAGCCATTTAATAAATAGTAAGTAGCAATTTAATAAATAGTAAGTAGCAATTTAATAAATAGTAAGTAGCAATTTAATAAATAGTAAGAAGCAATTTAATAAATAGTAAGTAGCAATTTAATAAATAGTAAGTAGCAATTTAATAAATAGTAAGTAGCAATTTAATAAATAGTAATTAACAATTTAATAAATAGTAGGTAACAATTTAATAAATAGTAGGTAACATTTTAATAAACAGAAGGTAACAATGTAATATATAGTAGGTAACAATTTAATAAATAGTAAGTAACAATTTAATAAATAGTAGTTAACAATTTAATAAATAGTAGATAACAATTTAATAAATAGTATGTAACAATTTAATAAATAGTAGGTAACAATTTAATAAATAGTAGATAACAATTTAATAAATTGTATGTAACAATTTAATAAATAGTAGGTAACAATTTAATAAATAGTTGGAAACAATTTAATAAATAGTAGGTAACAATTTAATAAATAGTAGGTAGCAATTTAATAAATAGTAGGTAGCCATTTAATAAATAGTAGGTAACAATTTAGTAAATAGTAGCTAACAATTTAATAAATAGTGGGTAACAAATTAATAAATAGTAAGTAACAATTTAATAAATAGTAAGTAACAATTTAATAAATAGTAAGTAGCCACTTAATAAATAGTATGTAACAATTTAATAAATAGTAAGTAGCCATTTAATAAATAGTAAGTAGCAATTTAATAAATAGTAAGTAGCAATTTAATAAATAGTAAGTAGCAATTTAATAAATAGTAAGAAGCAATTTAATAAATAGTAAGTAGCAATTTAATAAATAGTAAGTAGCAATTTAATAAATAGTAAGTAGCAATTTAATAAATAGTAAGTAGCAATTTAATAAATTGTAAGTAACAATTTAATAAATAGTAAGTAACAATTTAATAAATAGTAATTAACAATTTAATAAATAGTAGGTAACAATTTAATAAATAGTAGGTAACATTTTAATAAACAGAAGGTAACAATTTAATATATAGTAGGTAACAATTTAATAAATAGTAGGTAACAATTTAATAAATAGTAGGTAACAATTTAATAAATAGTATGTAACAATTTAATAAATAGTAGGTAACAATTTAATAAATAGTAGGTAACAATTTAATAAATAGTAGGTAACAATTTAATAAATAGTGGGTAACAATTTAATAAATAGTAAGGAGCAATTTAATAAATAATAAGTAGCCATTAATAAATAGTAAGTAGCAATTTAATCAATAGTAAGTAGCAATTTAATAAATAGTAAGTAGCAATTTAATAAATAGTAAGAAGCAATTTAATAAATAGTAAGTAGCAATTTAATAAATAGTAAGTAGCAATTTAATAAATAGTAAGTAGCCATTTAATAAATAGTAAGTAGCAATTTAATAAATTGTAAGTAGCAATTTAATAAATAGTAAGTAGCATTTTAATAAATAGTATGTAACAATTTAATAAATAGTAGGTAACAATTTAATAAATAGTAGATAACAATTTAATATATTGTACGTAACAATTTAATAAATAGTAGGTAACAATTTAATAAATAGTAGGTAGCAATTTAATAAATAGTAGGTAGCCATTTAATAAATAGTATGTAACAATTTAATTAATAGTAAGTAGCCATTTAATAAATAGTAAGTAGCAATTTAATAAATAGTAAGTAGCAATTTAATAAATAGTAAGTAGCAATTTAATAAATAGTAAGAAGCAATTTAATAAATAGTAAGTAGCAATTTAATAAATAGTAAGTAGCAATTTAATAAATAGTAAGTAGCAATTTAATAAATAATACGTAGCAATTTAATAAATTGTATGTAGCAATTTAATAAACAGTAAGTAGCAATTTAATAAATAGTAAGTAACAATTTAATGAATAGTATGTAACAATTTAATAAATAGTAAGTAACAATTTAATAAATAGTAATTAACAATTTAATAAATAGTAATTAACAATTTAATAAATAGTAGGTAACAATTTAATAAATAGTAGGTAACATTTTAATAAACAGAAGGTAACAATGTAATATATAGTAGGTAACAATTTAATAAATAGTAAGTAACAATTTAATAAATAGTAAGTAACAATTTAATAAATAGTAAGTAACAATTTAATAAATTGTATGTAACAATTTAATAAATAGTAGGTAACAATTTAATAAATAGTAGGTAACAATTAAATAAATAGTAGGTAACAATTTAATAAATACTAGGTAACAATTTAATAAATAGTAGGTAATAATTTAATAAATAGTAGGTAACAAATTAATAAATAGTAGGTAACAATTTAATAAATAGTAGGTAAGGTTTTAATAAATAGTAGGTAAGGTTTTAATAAATAGTAGGTAACAATTTAATAAATAGTAGGTAACAATTTAATAAATAGAAGCTAACAATTTAATAAATAGTGGGTAACAAATTAATAAATAGTAAGTAACAATTTAATAAATAGTAAGTAACAATTTAATAAATAGTAAGTAGCCACTTAATAAATAGTATGTAACAATTTAATTAATAGTAAGTAGCCATTTAATAAATAGCAAGTAGCAATTTAATAAATAGTAAGTAGCAATTTAATAAATAGTAAGTAGCAATTTAATAAATAGTAAGAAGCAATTTAATAAATAGTAAGTAGCAATTTAATAAATAGTAAGTAGCAATTTAATAAATAGTAAGTAGCAATTTAATAAATAATACGTAGCAATTTAATAAATAGTAAGTAGCAATTTAATAAATAGTAAGTAGCAATTTAATAAATAATACGTAGCAATTTAATAAATTGTATGTAGCAATTTAATAAACAGTAAGTAGCAATTTAATAAATAGTAAGTAACAATTTAATGAATAGTATGTAACAATTTAATAAATAGTAAGTAACAATTTAATAAATAGTAATTAACAATTTAATAAATAGTAATTAACAATTTAATAAATAGTAGGTAACAATTTAATAAATAGTAGGTAACATTTTAATAAACAGAAGGTAACAATGTAATAAATAGTAAGTAACAATTTAATAAATAGTAAGTAACAATTTAATAAATAGTAAGTAGCCACTTAATAAATAGTATGTAACAATTTAATTAATAGTAAGTAGCCATTTAATAAATAGCAAGTAGCCACTTAATAAATAGTATGTAACAATTTAATTAATAGTAAGTAGCCATTTAATAAATAGTAAGTAGCAATTTAATAAATAGTAAGTAGCAATTTAATAAATAGTAAGTAGCAATTTAATAAATAGTAAGAAGCAATTTAATAAATAGTAAGTAGCAATTTAATAAATAGTAAGTAGCAATTTAATAAATAGTAAGTAGCAATTTAATAAATAATACGTAGCAATTTAATAAATTGTATGTAGCAATTTAATAAACAGTAAGTAGCAATTTAATAAATAGTAAGTAACAATTTAATGAATAGTATGTAACAATTTAATAAATAGTAAGTAGCAATTTAATAAATAGTAAGTAACAATTTAATAAACAGTAAGTAACAATTTAATAAATAGTAAGTAGCAATTTAATAAATAGTGAGTAGCAATTTAATAAATAGTAAGTAGCAATTTAATAAATTGTAAGTAACAATTTAATAAATAGTAATTAACAATTAATAAATAGTAATTAACAATTTAATAAATAGTAAGTAACAATTTAATAAATTGTAAGTAACAATTTAATAAATATTAAGTAACAATTTAATAAATAGTAAGTAACAATTTAATAAATAGTAAGTAACAATTTAATAAATTGTATGTAACAATTTAATAAATAGTAGGTAACAATTTAATAAATAGTAGGTAACAATTAAATAAATAGTTGGTAACAATTTAATAAATACTAGGTAACAATTTAATAAATAGTAGGTAACAATTTAATAAATAGTAGGTAACAAATTAATAAATAGTAGGTAACAATTTAATAAATAGTAGGTAACAATTTAATAAATAGTAGGTAACAATTTAATAAATAGAAGCTAACAATTTAATAAATAGTGGGTAACAAATTAATAAATAGTAAGTAACAATTTAATAAATAGTAAGTAACAATTTAATAAATAGTAAGTAGCCACTTAATAAATAGTATGTAACAATTTAATTAATAGTAAGTAGCCATTTAATAAATAGTAAGTAGCAATTTAATAAATAGTAAGTAGCAATTTAATAAATAGTAAGTAGCAATTTAATAAATAGTAAGAAGCAATTTAATAAATAGTAAGTAGCAATTTAATAAATAGTAAGTAGCAATTTAATAAATAGTAAGTAGCAATTTAATAAATAATACGTAGCAATTTAATAAATTGTATGTAGCAATTTAATAAACAGTAAGTAGCAATTTAATAAATAGTAAGTAACAATTTAATGAATAGTATGTAACAATTTAATAAATAGTAAGTAACAATTTAATAAATAGTAATTAACAATTTAATAAATAGTAATTAACAATTTAATAAATAGTAGGTAACAATTTAATAAATAGTAGGTAACATTTTAATAAACAGAAGGTAACAATGTAATATATAGTAGGTAACAATTTAATAAATAGTAAGTAACAATTTAATAAATAGTAGTTAACAATTTAATAAATAGTAGATAACAATTTAATAAATAGTATGTAACAATTTAATAAATAGTAGGTAACAATTTAATAAATAGTAGATAACAATTTAATAAATTGTATGTAACAATTTAATAAATAGTAGGTAACAATTTAATAAATAGTTGGAAACAATTTAATAAATAGTAGGTAACAATTTAATAAATAGTAGGTAGCAATTTAATAAATAGTAGGTAGCCATTTAATAAATAGTAGGTAACAATTTAGTAAATAGTAGCTAACAATTTAATAAATAGTGGGTAACAAATTAATAAATAGTAAGTAACAATTTAATAAATAGTAAGTAACAATTTAATAAATAGTAAGTAGCCACTTAATAAATAGTATGTAACAATTTAATAAATAGTAAGTAGCCATTTAATAAATAGTAAGTAGCAATTTAATAAATAGTAAGTAGCAATTTAATAAATAGTAAGTAGCAATTTAATAAATAGTAAGAAGCAATTTAATAAATAGTAAGTAGCAATTTAATAAATAGTAAGTAGCAATTTAATAAATAGTAAGTAGCAATTTAATAAATAGTAAGTAGCAATTTAATAAATTGTAAGTAGCAATTTAATAAACAGTAAGTAGCAATTTAATAAAGAGTAAGTAACAATTTAATGAATAGTAAGTAACAATTTAATAAATAGTAAGTAACAATTTAATAAATAGTAATTAACAATTTAATAAATAGTAGGTAACAATTTAATAAATAGTAGGTAACATTTTAATAAACAGAAGGTAACAATTTAATATATAGTAGGTAACAATTTAATAAATAGTAGGTAACAATTTAATAAATAGTAGGTAACAATTTAATAAATAGTATGTAACAATTTAATAAATAGTAGGTAACAATTTAATAAATAGTAGGTAACAATTTAATAAATAGTAGGTAACAATTTAATAAATAGTGGGTAACAATTTAATAAATAGTAAGGAGCAATTTAATAAATAATAAGTAGCCATTAATAAATAGTAAGTAGCAATTTAATCAATAGTAAGTAGCAATTTAATAAATAGTAAGTAGCAATTTAATAAATAGTAAGAAGCAATTTAATAAATAGTAAGTAGCAATTTAATAAATAGTAAGTAGCAATTTAATAAATAGTAAGTAGCCATTTAATAAATAGCAAGTAGCAATTTAATAAATTGTAAGTAGCAATTTAATAAATAGTAAGTAGCATTTTAATAAATAGTATGTAACAATTTAATAAATAGTAGGTAACAATTTAATAAATAGTAGATAACAATTTAATATATTGTACGTAACAATTTAATAAATAGTAGGTAACAATTTAATAAATAGTAGGTAGCAATTTAATAAATAGTAGGTAGCCATTTAATAAATAGTAGGTAACAATTTAATAAATAGTAGCTAACAATTTAATAAATAGTGGGTAACAAATTAATAAATAGTAAGTAACAATTTAATAAATAGTAAGTAACAATTTAATAAATAGTAAGTAGCCACTTAATAAATAGTATGTAACAATTTAATAAATAGTAAGTAGCCATTTAATAAATAGTAAGTAGCAATTTAATAAATAGTAAGTAGCAATTTAATAAATAATACGTAGCAATTTAATAAATTGTAAGTAGCAATTTAATAAACAGTAAGTAGCAATTTAATAAATAGTAAGTAACAATTTAATGAATAGTAAGTAACAATTTAATAAATAGTAAGTAACAATTTAATAAATAGTAATTAACAATTTAATAAATAGTAATTATCAATTTAATAAATAGTAGATAACAATTTAATATATTGTACGTAACAATTTAATAAATAGTAGGTAACAATTTAATAAATAGTTGGAAACAATTTAATAAATAGTAGGTAACAATTTAATAAATAGTAGGTAGCAATTTAATAAATAGTAGGTAACAATTTAATAAATAGTATGTAACAATTTAATAAATAGTAGGTAACAATTTAATAAATAGTAGGTAACAATTTAATAAATAGTAGGTAACAATTTAATAAATAGTAGGTAACAATTAAATAAATAGTGGGTAACAATTTAATAAATAGTAAGGAGCAATTTAATAAATAATAAGTAGCCATTTAATAAATAGTAAGTAGCAATTTAATCAATAGTAAGTAGCAATTTAATAAATAGTAAGTAGCAATTTAATAAATAGTAAGAAGCAATTTAATAAATAGTAAGTAGCAATTTAATAAATAGTAAGTAGCAATTTAATAAATAGTAAGTAACAATTTAATAAAGAGTAAGTAACAATTTAATAAATAGTAAGTAGCAATTTAATAAATAGTGAGTAGCAATTTAATAAATAGTAAGTAGCAATTTAATAAATTGTAAGTAACAATTTAATAAATAGTAATTAACAATTAATAAATAGTAATTAACAATTTAATAAATAGTAAGTAACAATTTAATAAATTGTAAGTAACAATTTAATAAATATTAAGTAACAATTTAATAAATAGTAAGTAACAATTTAATAAATAGTAAGTAACAATTTAATAAATTGTATGTAACAATTTAATAAATAGTAGGTAACAATTTAATAAATAGTAGGTAACAATTAAATAAATAGTTGGTAACAATTTAATAAATACTAGGTAACAATTTAATAAATAGTAGGTAACAATTTAATAAATAGTAGGTAACAAATTAATAAATAGTAGGTAACAATTTAATAAATAGTAGGTAACAATTTAATAAATAGTAGGTAACAATTTAATAAATAGAAGCTAACAATTTAATAAATAGTGGGTAACAAATTAATAAATAGTAAGTAACAATTTAATAAATAGTAAGTAACAATTTAATAAATAGTAAGTAGCCACTTAATAAATAGTATGTAACAATTTAATTAATAGTAAGTAGCCATTTAATAAATAGTAAGTAGCAATTTAATAAATAGTAAGTAGCAATTTAATAAATAGTAAGTAGCAATTTAATAAATAGTAAGAAGCAATTTAATAAATAGTAAGTAGCAATTTAATAAATAGTAAGTAGCAATTTAATAAATAGTAAGTAGCAATTTAATAAATAATACGTAGCAATTTAATAAATTGTATGTAGCAATTTAATAAACAGTAAGTAGCAATTTAATAAATAGTAAGTAACAATTTAATGAATAGTATGTAACAATTTAATAAATAGTAAGTAACAATTTAATAAATAGTAATTAACAATTTAATAAATAGTAATTAACAATTTAATAAATAGTAGGTAACAATTTAATAAATAGTAGGTAACATTTTAATAAACAGAAGGTAACAATGTAATATATAGTAGGTAACAATTTAATAAATAGTAAGTAACAATTTAATAAATAGTAAGTAACAATTTAATAAATAGTAAGTAACAATTTAATAAATTGTATGTAACAATTTAATAAATAGTAGGTAACAATTTAATAAATAGTAGGTAACAATTAAATAAATAGTAGGTAACAATTTAATAAATACTAGGTAACAATTTAATAAATAGTAGGTAATAATTTAATAAATAGTAGGTAACAAATTAATAAATAGTAGGTAACAATTTAATAAATAGTAGGTAAGGTTTTAATAAATAGTAGGTAAGGTTTTAATAAATAGTAGGTAACAATTTAATAAATAGTAGGTAACAATTTAATAAATAGAAGCTAACAATTTAATAAATAGTGGGTAACAAATTAATAAATAGTAAGTAACAATTTAATAAATAGTAAGTAACAATTTAATAAATAGTAAGTAGCCACTTAATAAATAGTATGTAACAATTTAATTAATAGTAAGTAGCCATTTAATAAATAGCAAGTAGCAATTTAATAAATAGTAAGTAGCAATTTAATAAATAGTAAGTAGCAATTTAATAAATAGTAAGAAGCAATTTAATAAATAGTAAGTAGCAATTTAATAAATAGTAAGTAGCAATTTAATAAATAGTAAGTAGCAATTTAATAAATAATACGTAGCAATTTAATAAATAGTAAGTAGCAATTTAATAAATAGTAAGTAGCAATTTAATAAATAATACGTAGCAATTTAATAAATTGTATGTAGCAATTTAATAAACAGTAAGTAGCAATTTAATAAATAGTAAGTAACAATTTAATGAATAGTATGTAACAATTTAATAAATAGTAAGTAACAATTTAATAAATAGTAATTAACAATTTAATAAATAGTAATTAACAATTTAATAAATAGTAGGTAACAATTTAATAAATAGTAGGTAACATTTTAATAAACAGAAGGTAACAATGTAATAAATAGTAAGTAACAATTTAATAAATAGTAAGTAACAATTTAATAAATAGTAAGTAGCCACTTAATAAATAGTATGTAACAATTTAATTAATAGTAAGTAGCCATTTAATAAATAGCAAGTAGCCACTTAATAAATAGTATGTAACAATTTAATTAATAGTAAGTAGCCATTTAATAAATAGTAAGTAGCAATTTAATAAATAGTAAGTAGCAATTTAATAAATAGTAAGTAGCAATTTAATAAATAGTAAGAAGCAATTTAATAAATAGTAAGTAGCAATTTAATAAATAGTAAGTAGCAATTTAATAAATAGTAAGTAGCAATTTAATAAATAATACGTAGCAATTTAATAAATTGTATGTAGCAATTTAATAAACAGTAAGTAGCAATTTAATAAATAGTAAGTAACAATTTAATGAATAGTATGTAACAATTTAATAAATAGTAAGTAACAATTTAATAAATAGTAATTAACAATTTAATAAATAGTAATTAACAATTTAATAAATAGTAGGTAACAATTTAATAAATAGTAGGTAACATTTTAATAAACAGAAGGTAACAATGTAATTTATAGTAGGTAACAATTTAATAAATAGTAAGTAACAATTTAATAAATAGTAAGTAACAATTTAATAAATAGTAAGTAACAATTTAATAAATTGTATGTAACAATTTAATAAATAGTAGGTAACAATTTAATAAATAGTAGGTAACAATTAAATAAATAGTAGGTAACAATTTAATATATACTAGGTAACAATTTAATAAATAGTAGGTAACAATTTAATAAATAGTAGGTAACAAATTAATAAATAGTAGGTAACAATTTAATAAATAGTAGGTAAGGTTTTAATAAATAGTAGGTAAGGTTTTAATAAATAGTAGGTAACAATTTAATAAATAGTAGGTAACAATTTAATATATAGTAGGTAACATTTTAATAAATAGTAGGTAACAATTTAATAAACAGTAGGTAACAATTTAATAAATAGTAGGTAACAATTTAATAAATAGTGGGTAACAATTTAATAAACAGTATGTAACAATTTAATAAATAGTAGGTAACAATTTAATAAATAGTGGGTAACAAATTAATAAATAGTAAGTAACAATTTAATAAATAGTAAGTAACAATTTAATAAATAGTAAGTAGCCAGTTAATAAATAGTATGTAACAATTTAATAAATAGTTGGAAACAATTTAATAAATAGTAGGTAACAATTTAATAAATAGTAGGTAGCAATTTAATAAATAGTAAGTAGCAATTTAATAAATAGTAAGTAACAATTTAATAAATAGTAAGTAACAATTTAATAAATAGTAAGTAACAATTTAATAAATAGTAAGTAGCAATTTAATAAATAGTGAGTAGCAATTTAATAAATAGTAAGTAGCAATTTAATAAATTGTAAGTAACAATTTAATAAATAGTAAGTAACAATTTAATAAATAGTAAGTAGCAATTTAATAAATAGTGAGTAGCAATTTAATAAATAGTAAGTAGCAATTTAATAAATTGTAAGTAACAATTTAATAAATAGTAATTAACAATTTAATAAATAGTAATTAACAATTTAATAAATAGTAGGTAACAATTTAATAAATAGTAGGTAACATTTTAATAAACAGAAGGTAACAATGTAATATATAGTAGGTAACAATTTAATAAATAGTAAGTAACAATTTAATAAATAGTAAGTAACAATTTAATAAATATTAAGTAACAATTTAATAAATAGTAAGTAACAATTTAATAAATAGTAAGTAACAATTTAATAAATATTAAGTAACAATTTAATAAATAGTAAGTAACAATTTAATAAATAGTAAGTAACAATTTAATGAATTGTATGTAACAATTTAATAAATAGTAGGAAACAATTTAATAAATAGTATGTAACAATTAAATAAATAGTAGGTAACAATTTAATAAATACTAGGTAACAATTTAATAAATAGTAGGTAACAATTTAATAAATAGTACGTAACAATTTAATAAATAGTAGGTAACAATTTAATAAATAGTAGGTAGCAATTTAATAAATAGTAGGTAGCAATTTAATAAATAGTAGGTAACAATTTAATATATAGTAGGTAACATTTTAATAAATAGTAGGTAACAATTTAATAAACAGTAGGTAACAATTTAATAAATAGTAGGTAACAATTTAATAAATAGTGGGTAACAATTTAATAAACAGTATGTAACAATTTAATAAATAGTAGGTAACAATTTAATAAATAGTGGGTAACAAATTAATAAATAGTAAGTAACAATTTAATAAATAGTAAGTAACAATTTAATAAATAGTAAGTAGCCAGTTAATAAATAGTATGTAACAATTTAATAAATAGTTGGAAACAATTTAATAAATAGTAGGTAACAATTTAATAAATAGTAGGTAGCAATTTAATAAATAGTAAGTAGCAATTTAATAAATAGTAAGTAACAATTTAATAAATAGTAAGTAACAATTTAATAAATAGTAAGTAACAATTTAATAAATAGTAAGTAGCAATTTAATAAATAGTGAGTAGCAATTTAATAAATAGTAAGTAGCAATTTAATAAATTGTAAGTAACAATTTAATAAATAGTAAGTAACAATTTAATAAATAGTAAGTAGCAATTTAATAAATAGTGAGTAGCAATTTAATAAATAGTAAGTAGCAATTTAATAAATTGTAAGTAACAATTTAATAAATAGTAATTAACAATTTAATAAATAGTAATTAACAATTTAATAAATAGTAATTAACAATTTAATAAATAGTAAGTAACAATTTAATAAATAGTACGTAACAATTTAATAAATAGTAGGTAACAATTTAATAAATAGTTGGAAACAATTTAATAAATAGTAGGTAACAATTTAATAAATAGTAAGTAGCAATTTAATAAATAGTAGGTAGCAATTTAATAAATAGTAAGTAGCAATTTCATAAATAGTAAGTAGCAATTTAATAAATAGTAAGTAGCAATTTAATAAATAGTAAGTAGCAATTTAATAAATTGTAAGTAGCAATTTAATAAATAGAAAGTAGCAATTTAATAAATAGTAAGTAACAATTTAATAAATAGTAAGTAACAATTTAATAAATAGTAAGTAACAATTTAATAAATAGTAAGTAGCAATTTAATAAATAGTGAATAGCAATTTAATAAATAGTATGTAGCAATTTAATAAATTGTAGGTAACAATTTAATAAATAGTAATTAACAATTTAATAAATAGTAATTAACAATTTAATAAATAGTAAGAAACAATTTAATAAATAGTAGGTAGCCATTTAATAAATAGTAGGTAACAATTTAATAAATAGTAGGTAACAATTTAATAAATAGTAGGTAACAATTTAATAAATAGTAGGTAGCCATTTAATAAATAGTAGGTAACAATTTAATAAATAGTAGCTAACAATTTAATATATAGTAGGTAACAATTTAATAAATAGTAGGTAACAATTTAATAAATAGTAGGTAACAATTTAATAAATAGTATGTAACAATTTAATAAATAGTAGGTAACAATTTAATAAATAGTAGGTAACAATTTAATAAATAGTAGGTAACAATTTAATAAATAGTGGGTAACAATTTAATAAATAGTAAGGAGCAATATAATAAATAATAAGTAGCCATTTAATAAATAGTAAGTAGCAATTTAATCAATAGTAAGTAGCAATTTAATAAATAGTAAGTAGCAATTTAATAAATAGTAAGAAGCAATTTAATAAATAGTAAGTAGCAATTTAATAAATAGTAAGTAGCAATTTAATAAATAGTAAGTAGCAATTTAATAAATAGTAAGAAGCAATTTAATAAATAGTAAGTAGCAATTTAATAAATAGTAAGTAGCAATTTAATAAATAGTAAGTAGCAATTTAATAAATTGTATGTGGCAATTTAATAAATAGTAAGTAGCATTTTAATAAATTGTAAGTAACAATTTAGTAAATATTAAGTAACAATTTAATAAATAGTAAGTAACAATTTAATAAATAGTAAGTAACAATTTAATAAATTGTATGTAACAATTTAATAAATAGTAGGTAACAATTTAATAAATAGTAGGTAACAATTAAATAAATAGTAGGTAACAATTTAATAAATACTAGGTAACAATTTAATAAATAGTAGGTAACAATTTAATAAATAGTACGTAACAATTTAATAAATAGTAGGTAACAATTTAATAAATAGTTGGAAACAATTTAATAAATAGTAGGTAACATTTTAATAAACAGAAGGTAACAATGTAATATATAGTAGGTAACAATTTAATAAATAGTAAGTAAAAATTTAATAAATAGTAAGTAACAATTTAATAAATAGTAAGTAACAATTTAATAAATTGTATGTAACAATTTAATAAATAGTAGGTAACAATTTAATAAATAGTAGGTAACAATTAAATAAATAGTAGGTAACAATTTAATAAATACTAGGTAACAATTTAATAAATAGTAGGTAACAATTTAATAAATAGTAGGTAACAAATTAATAAATAGTAGGTAACAATTTAATAAATAGTAGGTAAGGTTTTAATAAATAGTAGGTAAGGTTTTAATAAATAGTAGGTAACAATTTAATAAATAGTAGGTAACAATTTAATAAATAGAAGCTAACAATTTAATAAATAGTGGGTAACAAATTAATAAATAGTAAGTAACAATTTAATAAATAGTAAGTAACAATTTAATAAATAGTAAGTAGCCACTTAATAAATAGTATGTAACAATTTAATTAATAGCAAGTAGCAATTTAATAAATAGTAAGTAGCAATTTAATAAATAGTAAGTAGCAATTTAATAAATAGTAAGAAGCAATTTAATAAATAGTAAGTAGCAATTTAATAAATAGTAAGTAGCAATTTAATAAATAGTAAGTAGCAATTTAATAAATAATACGTAGCAATTTAATAAATTGTATGTAGCAATTTAATAAACAGTAAGTAGCAATTTAATAAATAGTAAGTAACAATTTAATGAAGAGTAAGTAACAATTTAATAAATAGTAAGTAACAATTTAATAAATAGTAATTAACAATTTAATAAATAGTAATTAACAATTTAATAAATAGTAGGTAACAATTTAATAAATAGTAGGTAACATTTTAATAAACAGAAGGTAACAATGTAATATATAGTAGGTAACAATTTAATAAATAGTAAGTAACAATTTAATAAATAGTAAGTAACAATTTAATAAATATTAAGTAACAATTTAATAAATAGTAAGTAACAATTTAATAAATAGTAAGTAACAATTTAATAAATTGTATGTAACAATTTAATAAATAGTAGGAAACAATTTAATAAATAGTAGGTAACAATTAAATAAATAGTAGGTAACAATTTAATAAATACTAGGTAACAATTTAATAAATAGTAGGTAACAATTTAATAAATAGTACGTAACAATTTAATAAATAGTAGGTAACAATTTAATAAATAGTAGGTAGCAATTTAATAAATAGTAGGTAGCAATTTAATAAATAGTAGGTAACAATTTAATAAATAGTAAGTAACAATTTAATAAATAGTAAGTAGCCAGTTAATAAATAGTATGTAACAATTTAATAAATAGTACGTAACAATTTAATAAATAGTAGGTAACAATTTAATAAATAGTTGGAAACAATTTAATAAATAGTAGGTAACAATTTAATAAATAGTAAGTAGCAATTTAATAAATAGTAGGTAGCAATTTAATAAATAGTAAGTAGCAATTTCATAAATAGTAAGTAGCAATTTAATAAATAGTAAGTAGCAATTTAATAAATAGTAAGTAGCAATTTAATAAATTGTAAGTAGCAATTTAATAAATAGAAAGTAGCAATTTAATAAATAGTAAGTAACAATTTAATAAATAGTAAGTAACAATTTAATAAATAGTAAGTAACAATTTAATAAATAGTAAGTAGCAATTTAATAAATAGTGAATAGCAATTTAATAAATAGTATGTAGCAATTTAATAAATTGTAAGTAACAATTTAATAAATAGTAATTAACAATTTAATAAATAGTAATTAACAATTTAATAAATAGTAAGAAACAATTTAATAAATAGTAGGTAGCCATTTAATAAATAGTAGGTAACAATTTAATAAATAGTAGGTAACAATTTAATAAATAGTAGGTAACAATTTAATAAATAGTAGGTAGCCATTTAATAAATAGTAGGTAACAATTTAATAAATAGTAGCTAACAATTTAATATATAGTAGGTAACAATTTAATAAATAGTAGGTAACAATTTAATAAATAGTAGGTAACAATTTAATAAATAGTATGTAACAATTTAATAAATAGTAGGTAACAATTTAATAAATAGTAGGTGACAATTTAATAAATAGTAGGTAACAATTTAATAAATAGTGGGTAACAATTTAATAAATAGTAAGGAGCAATATAATAAATAATAAGTAGCCATTTAATAAATAGTAAGTAGCAATTTAATCAATAGTAAGTAGCAATTTAATAAATAGTAAGTAGCAATTTAATAAATAGTAAGAAGCAATTTAATAAATAGTAAGTAGCAATTTAATAAATAGTAAGTAGCAATTTAATAAATAGTAAGTAGCAATTTAATAAATAGTAAGAAGCAATTTAATAAATAGTAAGTAGCAATTTAATAAATAGTAAGTAGCAATTTAATAACTAGTAAGTAACAATTTAATAAATAGTAAGTAACAATTTAATAAATAGTAAGTAACAATTTAATAAATAGTAAGTAGCAATTTAATAAATAGTGAATAGCAATTTAATAAATAGTATGTAGCAATTTAATAAATTGTAGGTAACAATTTAATAAATAGTAATTAACAATTTAATAAATAGTAATTAACAATTTAATAAATAGTAAGAAACAATTTAATAAATAGTAGGTAGCCATTTAATAAATAGTAGGTAACAATTTAATAAATAGTAGGTAACAATTTAATAAATAGTAGGTAACAATTTAATAAATAGTAGGTAGCCATTTAATAAATAGTAGGTAACAATTTAATAAATAGTAGCTAACAATTTAATATATAGTAGGTAACAATTTAATAAATAGTAGGTAACAATTTAATAAATAGTAGGTAACAATTTAATAAATAGTATGTAACAATTTAATAAATAGTAGGTAACAATTTAATAAATAGTAGGTAACAATTTAATAAATAGTAGGTAACAATTTAATAAATAGTGGGTAACAATTTAATAAATAGTAAGGAGCAATATAATAAATAATAAGTAGCCATTTAATAAATAGTAAGTAGCAATTTAATCAATAGTAAGTAGCAATTTAATAAATAGTAAGTAGCAATTTAATAAATAGTAAGAAGCAATTTAATAAATAGTAAGTAGCAATTTAATAAATAGTAAGTAGCAATTTAATAAATAGTAAGTAGCAATTTAATAAATAGTAAGAAGCAATTTAATAAATAGTAAGTAGCAATTTAATAAATAGTAAGTAGCAATTTAATAAATAGTAAGTAGCAATTTAATAAATTGTATGTGGCAATTTAATAAATAGTAAGTAGCATTTTAATAAATTGTAAGTAACAATTTAGTAAATATTAAGTAACAATTTAATAAATAGTAAGTAACAATTTAATAAATAGTAAGTAACAATTTAATAAATTGTATGTAACAATTTAATAAATAGTAGGTAACAATTTAATAAATAGTAGGTAACAATTAAATAAATAGTAGGTAACAATTTAATAAATACTAGGTAACAATTTAATAAATAGTAGGTAACAATTTAATAAATAGTACGTAACAATTTAATAAATAGTAGGTAACAATTTAATAAATAGTTGGAAACAATTTAATAAATAGTAGGTAACATTTTAATAAACAGAAGGTAACAATGTAATATATAGTAGGTAACAATTTAATAAATAGTAAGTAAAAATTTAATAAATAGTAAGTAACAATTTAATAAATAGTAAGTAACAATTTAATAAATTGTATGTAACAATTTAATAAATAGTAGGTAACAATTTAATAAATAGTAGGTAACAATTAAATAAATAGTAGGTAACAATTTAATAAATACTAGGTAACAATTTAATAAATAGTAGGTAACAATTTAATAAATAGTAGGTAACAAATTAATAAATAGTAGGTAACAATTTAATAAATAGTAGGTAAGGTTTTAATAAATAGTAGGTAAGGTTTTAATAAATAGTAGGTAACAATTTAATAAATAGTAGGTAACAATTTAATAAATAGAAGCTAACAATTTAATAAATAGTGGGTAACAAATTAATAAATAGTAAGTAACAATTTAATAAATAGTAAGTAACAATTTAATAAATAGTAAGTAGCCACTTAATAAATAGTATGTAACAATTTAATTAATAGTAAGTAGCCATTTAATAAATAGCAAGTAGCAATTTAATAAATAGTAAGTAGCAATTTAATAAATAGTAAGTAGCAATTTAATAAATAGTAAGAAGCAATTTAATAAATAGTAAGTAGCAATTTAATAAATAGTAAGTAGCAATTTAATAAATAGTAAGTAGCAATTTAATAAATAATACGTAGCAATTTAATAAATTGTATGTAGCAATTTAATAAACAGTAAGTAGCAATTTAATAAATAGTAAGTAACAATTTAATGAAGAGTAAGTAACAATTTAATAAATAGTAAGTAACAATTTAATAAATAGTAATTAACAATTTAATAAATAGTAATTAACAATTTAATAAATAGTAGGTAACAATTTAATAAATAGTAGGTAACATTTTAATAAACAGAAGGTAACAATGTAATATATAGTAGGTAACAATTTAATAAATAGTAAGTAACAATTTAATAAATAGTAAGTAACAATTTAATAAATATTAAGTAACAATTTAATAAATAGTAAGTAACAATTTAATAAATAGTAAGTAACAATTTAATAAATTGTATGTAACAATTTAATAAATAGTAGGAAACAATTTAATAAATAGTAGGTAACAATTAAATAAATAGTAGGTAACAATTTAATAAATACTAGGTAACAATTTAATAAATAGTAGGTAACAATTTAATAAATAGTACGTAACAATTTAATAAATAGTAGGTAACAATTTAATAAATAGTAGGTAGCAATTTAATAAATAGTAGGTAGCAATTTAATAAATAGTAGGTAACAATTTAATAAATAGTAAGTAACAATTTAATAAATAGTAAGTAGCCAGTTAATAAATAGTATGTAACAATATAATAAATAGTACGTAACAATTTAATAAATAGTAGGTAACAATTTAATAAATAGTTGGAAACAATTTAATAAATAGTAGGTAACAATTTAATAAATAGTAAGTAGCAATTTAATAAATAGTAGGTAGCAATTTAATAAATAGTAAGTAGCAATTTCATAAATAGTAAGTAGCAATTTAATAAATAGTAAGTAGCAATTTAATAAATAGTAAGTAGCAATTTAATAAATTGTAAGTAGCAATTTAATAAATAGAAAGTAGCAATTTAATAAATAGTAAGTAACAATTTAATAAATAGTAAGTAACAATTTAATAAATAGTAAGTAACAATTTAATAAATAGTAAGTAGCAATTTAATAAATAGTGAATAGCAATTTAATAAATAGTATGTAGCAATTTAATAAATTGTAAGTAACAATTTAATAAATAGTAATTAACAATTTAATAAATAGTAATTAACAATTTAATAAATAGTAAGAAACAATTTAATAAATAGTAGGTAGCCATTTAATAAATAGTAGGTAACAATTTAATAAATAGTAGGTAACAATTTAATAAATAGTAGGTAACAATTTAATAAATAGTAGGTAGCCATTTAATAAATAGTAGGTAACAATTTAATAAATAGTAGCTAACAATTTAATATATAGTAGGTAACAATTTAATAAATAGTAGGTAACAATTTAATAAATAGTAGGTAACAATTTAATAAATAGTATGTAACAATTTAATAAATAGTAGGTAACAATTTAATAAATAGTAGGTGACAATTTAATAAATAGTAGGTAACAATTTAATAAATAGTGGGTAACAATTTAATAAATAGTAAGGAGCAATATAATAAATAATAAGTAGCCATTTAATAAATAGTAAGTAGCAATTTAATCAATAGTAAGTAGCAATTTAATAAATAGTAAGTAGCAATTTAATAAATAGTAAGAAGCAATTTAATAAATAGTAAGTAGCAATTTAATAAATAGTAAGTAGCAATTTAATAAATAGTAAGTAGCAATTTAATAAATAGTAAGAAGCAATTTAATAAATAGTAAGTAGCAATTTAATAAATAGTAAGTAGCAATTTAATAACTAGTAAGTAGCAATTTAATAAAATGTAAGTGGCAATTTAATAAATAGTAAGTAGCATTTTAATAAATTGTAAGTAACAATTTAGTAAATATTAAGTAACAATTTAATAAATAGTAAGTAACAATTTAATAAATAGTAAGTAACAATTTAATAAATTGTATGTAACAATTTAATAAATAGTAGGTAACAATTTAATAAATAGTAGGTAACAATTAAATAAATAGTAGGTAACAATTTAATAAATACTAGGTAACAATTTAATAAATAGTAGGTAACAATTTAATAAATAGTACGTAACAATTTAATAAATAGTAGGTAACAATTTAATAAATAGTAAGTAGCCAGTTAATAAATAGTATGTAACAATTTAATAAATAGTACGTAACAATTTAATAAATAGTAGGTAACAATTTAATAAATAGTTGGAAACAATTTAATAAATAGTAGGTAACAATTTAATAAATAGTAAGTAGCAATTTAATAAATAGTAGGTAGCAATTTAATAAATAGTAAGTAGCAATTTCATAAATAGTAAGTAGCAATTTAATAAATAGTAAGTAGCAATTTAATAAATAGTAAGTAGCAATTTAATAAATTGTAAGTAGCAATTTAATAAATAGAAAGTAGCAATTTAATAAATAGTAAGTAACAATTTAATAAATAGTAAGTAACAATTTAATAAATAGTAAGTAACAATTTAATAAATAGTAAGTAGCAATTTAATAAATAGTGAATAGCAATTTAATAAATAGTATGTAGCAATTTAATAAATTGTAAGTAACAATTTAATAAATAGTAATTAACAATTTAATAAATAGTAATTAACAATTTAATAAATAGTAAGAAACAATTTAATAAATAGTAGGTAGCCATTTAATAAATAGTAGGTAACAATTTAATAAATAGTAGGTAACAATTTAATAAATAGTAGGTAACAATTTAATAAATAGTAGGTAGCCATTTAATAAATAGTAGGTAACAATTTAATAAATAGTAGCTAACAATTTAATATATAGTAGGTAACAATTTAATAAATAGTAGGTAACAATTTAATAAATAGTAGGTAACAATTTAATAAATAGTATGTAACAATTTAATAAATAGTAGGTAACAATTTAATAAATAGTAGGTGACAATTTAATAAATAGTAGGTAACAATTTAATAAATAGTGGGTAACAATTTAATAAATAGTAAGGAGCAATATAATAAATAATAAGTAGCCATTTAATAAATAGTAAGTAGCAATTTAATCAATAGTAAGTAGCAATTTAATAAATAGTAAGTAGCAATTTAATAAATAGTAAGAAGCAATTTAATAAATAGTAAGTAGCAATTTAATAAATAGTAAGTAGCAATTTAATAAATAGTAAGTAGCAATTTAATAAATAGTAAGAAGCAATTTAATAAATAGTAAGTAGCAATTTAATAAATAGTAAGTAGCAATTTAATAACTAGTAAGTAGCAATTTAATAAAATGTAAGTGGCAATTTAATAAATAGTAAGTAGCATTTTAATAAATTGTAAGTAACAATTTAGTAAATATTAAGTAACAATTTAATAAATAGTAAGTAACAATTTAATAAATAGTAAGTAACAATTTAATAAATTGTATGTAACAATTTAATAAATAGTAGGTAACAATTTAATAAATAGTAGGTAACAATTAAATAAATAGTAGGTAACAATTTAATAAATACTAGGTAACAATTTAATAAATAGTAGGTAACAATTTAATAAATAGTACGTAACAATTTAATAAATAGTAGGTAACAATTTAATAAATAGTTGGAAACAATTTAATAAATAGTAGGTAACATTTTAATAAACAGAAGGTAACAATGTAATATATAGTAGGTAACAATTTAATAAATAGTAAGTAACAATTTAATAAATAGTAAGTAACAATTTAATAAATAGTAAGTAACAATTTAATAAATTGTATGTAACAATTTAATAAATAGTAGGTAACAATTTAATAAATAGTAGGTAACAAATTAATAAATAGTAGGTAACAATTTAATAAATAGTAGGTAAGGTTTTAATAAATACTAGGTAAGGTTTTAATAAATAGTAGGTAACAATTTAATAAATAGTAGGTAACAATTTAATAAATAGTGGGTAACAAATTAATAAATAGTAAGTAACAATTTAATAAATAGTAAGTAACAATTTAATAAATAGTAAGTAGCCACTTAATAAATAGTATGTAACAATTTAATTAATAGTAAGTAGCCATTTAATAAATAGCAAGTAGCAATTTAATAAATAGTAAGTAGCAATTTAATAAATAGTAAGTAGCAATTTAATAAATAGTAAGAAGCAATTTAATAAATAGTAAGTAGCAATTTAATAAATAGTAAGTAGCAATTTAATAAATAGCAAGTAGCAATTTAATAAATAATACGTAGCAATTTAATAAATTGTATGTAGCAATTTAATAAACAGTAAGTAGCAATTTAATAAATAGTAAGTAACAATTTAATGAAGAGTAAGTAACAATTTAATAAATAGTAAGTAACAATTTAATAAATAGTAATTAACAATTTAATAAATAGTAATTAACAATTTAATAAATAGTAGGTAACAATTTAATAAATAGTAGGTAACATTTTAATAAACAGAAGGTAACAATGTAATATATAGTAGGTAACAATTTAATAAATAGTAAGTAACAATTTAATAAATAGTAAGTAACAATTTAATAAATATTAAGTAACAATTTAATAAATAGTAAGTAACAATTTAATAAATAGTAAGTAACAATTTAATAAATTGTATGTAACAATTTAATAAATAGTAGGAAACAATTTAATAAATAGTAGGTAACAATTAAATAAATAGTAGGTAACAATTTAATAAATACTAGGTAACAATTTAATAAATAGTAGGTAACAATTTAATAAATAGTACGTAACAATTTAATAAATAGTAGGTAACAATTTAATAAATAGTAGGTAGCAATTTAATAAATAGTAGGTAGCAATTTAATAAATAGTAGGTAACAATTTAATATATAGTAGGTAACATTTTAATAAATAGTAGGTAACAATTTAATAAACAGTAGGTAACAATTTAATAAATAGTAGGTAACAATTTAATAAATAGTGGGTAACAATTTAATAAACAGTATGTAACAATTTAATAAATAGTAGGTAACAATTTAATAAATAGTGGGTAACAAATTAATAAATAGTAAGTAACAATTTAATAAATAGTAAGTAACAATTTAATAAATAGTAAGTAGCCAGTTAATAAATAGTATGTAACAATTTAATAAATAGTTGGAAACAATTTAATAAATAGTAGGTAACAATTTAATAAATAGTAGGTAGCAATTTAATAAATAGTAAGTAGCAATTTAATAAATAGTAAGTAACAATTTAATAAATAGTAAGTAACAATTTAATAAATAGTAAGTAACAATTTAATAAATAGTAAGTAGCAATTTAATAAATAGTGAGTAGCAATTTAATAAATAGTGAGTAGCAATTTAATAAATAGTAAGTAGCAATTTAATAAATTGTAAGTAACAATTTAATAAATAGTAAGTAACAATTTAATAAATAGTAAGTAGCAATTTAATAAATAGTGAGTAGCAATTTAATAAATAGTAAGTAGCAATTTAATAAATTGTAAGTAACAATTTAATAAATAGTAATTAACAATTTAAAAAATAGTAATTAACAATTTAATAAATAGTAAGTAACAATTTAATAAATAGTACGTAACAATTTAATAAATAGTAGGTAACAATTTAATAAATAGTAGCTAACAATTTAATATATAGTAGGTAACAATTTAATAAATAGTAGGTAACAATTTAATAAATAGTAGGTAACAATTTAATAAATAGTATGTAACAATTTAATAAATAGTAGGTAACAATTTAATAAATAGTAGGTAACAATTTAATAAATAGTAGGTAACAATTTAATAAATAGTGGGTAACAATTTAATAAATAGTAAGGAGCAATATAATAAATAATAAGTAGCCATTTAATAAATAGTAAGTAGCAATTTAATCAATAGTAAGTAGCAATTTAATAAATAGTAAGTAGCAATTTAATAAATAGTAAGAAGCAATTTAATAAATAGTAAGTAGCAATTTAATAAATAGTAAGTAGCAATTTAATAAATAGTAAGTAGCAATTTAATAAATAGTAAGAAGCAATTTAATAAATAGTAAGTAGCAATTTAGTAAATAGTAAGTAGCAATTTAATAAATAGTAAGTAGCAATTTAATAAATTGTAAGTAGCAATTTAATAAATAGTAAGTAGCATTTTAATAAATTGTAAGTAACAATTTAGTAAATATTAAGTAACAATTTAATAAATAGTAAGTAACAATTTAATAAATAGTAAGTAACAATTTAATAAATTGTATGTAACAATTTAATAAATAGTAGGTAACAATTTAATAAATAGTAGGTAACAATTAAATAAATAGTAGGTAACAATTTAATAAATACTAGGTAACAATTTAATAAATAGTAGGTAACAATTTAATAAATAGTACGTAACAATTTAATAAATAGTAGGTAACAATTTAATAAACAGTATGTAACAATTTAATAAATAGTAGGTAACAATTTAATAAATAGTGGGTAACAAATTAATAAATAGTAAGTAACAATTTAATAAATAGTAAGTAACAATTTAATAAATAGTAAGTAGCCAGTTAATAAATAGTATGTAACAATTTAATAAATAGTTGGAAACAATTTAATAAATAGTAGGTAACAATTTAATAAATAGTAGGTAGCAATTTAATAAATAGTAAGTAGCAATTTAATAAATAGTAAGTAACAATTTAATAAATAGTAAGTAACAATTTAATAAATAGTAAGTAACAATTTAATAAATAGTAAGTAGCAATTTAATAAATAGTGAGTAGCAATTTAATAAATAGTGAGTAGCAATTTAATAAATAGTAAGTAGCAATTTAATAAATTGTAAGTAACAATTTAATAAATAGTAAGTAACAATTTAATAAATAGTAAGTAGCAATTTAATAAATAGTGAGTAGCAATTTAATAAATAGTAAGTAGCAATTTAATAAATTGTAAGTAACAATTTAATAAATAGTAATTAACAATTTAAAAAATAGTAATTAACAATTTAATAAATAGTAAGTAACAATTTAATAAATAGTACGTAACAATTTAATAAATAGTAGGTAACAATTTAATAAATAGTAGCTAACAATTTAATATATAGTAGGTAACAATTTAATAAATAGTAGGTAACAATTTAATAAATAGTAGGTAACAATTTAATAAATAGTAGGTAAGGTTTTAATAAATAGTAGGTAAGGTTTTAATAAATAGTAGGTAACAATTTAATAAATAGTAGGTAACAATTTAATAAATAGAAGCTAACAATTTAATAAATAGTGGGTAACAAATTAATAAATAGTAAGTAACAATTTAATAAATAGTAAGTAACAATTTAATAAATAGTAAGTAGCCACTTAATAAATAGTATGTAACAATTTAATTAATAGTAAGTAGCCATTTAATAAATAGCAAGTAGCAATTTAATAAATAGTAAGTAGCAATTTAATAAATAGTAAGTAGCAATTTTATAAATAGTAAGAAGCAATTTAATAAATAGTAAGTAGCAATTTAATAAATAGTAAGTAGCAATTTAATAAATAGTAAGTAGCAATTTAATAAATAATACGTAGCAATTTAATAAATTGTATGTAGCAATTTAATAAACAGTAAGTAGCAATTTAATAAATAGTAAGTAACAATTTAATGAAGAGTAAGTAACAATTTAATAAATAGTAAGTAACAATTTAATAAATAGTAATTAACAATTTAATAAATAGTAAATAACAATTTAATAAATAGTAGGTAACAATTTAATAAATAGTAGGTAACATTTTAATAAACAGAAGGTAACAATGTAATATATAGTAGGTAACAATTTAATAAATAGTAAGTAACAATTTAATAAATAGTAAGTAACAATTTAATAAATATTAAGTAACAATTTAATAAATAGTAAGTAACAATTTAATAAATAGTAAGTAACAATTTAATAAATTGTATGTAACAATTTAATAAATAGTAGGAAACAATTTAATAAATAGTAGGTAACAATTAAATAAATAGTAGGTAACAATTTAATAAATACTAGGTAACAATTTAATAAATAGTAGGTAACAATTTAATAAATAGTACGTAACAATTTAATAAATAGTAGGTAACAATTTAATAAATAGTAGGTAGCAATTTAATAAATAGTAGGTAGCAATTTAATAAATAGTAGGTAACAATTTAATATATAGTAGGTAACATTTTAATAAATAGTAGGTAACAATTTAATAAACAGTAGGTAACAATTTAATAAATAGTAGGTAACAATTTAATAAATAGTGGGTAACAATTTAATAAACAGTATGTAACAATTTAATAAATAGTAGGTAACAATTTAATAAATAGTGGGTAACTGTTTGAGAATCAATTAGTTCCTTACATCACCGCGCTCACGCTCACCGGCAGCACCTACCGAACGCGCTGTAGATCACCAATCGATTAGCCAATCGATGATCACCATCACGCACGCTGCCTATCACCTGCGCTCTCTCTTGCATGCAGCCAATCACCCGCTCGCTCATCACGCATCTGGCCAATCACCGCTCACCGCGCTGGTTCGAGAAGGTTCTGGAACGCTTCCGACAAAGCGCGGACCGTTGATCGGCCATGTTTTCTATCACTCTTGTTCACAGTGCGTAACTGAAAAGACGCGTCGCTTTCGATCACCTTTATTAGTTAACATTGTGCACGCTTACGATCTTTGCTGCTCACAATTAATTATTCTCATCTCCCCGCTACTATTGTACGGCTAATCAACCTCGTTGCAACCTTGTAACTCGCTCGTGTGCAAACGCGTGCGTCGGTTTCCACGGGTGCTCACCACGTGCTTGGCATCGTGTTCTCAAGTGGTGTAGGTGGCTCAACGGCTCATTATCTCACGCTCATCGCGATCTCTTTCGCGAAGTTGTGACTCACTCAGCGAGTGTGAAATAAAATAAACTGACTTTTGTGCTCAAGTGCAATAAACTGTGTCTCATCTCTCCTTCCTCACCGTCGACCTAACCTCAATCCTACCGGCGTGCTCACCTGAGCCATTCGCTGACATTTTGGTCCTTCGAGCCGGATCGACGGTGGAAGTGTAGAGTTCAGTGCAGTTCAGTGATTCATCGAACGTGCTCAAGCTCTGCTCAACATGGCCGACGAGAAGCCTATAGTCGCCGAAACATCTTCCAAGCTCACTGCCCCCGCAGCGACTTCACTCACCGCTCAGAAGGAGTCGTCGTCGAAGACCGCTTCCCTCACGACGACTTCACTCACCGTTCCGAAGGAGTCGTCGGCAAACACCACCTCAGAGGCGAAGGTGAAAACCCGATCGACCTCCCCAGCATCTCTTCCGACTCAACTCGTCTTAAGGGCGAAGACTCAGGTGGGTCGTTTCACGTCTCTCAGTACATTGCGCTCACAACTTCCCACTCATGCTCATCTGACCACACAAGATGAGGTGCAGCTGCTCACTGAACAAGTGGAAGAGATTCATAAGGCCTTTTGCCGGGAACACGAACATTTTGAAGAGGTGTGGCCTGCCAAATTCATAGATCATGAGTATTTCGCGAAGGATGTGGCGGTTCAAGAACGCCAACTTGTGTGGGAGCTGAAGCTTCAGTTGAGTCGACTCAAAGGGGATGCGAAGGTCATCGCAGATCTGCGGGCAGCTCCAGCTCAGCTTGCACCGACCCGTGCAACTAACCTCCCCGAGATCACGCTGCCAAAGTTCTCAGGCAGTTACACTGACTGGCCTGCATTCAGCGAATTATTCACCTCGCTCATCATCAACCATCCGCAGCTCATGGAGATCGACCGCATCCACTATTTGCGCACCAGCTTGAGTGGAGACGCCTCTAAACGCGTCAACGCCTTCCCTCTCACCGGCTCATCCTTTCAATCTTGTTGGGACTATCTCACAAAGAGATTCTCCAA
This sequence comes from Andrena chrysosceles, assembly GCA_963855975.1. Lineage (NCBI taxonomy): Eukaryota > Metazoa > Arthropoda > Insecta > Hymenoptera > Andrenidae > Andrena > Andrena chrysosceles. The sequence goes on from CAWLCU010000486.1 coordinate 1,468,570, forward strand.
CAAGCGACTGCTCATCCAGGAGCAATTGGAAAAATTGCTCAACCTGCCTCAGATCACTACAAGATCATCAACCACGCTCAAGGACTTGGCGTCCACCGTAAACCAAGTCAACGAATCGTTGATAGCGCTCAATGCTCATGAGGAGATGCACAACTGTTTACTAGTGCACTCCATGACTAAGTGCCTCGACAAAACCACGCGCGAGGCTTGGGAGACCTCACTAGCCAACTCCTCAGACTATCCGAGGTACGAAAAGCTGTTAGCTTTCATCGAGGCCAAAAGCTCTGCTCTTGAGCAGATGGAAGCTTCCGCCAAGAAGACTTCCAGCTCACGCTCACCTCAACGAGCTACACAACGGAAGGCAGTGACGCTCACAGCCACACACACCAAGACTGGCACTCAACCAGCTCACAAAGTAAAATCAGGCTCATATCCATGCGACTGTTGCGAGCAAGACCATTTCGTGGTGATGTGTCCTCGCTTCCGCAATTTGAGCGTGGAGGATCGGCGCAAGCTGATCACGAAGCTCAACCTGTGCAGAAATTGCTGTGGCAGGCATCAAGTGGAGAACTGCAAGTCTCCACTCAAGTGTAAAACTTGTGACAGCCTGCATCACACCATGCTGCATTTGCCTGCCAACAAGGCTACTGCTCAGGCAAACACGGCTCAGACCACCACCCAGTGAAGTGTTGGTGCAGTCGTCGACTCTCACTCCCGCTCACCAGGTCTCGCTCAACCTTCACTCAACAGCACAACAGGCCTCCGCTCACTCTCACATCAAGCAGCCAATCTCACCACGTACTCATCCTCCACGTTGTTAGCAACTGCTAACGCTCAGCTCATCTCACCGGTGACGTCCCTACAAGTTAGGCTACTCATCGACTCAGGCTCAGAGCTCACATTCATCAAGGAGGAGCTCATCACTCAACTCAAGCTTCAACGCATCCATTCTACAATCTCAGTCTTCGGCATTGGAGGCAACAAAGCTACTCAGACACGAGGAGTTGTGTTAATCACGCTCCGCTCAAACCACAGCCCGTCAACTGTACTCATTCAAGCCCACATACTCAGGGGGTTGACGTCAAATTTACCATCAGTTGAAGCGCCACCTCAAGAGTGGCCACATCTCGACGGCCTTCAATTGGCCGACCCAGACTTCCTGACGTCAAGACCCATTGACATTGTCATCGGCGCAGACACGTATGGGCAGATCATCAAGCCCAATCTCAAGAAGGGCGATCCTTCAATGCCAATTGCTCAGCTGTCAATCTTTGGGTGGCTCATTCTTGGTCCAATCACTGTTGACACCAGTCAACTCAAATCCTTGCATCACTCTGCCATAGTGCAGCACAAGGACAACGCTCTTCAAGACCTACTGGCCAAGTTTTGGATCCAAGAAGAACTCCCAATGGACACACCAACTCAACTCACCCCTGAAGAGCAAGAATGTGAGGATCACTTTCGAGCGACACACACTCGTGACTCTACAGGGCGATACATCGTACGCATCCCGCTCAAATCTTCTCCGAAGCTGCTCGGTAATTCCTACCAGACTGCACATGCTTGCTTGAAGCGCACGCTCAACAAGCTTAGCAGAAACACCGAATATCGTAATCTCTACCAAGGATTCATGGAGGAATACTGGGAGCTTCAACATATGGTAAGAGCACCATCCATCTCACCTAACACTCATTTTATGTTCTATCTTCCACACCACGGAGTGCTCAAGCTTGACAGCGAAACTACAAAGTTGAGGGTCGTTTTCAACGGATCAAGCCCGACAACATCTGGGCACTCAATTAACGATCTCATGCACACTGGAGCGAATCTCCTGCTCAACATCACGGACGTGCTGCTGTGGATTCGTCAGCATAAGTTTGTCTTTGCCACGGATATCACAAAGATGTATCGCCAAGTCAAGGTGCATGAAGATGATCAAGATCTCCAGAGGGTGTTGTGGATTGACGAAGACTCAAAGGAGGTGCCCTACAAGCTCACCACAGTCACTTATGGTACCAAGGCTGCTCCATTCCTGGCTGTCAGAGCACTGCTTCAATTGGTGGAAGACGAAGGACATCGTTTCCCACTGGCAGTGCCTTCCATCACTCATGCCAGATACGTCGACGACATCTTTGGCGGCTCTGACACAGGTGAGACACTCATCACAATAGCTCAACAATTAACAGACCTGTGCAACGCGGGAGGTTTTCCACTTGCCAAATGGCATTCTACCTACCCTCCGTTGCTTGAATCAATTTCTCATAAGACACGAGCCCACGGCTCAATCATATCATTAGACGACTGCAATACCAAATTACTCGGACTACATTGGAATGTGCTCAACGATAACTTTTCATTCTCTTCAAAATCAAGCTCTGATTCAAGGCTCACCAAACGCCTCGTTCTCTCAGATGTAGCAAAGATATTTGATCCACTCGGTTTCCTATCACCAGTCATCATTCGAGCAAAAACACTTTTGCAAGAGTTGTGGCTACACAAGCTCAGTTGGGACGATCCACTACCATCCCAAGTCACGTCCAACTGGCTCATCATCAGAGAAGATCTCACAAGTCTGGCCAGACTCTCTGTACCAAGGTGGTTCCACACCTTCAGCGACTCAACAGTGGAATTACACGGTTTCTCTGATGCTTCTCAACTTGCCATGGCAGCGGTAATTTACCTTACCGTGACATCACCGTCCACGAATCACAAAGTGTCGACACTCGTGTGCTCCAAGACAAAGGTAGCACCGCTCAAGAAGCTCACCATCCCGAGGCTCGAGCTTACTGCAGCGTTAATGCTAGCAAAGCTCATGAAGTATGTTCAAGCGACTCTCCAGCTCAACGTTGCTACAACTCATCTGTGGACGGACTCTCAAGTGACATTAATATGGATCAAATCTCACGCATCACGCTGGAAGGACTACGTGCGAAATCGTGTCTCGCAGATTCACGAGCTCACTCAAGACGCACACTGGAGATACGTTCCAGGGAAGTCAAATCCAGCTGACTGCGCCTCACGAGGCTTAACAACCGCTCAGCTTGAACATCACGAGCTGTGGTGGACGGGACCACCATGGCTCACTCAACCCAGTGACTCATGGCCACTACAACCAACAATGAAGGACGACTCGAGTGCACTAGAGGCTCGTCCAGGAATCTCACATCTGCTCAACGTTCTGAAGATCGAATATCACTGGGATCTCATTTACAAATATTCATCTCTCAACAAGCTCATTCGCATCACTTCAATCTGTTACAGATTTGTTTCAAGGTTGAAAAGATCACCAGTTTCATTACCACTCATCGCAGTTTCACCAGACGACATGGAATGGGCCAGAATCTTCTGGGTAAAGGCAACGCAAGCAATTTACTTCTCAAGTGAGCTCAAGGTTCTCAGCTCAGGTTCTACGCTGCCATCCTCCCATGTCTTCAATCGACTCACCGCCTTCATCGATGACCATGGAGTTATTCGAGTTGGAGGCAGACTCAGCCATGCTCACTTGGTGTATGAAAGTAAGCATCCAGCGATCTTACCTCGCCATTCACGTCTGTCTGGTTTGATCATAAACCATGCTCATCGACAAACTCTCCACGGAGGGACTCAGCTCACCCTCGCTCACATCAGACAAGGCTATTGGATCATCGGAGGACGAGCGCCAGTAAAATCTCACATCTTACGGTGTGTTGTGTGCACTCGACAAAGGGGGATCCGTGCCCGTCAACTGATGGGCCAACTACCTCTTTCGAGAGTCGCACCCTCACGACCATTTACTCACACTGGCATCGACTACGCTGGTCCCATCACGCTCAAGACATGGAGAGGGCGAGGTGCCAAAACTCAAAAGGGCTGGATCTGTGTTTTCGTCTGTCTCACCACATCAGCTGTTCATCTGGACGTCGTCACAGACTACTCAACAGATGGGTTCATCGCTGCCTACAGACGATTCACATCCAGAAGAGGCATCCCAAACACACTCTACTCCGATTGTGGGACAAACTTCATCGGAGCAGACACCGTTCTCAAGAGAATGTTCATTCAGGGCTCACAAGATCATCAGGACCTCAGTCAGCTGTTTGTCAATGACAACACTGGCTGGTGCTTCAATCCACCTTCAGCACCTCATATGGGAGGCAAATGGGAAGCAGTCGTGAAGTCCATCAAATACCATCTTAGACGGACCGTCAGCGAGACGGTGCTCACTTACGAAGAGTTCAGCACGCTCTTGACTCAAGTGGAAGCTATGCTCAATTCACGACCTCTCGAGCCTCTCAGTGATGACCCTGATGACATTTCAACGCTCACTCCGGCTCATTTTCTCATCGGACAGCCTCTCTCAACCTTACCGGAACCATCAGTCGAGCATTCAAACATCTCACCAACTGCGAGATGGAGGCTCATTCAACAAAAAACTCAACGCTTCTGGACACAATGGTCATCCCATTATCTGCAGAGGCAGTTGTCCATCTCGAAGTGGCATCATCCATCAAACGAGATCAAGATCGGCTCCCTGGTGCTCATCACAGACGAACGTTTCCCACCGAGCAAGTGGCCACTTGCTCGCGTCATCACACTGCATCCAGGGAAGGATGGGCTCACCAGAGTGGTAACACTCAGGACTGCCACAACAACTTTAATCAGGCCAATTGCAAAATTGGCAGTTTTGAATGTTTCAGATTAGACATCAACATCATCCAGCAGCTGTTGATGGCGGGAGAATGTTTGAGAATCAATTAGTTCCTTACATCACCGCGCTCACGCTCACCGGCAGCACCTACCGAACGCGCTGTAGATCACCAATCGATTAGCCAATCGATGATCACCATCACGCACGCTGCCTATCACCTGCGCTCTCTCTTGCATGCAGCCAATCACCCGCTCGCTCATCACGCATCTGGCCAATCACCGCTCACCGCGCTGGTTCGAGAAGGTTCTGGAACGCTTCCGACAAAGCGCGGACCGTTGATCGGCCATGTTTTCTATCACTCTTGTTCACAGTGCGTAACTGAAAAGACGCGTCGCTTTCGATCACCTTTATTAGTTAACATTGTGCACGCTTACGATCTTTGCTGCTCACAATTAATTATTCTCATCTCCCCGCTACTATTGTACGGCTAATCAACCTCGTTGCAACCTTGTAACTCGCTCGTGTGCAAACGCGTGCGTCGGTTTCCACGGGTGCTCACCACGTGCTTGGCATCGTGTTCTCAAGTGGTGTAGGTGGCTCAACGGCTCATTATCTCACGCTCATCGCGATCTCTTTCGCGAAGTTGTGACTCACTCAGCGAGTGTGAAATAAAATAAACTGACTTTTGTGCTCAAGTGCAATAAACTGTGTCTCATCTCTCCTTCCTCACCGTCGACCTAACCTCAATCCTACCGGCGTGCTCACCTGAGCCATTCGCTGACAGTAACAAATTAATAAATAGTAAGTAACAATTTAATAAATAGTAAGTAACAATTTAATAAATAGTAAGTAGCCAGTTAATAAATAGTATGTAACAATTTAATAAATAGTTGGAAACAATTTAATAAATAGTAGGTAACATTTTAATAAACAGAAGGTAACAATGTAATATATAGTAGGTAACAATTTAATAAATAGTAAGTAACAATTTAATAAATAGTAAGTAACAATTTAATAAATAGTAAGTAACAATTTAATAAATTGTATGTAACAATTTAATAAATAGTAGGTAACAATTTAATAAATAGTAGGTAACAATTAAATAAATAGTAGGTAACAATTTAATAAATACTAGGTAACAATTTAATAAATAGTAGGTAACAATTTAATAAATAGTAGGTAACAATTTAATAAATAGTAGGTAACAATTTAATAAATAGTGGGTAACAATTTAATAAATAGTAAGGAGCAATATAATAAATAATAAGTAGCCATTTAATAAATAGTAAGTAGCAATTTAATCAATAGTAAGTAGCAATTTAATAAATAGTAAGTAGCAATTTAATAAATAGTAAGAAGCAATTTAATAAATAGTAAGTAGCAATTTAATAAATAGTAAATAACAATTTAATAAATAGTAGGTAACAATTTAATAAATAGTAGGTAACATTTTAATAAACAGAAGGTAACAATGTAATATATAGTAGGTAACAATTTAATAAATAGTAAGTAACAATTTAATAAATAGTAAGTAACAATTTAATAAATATTAAGTAACAATTTAATAAATAGTAAGTAACAATTTAATAAATAGTAAGTAACAATTTAATAAATTGTATGTAACAATTTAATAAATAGTAGGAAACAATTTAATAAATAGTAGGTAACAATTAAATAAATAGTAGGTAACAATTTAATAAATACTAGGTAACAATTTAATAAATAGTAGGTAACAATTTAATAAATAGTACGTAACAATTTAATAAATAGTAGGTAACAATTTAATAAATAGTAGGTAGCAATTTAATAAATAGTAGGTAGCAATTTAATAAATAGTAGGTAACAATTTAATATATAGTAGGTAACATTTTAATAAATAGTAGGTAACAATTTAATAAACAGTAGGTAACAATTTAATAAATAGTAGGTAACAATGTAACAAAAAGTGGGTAACAATTTAATAAACAGTATGTAACAATTTAATAAATAGTAGGTAACAATTTAATAAATAGTGGGTAACAAATTAATAAATAGTAAGTAACAATTTAATAAATAGTAAGTAACAATTTAATAAATAGTAAGTAGCCAGTTAATAAATAGTATGTAACAATTTAATAAATAGTTGGAAACAATTTAATAAATAGTAGGTAACAATTTAATAAATAGTAGGTAGCAATTTAATAAATAGTAAGTAGCAATTTAATAAATAGTAAGTAACAATTTAATAAATAGTAAGTAACAATTTAATAAATAGTAAGTAACAATTTAATAAATAGTAAGTAGCAATTTAATAAATAGTGAGTAGCAATTTAATAAATAGTAAGTAACAATTTAATAAATAGTAAGTAACAATTTAATAAATAGTAAGTAACAATTTAATAAATAGTAAGTAGCAATTTAATAAATAGTGAATAGCAATTTAATAAATAGTATGTAGCAATTTAATAAATTGTAAGTAACAATTTAATAAATAGTAATTAACAATTTAATAAATAGTAATTAACAATTTAATATATAGTAAGAAACAATTTAATAAATAGTAGGTAGCCATTTAATAAATAGTAGGTAACAATTTAATAAATAGTAGGTAACAATTTAATAAATAGTAGGTAACAATTTAATAAATAGTAGGTAGCCATTTAATAAATAGTAGGTAACAATTTAATAAACAGTATGTAACAATTTAATAAATAGTAGGTAGCCATTTAATAAATAGTAGGTAACAATTTAATAAATAGTAGGTAACAATTTAATAAATAGTAGGTAACAATTTAATAAATAGTAGGTAACAATTTAATAAATAGTAGGTAGCCATTTAATAAATAGTAGGTAACAATTTAATAAATAGTAGCTAACAATTTAATATATAGTAGGTAACAATTTAATAAATAGTAGGTAACAATTTAATAAATAGTAGGTAACAATTTAATAAATAGTATGTAACAATTTAATAAATAGTAGGTAACAATTTAATAAATAGTAGGTAACAATTTAATAAATAGTAGGTAACAATTTAATAAATAGTGGGTAACAATTTAATAAATAGTAAGGAGCAATATAATAAATAATAAGTAGCCATTTAATAAATAGTAAGTAGCAATTTAATCAATAGTAAGTAGCAATTTAATAAATAGTAAGTAGCAATTTAATAAATAGTAAGAAGCAATTTAATAAATAGTAAGTAGCAATTTAATAAATAGTAAGTAGCAATTTAATAAATAGTAAGTAGCAATTTAATAAATAGTAAGAAGCAATTTAATAAATAGTAAGTAGCAATTTAATAAATAGTAAGTAGCAATTTAATAAATAGTAAGTAGCAATTTAATAAATTGTAAGTAGCAATTTAATAAATAGTAAGTAGCATTTTAATAAATTGTTAGTAACAATTTAGTAAATATTAAGTAACAATTTAATAAATAGTAAGTAACAATTTAATAAATAGTAAGTAACAATTTAATAAATTGTATGTAACAATTTAATAAATAGTAGGTAACAATTTAATAAATAGTAGGTAACAATTAAATAAATAGTAGGTAACAATTTAGTAAATACTAGGTAACAATTTAATAAATTGTAGGTAACAATTTAATAAATAGTAAGTAACAATTTAATAAATTGTATGTAACAATTTAATAAATAGTAGGTAACAATTTAATAAATAGTAGGTAACAATTAAATAAATAGTAGGTAACAATTTAATAAATACTAGGTAACAATTTAATAAATAGTAGGTAACAATTTAATAAATAGTAGGTAACAAATTAATAAATAGTAGGTAACAATTTAATAAATAGTAGGTAAGGTTTTAATAAATAGTAGGTAACAATTTAATAAATAGTAGGTAACAATTTAATAAATAGAAGCTAACAATTTAATAAATAGTGGGAAACAAATTAATAAATAGTAAGTAACAATTTAATAAATAGTAAGTAACAATTTAATAAATAGTAAGTAGCCACTTAATAAATAGTATGTAACAATTTAATTAATAGTAAGTAGCCATTTAATAAATAGCAAGTAGCAATTTAATAAATAGTAAGTAGCAATTTAATAAATAGTAAGTAGCAATTTAATAAATAGTAAGAAGCAATTTAATAAATAGTAAGTAGCAATTTAATAAATAGTAAGTAGCAATTTAATAAATAGTAAGTAGCAATTTAATAAATAATACGTAGCAATTTAATAAATTGTATGTAGCAATTTAATAAACAGTAAGTAGCAATTTAATAAATAGTAAGTAACAATTTAATGAAGAGTAAGTAACAATTTAATAAATAGTAAGTAACAATTTAATAAATAGTAATTAACAATTTAATAAATAGTAATTAACAATTTAATAAATAGTAGGTAACAATTTAATAAATAGTAGGTAACATTTTAATAAACAGAAGGTAACAATGTAATATATAGTAGGTAACAATTTAATAAATAGTAAGTAACAATTTAATAAATAGTAAGTAACAATTTAATAAATATTAAGTAACAATTTAATAAATAGTAAGTAACAATTTAATAAATAGTAAGTAACAATTTAATAAATTGTATGTAACAATTTAATAAATAGTAGGTAACATTTTAATAAATAGTAGGTAACAATTAAATAAATAGTAGGTAACAATTTAATAAATACTAGGTTACAATTTAATAAATAGTAGGTAACAATTTAATAAATACTAGGTAACAATTTAATAAATAGTAGGTAACAATTTAATAAATAGTAGGTAACAAATTAATAAATAGTAGGTAACAATTTAATAAATAGTAGGTAAGGTTTTAATAAATAGTAGGTAACAATTTAATAAATAGTAGGTAACAATTTAATAAATAGAAGCTAACAATTTAATAAATAGTGGGAAACAAATTAATAAATAGTAAGTAACAATTTAATAAATAGTAAGTAACAATTTAATAAATAGTAAGTAGCCACTTAATAAATAGTATGTAACAATTTAATTAATAGTAAGTAGCCATTTAATAAATAGCAAGTAGCAATTTAATAAATAGTAAGTAGCAATTTAATAAATAGTAAGTAGCAATTTAATAAATAGTAAGAAGCAATTTAATAAATAGTAAGTAGCAATTTAATAAATAGTAAGTAGCAATTTAATAAATAGTAAGTAGCAATTTAATAAATAATACGTAGCAATTTAATAAATTGTATGTAGCAATTTAATAAACAGTAAGTAGCAATTTAATAAATAGTAAGTAACAATTTAATGAAGAGTAAGTAACAATTTAATAAATAGTAAGTAACAATTTAATAAATAGTAATTAACAATTTAATAAATAGTAATTAACAATTTAATAAATAGTAGGTAACAATTTAATAAATAGTAGGTAACATTTTAATAAACAGAAGGTAACAATGTAATATATAGTAGGTAACAATTTAATAAATAGTAAGTAACAATTTAATAAATAGTAAGTAACAATTTAATAAATATTAAGTAACAATTTAATAAATAGTAAGTAACAATTTAATAAATAGTAAGTAACAATTTAATAAATTGTATGTAACAATTTAATAAATAGTAGGTAACATTTTAATAAATAGTAGGTAACAATTAAATAAATAGTAGGTAACAATTTAATAAATACTAGGTTACAATTTAATAAATAGTAGGTAACAATTTAATAAATAGTACGTAACAATTTAATAAATAGTAGGTTACAATTTAATAAATAGTTGGAAACAATTTAATAAATAGTAGGTAACATTTTAATAAACAGAAGGTAACAATGTAATATATAGTAGGTAACAATTTAATAAATAGTAAGTAACAATTTAATAAATAGTAAGTAACAATTTAATAAATAGTAAGTAACAATTTAATAAATTGTATGTAACAATTTAATAAATAGTAGGTAACAATTTAATAAATAGTAGGTAACAATTAAATAAATAGTAGGTAACAATTTAATAAATACTAGGTAACAATTTAATAAATAGTAGGTAACAATTTAATAAATAGTAGGTAACAAATTAATAAATAGTAGGTAACAATTTAATAAATAGTAGGTAAGGTTTTAATAAATAGTAGGTAAGGTTTTAATAAATAGTAGGTAACAATTTAATAAATAGTAGGTAACAATTTAATAAATAGAAGCTAACAATTTAATAAATAGTGGGTAACAAATTAATAAATAGTAAGTAACAATTTAATAAATAGTAAGTAACAATTTAATAAATAGTAAGTAGCCACTTAATAAATAGTATGTAACAATTTAATTAATAGTAAGTAGCCATTTAATAAATAGCAAGTAGCAATTTAATAAATAGTAAGTAGCAATTTAATAAATAGTAAGTAGCAATTTAATAAATAGTAAGAAGCAATTTAATAAATAGTAAGTAGCAATTTAATAAATAGTAAGTAGCAATTTAATAAATAGTAAGTAGCAATTTAATAAATAATACGTAGCAATTTAATAAATTGTATGTAGCAATTTAATAAACAGTAAGTAGCAATTTAATAAATTGTATGTAGCAATTTAATAAACAGTAAGTAGCAATTTAATAAATTGTATGTAGCAATTTAATAAACAGTAAGTAGCAATTTAATAAATAGTAAGTAACAATTTAATGAAGAGTAAGTAACAATTTAATAAATAGTAAGTAACAATTTAATAAATAGTAATTAACAATTTAATAAATAGTAAATAACAATTTAATAAATAGTAGGTAACAATTTAATAAATAGTAGGTAACATTTTAATAAACAGAAGGTAACAATGTAATATATAGTAGGTAACAATTTAATAAATAGTAAGTAACAATTTAATAAATAGTAAGTAACAATTTAATAAATATTAAGTAACAATTTAATAAATAGTAAGTAACAATTTAATAAATAGTAAGTAACAATTTAATAAATTGTATGTAACAATTTAATAAATAGTAGGAAACAATTTAATAAATAGTAGGTAACAATTAAATAAATAGTAGGTAACAATTTAATAAATACTAGGAAACAATTTAATAAATAGTAGGTAACAATTTAATAAATAGTACGTAACAATTTAATAAATAGTAGGTAACAATTTAATAAATAGTAGGTAGCAATTTAATAAATAGTAGGTAGCAATTTAATAAATAGTAGGTAACAATTTAATATATAGTAGGTAACATTTTAATAAATAGTAGGTAACAATTTAATAAACAGTAGGTAACAATTTAATAAATAGTAGGAAACAATTTAATAAATAGTGGGTAACAATTTAATAAACAGTATGTAACAATTTAATAAATAGTAGGTAACAATTTAATAAATAGTGGGTAACAAATTAATAAATAGTACGTAACAATTTAATAAATAGTAAGTAACAATTTAATAAATAGTAAGTAGCCAGTTAATAAATAGTATGTAACAATTTAATAAATAGTTGGAAACAATTTAATAAATAGTAGGTAACAATTTAATAAATAGTAGGTAGCAATTTAATAAATAGTAAGTAGCAATTTAATAAATAGTAAGTAACAATTTAATAAATAGTAAGTAACAATTTAATAAATAGTAAGTAACAATTTAATAAATAGTAAGTAGCAATTTAATAATTAGTGAGTAGCAATTTAATAAATAGTAAGTAGCAATTTAATAAATTGTAAGTAACAATTTAATAAATAGTAAGTAACAATTTAATAAATAGTAAGTAGCAATTTAATAAATAGTGAGTAGCAATTTAATAAATAGTAAGTAGCAATTTAATAAATTGTGAGTAACAATTTAATAAATAGTAATTAACAATTTAAAAAATAGTAATTAACAATTTAATAAATAGTAAGTAACAATTTAATAAATAGTACGTAACAATTTAATAAATAGTAGGTAACAATTTAATAAATAGTAGCTAACAATTTAATATATAGTAGGTAACAATTTAATAAATAGTAGGTAACAATTTAATAAATAGTAGGTAACAATTTAATAAATTGTATGTAACAATTTAATAAATAGTAGGTAACAATTTAATAAATAGTAGGTAACAATTTAATAAATAGTAGGTAACAATTTAATAAATAGTGGGTAACAATTTAATAAATAGTAAGTAGCAATTTAATAAATTGTAAGTAGCAATTTAATAAATAGTAAGTAGCAATTTAATAAATAGTAAGTAGCAATTTAATAAATTGTAAGTAGCAATTTAATAAATAGTAAGTAGCAATTTAATAAATAGTAAGTAGCAATTTAATAAATAATACGTAGCAATTTAATAAATTGTATGTAGCAATTTAATAAACAGTAAGTAGCAATTTAATAAATAGTAAGTAACAATTTAATGAAGAGTAAGTAACAATTTAATAAATAGTAAGTAACAATTTAATAAATAGTAATTAACAATTTAATAAATAGTAATTAACAATTTAATAAATAGTAGGTAACAATTTAATAAATAGTAGGTAACATTTTAATAAACAGAAGGTAACAATGTAATATATAGTAGGTAACAATTTAATAAATAGTAAGTAACAATTTAATAAATAGTAAGTAACAATTTAATAAATATTAAGTAACAATTTAATAAATAGTAAGTAACAATTTAATAAATAGTAAGTAACAATTTAATAAATTGTATGTAACAATTTAATAAATAGTAGGAAACAATTTAATAAATAGTAGGTAACAATTAAATAAATAGTAGGTAACAATTTAATAAATACTAGGTAACAATTTAATAAATAGTAGGTAACAATTTAATAAATAGTACGTAACAATTTAATAAATAGTAGGTAACAATTTAATAAATAGTAGGTAGCAATTTAATAAATAGTAGGTAGCAATTTAATAAATAGTAGGTAACAATTTAATATATAGTAGGTAACATTTTAATAAATAGTAGGTAACAATTTAATAAATAGTAAGTAACAATTTAATAAATAGTAAGTAACAATTTAATAAATATTAAGTAACAATTTAATAAATAGTAAGTAACAATTTAATAAATAGTAAGTAACAATTTAATAAATTGTATGTAACAATTTAATAAATAGTAGGAAACAATTTAATAAATAGTAGGTAACAATTAAATAAATAGTAGGTAACAATTTAATAAATACTAGGTAACAATTTAATAAATAGTAGGTAACAATTTAATAAATAGTACGTAACAATTTAATAAATAGTAGGTAACAATTTAATAAATAGTAGGTAACAATTAAATAAATAGTAGGTAACAATTTAATAAATAGTAGGTAAGGTTTTAATAAATAGTAGGTAAGGTTTTAATAAATAGTAGGTAACAATTTAATAAATAGTAGGTAACAATTTAATAAATAGAAGCTAACAATTTAATAAATAGTGGGTAACAAATTAATAAATAGTAAGTAACAATTTAATAAATAGTAAGTAACAATTTAATAAATAGTAAGTAGCCACTTAATAAATAGTATGTAACAATTTAATTAATAGTAAATAGCCATTTAATAAATAGCAAGTAGCAATTTAATAAATAGTAAGTAGCAATTTAATAAATAGTAAGTAGCAATTTAATAAATAGTAAGAAGCAATTTAATAAATAGTAAGTAGCAATTTAATAAATAGTAAGTAGCAATTTAATAAATAGTAAGTAGCAATTTAATAAATAATACGTAGCAATTTAATAAATTGTATGTAGCAATTTAATAAACAGTAAGTAGCAATTTAATAAATAGTAAGTAACAATTTAATGAAGAGTAAGTAACAATTTAATAAATAGTAAGTAACAATTTAATAAATAGTAATTAACAATTTAATAAATAGTAATTAACAATTTAATAAATAGTAGGTAACAATTTAATAAATAGTAGGTAACATTTTAATAAACAGAAGGTAACAATGTAATATATAGTAGGTAACAATTTAATAAATAGTAAGTAACAATTTAATAAATAGTAAGTAACAATTTAATAAATATTAAGTAACAATTTAATAAATAGTAAGTAACAATTTAATAAATAGTAAGTAACAATTTAATAAATTGTATGTAACAATTTAATAAATAGTAGGAAACAATTTAATAAATAGTAGGTAACAATTAAATAAATAGTAGGTAACAATTTAATAAATACTAGGTAACAATTTAATAAATAGTAGGTAACAATTTAATAAATAGTACGTAACAATTTAATAAATAGTAGGTAACAATTTAATAAATAGTAGGTAGCAATTTAATAAATTGTAGGTAGCAATTTAATAAATAGTAGGTAACAATTTAATATATAGTAGGTAACATTTTAATAAATAGTAGGTAACAATTTAATAAACAGTAGGTAACAATTTAATAAATAGTAGGTAACAATTTAATAAATAGTGGGTAACAATTTAATAAACAGTATGTAACAATTTAATAAATAGTAGGTAACAATTTAATAAATAGTGGGTAACAAATTAATAAATAGTAAGTAACAATTTAATAAATAGTAAGTAACAATTTAATAAATAGTAAGTAGCCAGTTAATAAATAGTATGTAACAATTTAATAAATAGTTGGAAACAATTTAATAAATAGTAGGTAACAATTTAATAAATAGTAGGTAGCAATTTAATAAATAGTAAGTAGCAATTTAATAAATAGTAAGTAACAATTTAATAAATAGTAAGTAACAATTTAATAAATAGTAAGTAACAATTTAATAAATAGTAAGTAGCAATTTAATAAGTAGTGAGTAGCAATTTAATAAATAGTAAGTAGCAATTTAATAAATTGTAAGTAACAATTTAATAAATAGTAAGTAACAATTTAATAAATAGTAAGTAGCAATTTAATAAATAGTGAGTAGCAATTTAATAAATAGTAAGTAGCAATTTAATAAATTGTAAGTAACAATTTAATAAATAGTAATTAACAATTTAAAAAATAGTAATTAACAATTTAATAAATAGTAAGTAACAATTTAATAAATAGTACGTAACAATTTAATAAATAGTAGGTAACAATTTAATAAATAGTTGGAAACAATTTAATAAATAGTAGGTAACACTTTAATAAATCGTAAGTAGCAATTTAATAAATAGTAGGTAGCAATTTAATAAATAGTAAGTAGCAATTTCATAAATAGTAAGTAGCAATTTAATAAATAGTAAGTAGCAATTTAATAAATAGTAAGTAGCAATTTAATAAATTGTAAGTAGCAATTTAATAAATAGAAAGTAGCAATTTAATAAATAGTAAGTAACAATTTAATAAATAGTAAGTAACAATTTAATAAATAGTAAGTAACAATTTAATAAATAGTAAGTAGCAATTTAATAAATAGTGAATAGCAATTTAATAAATAGTAAGTAGCAATTTAATAAATTGTAAGTAACAATTTAATAAATAGTAATTAACAATTTAATAAATAGTAATTAACAATTTAATAAATAGTAAGAAACAATTTAATAAATAGTAGGTAGCCATTTAATAAATAGTAGGTAACAATTTAATAAATAGTAGGTAACAATTTAATAAATAGTAGGTAACAATTTAATAAATAGTAGGTAGCCATTTAATAAATAGTAGGTAACAATTTAATAAACAGTAGGTAACAATTTAATAAATAGTAGGAAACAATTTAATAAATAGTGGGTAACAATTTAATAAACAGTATGTAACAATTTAATAAATAGTAGGTAACAATTTAATAAATAGTGGGTAACAATTTAATAAATTGTAAGTAACAATTTAATAAATAGTAATTAACAATTTAAAAAATAGTAATTAACAATTTAATAAATAGTAAGTAACAATTTAATAAATAGTACGTAACAATTTAATAAATAGTAGGTAACAATTTAATAAATAGTTGGAAACAATTTAATAAATAGTAGGTAACACTTTAAAAAATAGTAAGTAGCAATTTAATAAATAGTAGGTAGCAATTTAATAAATAGTAAGTAGCAATTTCATAAATAGTAAGTAGCAATTTAATAAATAGTAAGTAGCAATTTAATAAATAGTAAGTAGCAATTTAATAAATTGTAAGTAGCAATTTAATAAATAGAAAGTAGCAATTTAATAAATAGTAAGTAACAATTTAATAAATAGTAAGTAACAATTTAATAAATAGTAAGTAACAATTTAATAAATAGTAAGTAGCAATTTAATAAATAGTGAATAGCAATTTAATAAATAGTAAGTAGCAATTTAATAAATTGTAAGTAACAATTTAATAAATAGTAATTAACAATTTAATAAATAGTAATTAACAATTTAATAAATAGTAAGAAACAATTTAATAAATAGTAGGTAGCCATTTAATAAATAGTAGGTAACAATTTAATAAATAGTAGGTAACAATTTAATAAATAGTAGGTAACAATTTAATAAATAGTAGGTAGCCATTTAATAAATAGTAGGTAACAATTTAATAAACAGTAGGTAACAATTTAATAAATAGTAGGAAACAATTTAATAAATAGTGGGTAACAATTAAATAAATAGTAGGTAACAATTTAATAAATACTAGGTAACAATTTAATAAATAGTAGGTAACAATTTAATAAATAGTAGGTAACAAATTAATAAATAGTAGGTAACAATTTAATAAATAGTAGGTAAGGTTTTAATAAATAGTAGGTAACAATTTAATAAATAGTAGGTAACAATTTAATAAATAGAAGCTAACAATTTAATAAATAGTGGGAAACAAATTAATAAATAGTAAGTAACAATTTAATAAATAGTAAGTAACAATTTAATAAATAGTAAGTAGCCACTTAATAAATAGTATGTAACAATTTAATTAATAGTAAGTAGCCATTTAATAAATAGCAAGTAGCAATTTAATAAATAGTAAGTAGCAATTTAATAAATAGTAAGTAGCAATTTAATAAATAGTAAGAAGCAATTTAATAAATAGTAAGTAGCAATTTAATAAATAGTAAGTAGCAATTTAATAAATAGTAAGTAGCAATTTAATAAATAATACGTAGCAATTTAATAAATTGTATGTAGCAATTTAATAAACAGTAAGTAGCAATTTAATAAATAGTAAGTAACAATTTAATGAAGAGTAAGTAACAATTTAATAAATAGTAAGTAACAATTTAATAAATAGTAATTAACAATTTAATAAATAGTAATTAACAATTTAATAAATAGTAGGTAACAATTTAATAAATAGTAGGTAACATTTTAATAAACAGAAGGTAACAATGTAATATATAGTAGGTAACAATTTAATAAATAGTAAGTAACAATTTAATAAATAGTAAGTAACAATTTAATAAATATTAAGTAACAATTTAATAAATAGTAAGTAACAATTTAATAAATAGTAAGTAACAATTTAATAAATTGTATGTAACAATTTAATAAATAGTAGGTAACATTTTAATAAATAGTAGGAAACAATTAAATAAATAGTAGGTAACAATTTAATAAATACTAGGTTACAATTTAATAAATAGTAGGTAACAATTTAATAAATACTAGGTAACAATTTAATAAATAGTAGGTAACAATTTAATAAATAGTAGGTAACAAATTAATAAATAGTAGGTAACAATTTAATAAATAGTAGGTAAGGTTTTAATAAATAGTAGGTAACAATTTAATAAATAGTAGGTAACAATTTAATAAATAGAAGCTAACAATTTAATAAATAGTGGGAAACAAATTAATAAATAGTAAGTAACAATTTAATAAATAGTAAGTAACAATTTAATAAATAGTAAGTAGCCACTTAATAAACAGTATGTAACAATTTAATTAATAGTAAGTAGCCATTTAATAAATAGCAAGTAGCAATTTAATAAATAGTAAGTAGCAATTTAATAAATAGTAAGTAGCAATTTAATAAATAGTAAGAAGCAATTTAATAAATAGTAAGTAGCAATTTAATAAATAGTAAGTAGCAATTTAATAAATAGTAAGTAGCAATTTAATAAATAATACGTAGCAATTTAATAAATTGTATGTAGCAATTTAATAAACAGTAAGTAGCAATTTAATAAATAGTAAGTAACAATTTAATGAAGAGTAAGTAACAATTTAATAAATAGTAAGTAACAATTTAATAAATAGTAATTAACAATTTAATAAATAGTAATTAACAATTTAATAAATAGTAGGTAACAATTTAATAAATAGTAGGTAACATTTTAATAAACAGAAGGTAACAATGTAATATATAGTAGGTAACAATTTAATAAATAGTAAGTAACAATTTAATAAATAGTAAGTAACAATTTAATAAATATTAAGTAACAATTTAATAAATAGTAAGTAACAATTTAATAAATAGTAAGTAACAATTTAATAAATTGTATGTAACAATTTAATAAATAGTAGGTAACATTTTAATAAATAGTAGGTAACAATTAAATAAATAGTAGGTAACAATTTAATAAATACTAGGTTACAATTTAATAAATAGTAGGTAACAATTTAATAAATAGTACGTAACAATTTAATAAATAGTAGGTTACAATTTAATAAATAGTTGGAAACAATTTAATAAATAGTAGGTAACATTTTAATAAACAGAAGGTAACAATGTAATATATAGTAGGTAACAATTTAATAAATAGTAAGTAACAATTTAATAAATAGTAAGTAACAATTTAATAAATAGTAAGTAACAATTTAATAAATTGTATGTAACAATTTAATAAATAGTAGGTAACAATTTAATAAATAGTAGGTAACAATTAAATAAATAGTAGGTAACAATTTAATAAATACTAGGTAACAATTTAATAAATAGTAGGTAACAATTTAATAAATAGTAGGTAACAAATTAATAAATAGTAGGTAACAATTTAATAAATAGTAGGTAAGGTTTTAATAAATAGTAGGTAAGGTTTTAATAAATAGTAGGTAACAATTTAATAAATAGTAGGTAACAATTTAATAAATAGAAGCTAACAATTTAATAAATAGTGGGTAACAAATTAATAAATAGTAAGTAACAATTTAATAAATAGTAAGTAACAATTTAATAAATAGTAAGTAGCCACTTAATAAATAGTATGTAACAATTTAATTAATAGTAAGTAGCCATTTAATAAATAGCAAGTAGCAATTTAATAAATAGTAAGTAGCAATTTAATAAATAGTAAGTAGCAATTTAATAAATAGTAAGAAGCAATTTAATAAATAGTAAGTAGCAATTTAATAAATAGTAAGTAGCAATTTAATAAATAGTAAGTAGCAATTTAATAAATAATACGTAGCAATTTAATAAATTGTATGTAGCAATTTAATAAACAGTAAGTAGCAATTTAATAAATTGTATGTAGCAATTTAATAAACAGTAAGTAGCAATTTAATAAATTGTATGTAGCAATTTAATAAACAGTAAGTAGCAATTTAATAAATAGTAAGTAACAATTTAATGAAGAGTAAGTAACAATTTAATAAATAGTAAGTAACAATTTAATAAATAGTAATTAACAATTTAATAAATAGTAAATAACAATTTAATAAATAGTAGGTAACAATTTAATAAATAGTAGGTAACATTTTAATAAACAGAAGGTAACAATGTAATATATAGTAGGTAACAATTTAATAAATAGTAAGTAACATTTTAATAAACAGAAGGTAACAATGTAATATATAGTAGGTAACAATTTAATAAATAGTAAGTAACAATTTAATAAATAGTAAGTAACAATTTAATAAATATTAAGTAACAATTTAATAAATAGTAAGTAACAATTTAATAAATAGTAAGTAACAATTTAATAAATTGTATGTAACAATTTAATAAATAGTAGGAAACAATTTAATAAATAGTAGGTAACAATTAAATAAATAGTAGGTAACAATTTAATAAATACTAGGAAACAATTTAATAAATAGTAGGTAGCAATTTAATAAATAGTAGGTAGCAATTTAATAAATAGTAGGTAACAATTTAATATATAGTAGGTAACATTTTAATAAATAGTAGGTAACAATTTAATAAACAGTAGGTAACAATTTAATAAATAGTAGGAAACAATTTAATAAATAGTGGGTAACAATTTAATAAACAGTATGTAACAATTTAATAAATAGTAGGTAACAATTTAATAAATAGTGGGTAACAAATTAATAAATAGTAAGTAACAATTTAATAAATAGTAAGTAACAATTTAATAAATAGTAAGTAGCCAGTTAATAAATAGTATGTAACAATTTAATAAATAGTTGGAAACAATTTAATAAATAGTAGGTAACAATTTAATAAATAGTAGGTAGCAATTTAATAAATAGTAAGTAGCAATTTAATAAATAGTAAGTAACAATTTAATAAATAGTAAGTAACAATTTAATAAATAGTAAGTAACAATTTAATAAATAGTAAGTAGCAATTTAATAATTAGTGAGTAGCAATTTAATAAATAGTAAGTAGCAATTTAATAAATTGTAAGTAACAATTTAATAAATAGTAAGTAACAATTTAATAAATAGTAAGTAGCAATTTAATAAATAGTGAGTAGCAATTTAATAAATAGTAAGTAGCAATTTAATAAATTGTGAGTAACAATTTAATAAATAGTAATTAACAATTTAAAAAATAGTAATTAACAATTTAATAAATAGTAAGTAACAATTTAATAAATAGTACGTAACAATTTAATAAATAGTAGGTAACAATTTAATAAATAGTAGCTAACAATTTAATATATAGTAGGTAACAATTTAATAAATAGTAGGTAACAATTTAATAAATAGTAGGTAACAATTTAATAAATTGTATGTAACAATTTAATAAATAGTAGGTAACAATTTAATAAATAGTAGGTAACAATTTAATAAATAGTAGGTAACAATTTAATAAATAGTGGGTAACAATTTAATAAATAGTAAGTAGCAATTTAATAAATTGTAAGTAGCAATTTAATAAATAGTAAGTAGCAATTTAATAAATAGTAAGTAGCAATTTAATAAATTGTAAGTAGCAATTTAATAAATAGTAAGTAGCAATTTAATAAATAGTAAGTAGCAATTTAATAAATAATACGTAGCAATTTAATAAATTGTATGTAGCAATTTAATAAACAGTAAGTAGCAATTTAATAAATAGTAAGTAACAATTTAATGAAGAGTAAGTAACAATTTAATAAATAGTAAGTAACAATTTAATAAATAGTAATTAACAATTTAATAAATAGTAATTAACAATTTAATAAATAGTAGGTAACAATTTAATAAATAGTAGGTAACATTTTAATAAACAGAAGGTAACAATGTAATATATAGTAGGTAACAATTTAATAAATAGTAAGTAACAATTTAATAAATAGTAAGTAACAATTTAATAAATATTAAGTAACAATTTAATAAATAGTAAGTAACAATTTAATAAATAGTAAGTAACAATTTAATAAATTGTATGTAACAATTTAATAAATAGTAGGAAACAATTTAATAAATAGTAGGTAACAATTAAATAAATAGTAGGTAACAATTTAATAAATACTAGGTAACAATTTAATAAATAGTAGGTAACAATTTAATAAATAGTACGTAACAATTTAATAAATAGTAGGTAACAATTTAATAAATAGTAGGTAGCAATTTAATAAATAGTAGGTAGCAATTTAATAAATAGTAGGTAACAATTTAATATATAGTAGGTAACATTTTAATAAATAGTAGGTAACAATTTAATAAATAGTAAGTAACAATTTAATAAATAGTAGGTAACAATTTAATAAATAGTGGGTAACAATTTAATAAATAGTAAGTAGCAATTTAATAAATTGTAAGTAGCAATTTAATAAATAGTAAGTAGCAATTTAATAAATAGTAAGTAGCAATTTAATAAATTGTAAGTAGCAATTTAATAAATAGTAAGTAGCAATTTAATAAATAGTAAGTAGCAATTTAATAAATAATACGTAGCAATTTAATAAATTGTATGTAGCAATTTAATAAACAGTAAGTAGCAATTTAATAAATAGTAAGTAACAATTTAATGAAGAGTAAGTAACAATTTAATAAATAGTAAGTAACAATTTAATAAATAGTAATTAACAATTTAATAAATAGTAATTAACAATTTAATAAATAGTAGGTAACAATTTAATAAATAGTAGGTAACATTTTAATAAACAGAAGGTAACAATGTAATATATAGTAGGTAACAATTTAATAAATAGTAAGTAACAATTTAATAAATAGTAAGTAACAATTTAATAAATATTAAGTAACAATTTAATAAATAGTAAGTAACAATTTAATAAATAGTAAGTAACAATTTAATAAATTG
This sequence comes from Andrena chrysosceles, assembly GCA_963855975.1. Lineage (NCBI taxonomy): Eukaryota > Metazoa > Arthropoda > Insecta > Hymenoptera > Andrenidae > Andrena > Andrena chrysosceles. Next base: position 1,491,357 of record CAWLCU010000486.1, read on the forward strand.
TATGTAACAATTTAATAAATAGTAGGAAACAATTTAATAAATAGTAGGTAACAATTAAATAAATAGTAGGTAACAATTTAATAAATACTAGGTAACAATTTAATAAATAGTAGGTAACAATTTAATAAATAGTACGTAACAATTTAATAAATAGTAGGTAACAATTTAATAAATAGTAGGTAGCAATTTAATAAATAGTAGGTAGCAATTTAATAAATAGTAGGTAACAATTTAATATATAGTAGGTAACATTTTAATAAATAGTAGGTAACAATTTAATAAATAGTAAGTAACAATTTAATAAATAGTAAGTAACAATTTAATAAATATTAAGTAACAATTTAATAAATAGTAAGTAACAATTTAATAAATAGTAAGTAACAATTTAATAAATTGTATGTAACAATTTAATAAATAGTAGGAAACAATTTAATAAATAGTAGGTAACAATTAAATAAATAGTAGGTAACAATTTAATAAATACTAGGTAACAATTTAATAAATAGTAGGTAACAATTTAATAAATAGTACGTAACAATTTAATAAATAGTAGGTAACAATTTAATAAATAGTAGGTAACAATTAAATAAATAGTAGGTAACAATTTAATAAATAGTAGGTAAGGTTTTAATAAATAGTAGGTAAGGTTTTAATAAATAGTAGGTAACAATTTAATAAATAGTAGGTAACAATTTAATAAATAGAAGCTAACAATTTAATAAATAGTGGGTAACAAATTAATAAATAGTAAGTAACAATTTAATAAATAGTAAGTAACAATTTAATAAATAGTAAGTAGCCACTTAATAAATAGTATGTAACAATTTAATTAATAGTAAATAGCCATTTAATAAATAGCAAGTAGCAATTTAATAAATAGTAAGTAGCAATTTAATAAATAGTAAGTAGCAATTTAATAAATAGTAAGAAGCAATTTAATAAATAGTAAGTAGCAATTTAATAAATAGTAAGTAGCAATTTAATAAATAGTAAGTAGCAATTTAATAAATAATACGTAGCAATTTAATAAATTGTATGTAGCAATTTAATAAACAGTAAGTAGCAATTTAATAAATAGTAAGTAACAATTTAATGAAGAGTAAGTAACAATTTAATAAATAGTAAGTAACAATTTAATAAATAGTAATTAACAATTTAATAAATAGTAATTAACAATTTAATAAATAGTAGGTAACAATTTAATAAATAGTAGGTAACATTTTAATAAACAGAAGGTAACAATGTAATATATAGTAGGTAACAATTTAATAAATAGTAAGTAACAATTTAATAAATAGTAAGTAACAATTTAATAAATATTAAGTAACAATTTAATAAATAGTAAGTAACAATTTAATAAATAGTAAGTAACAATTTAATAAATTGTATGTAACAATTTAATAAATAGTAGGAAACAATTTAATAAATAGTAGGTAACAATTAAATAAATAGTAGGTAACAATTTAATAAATACTAGGTAACAATTTAATAAATAGTAGGTAACAATTTAATAAATAGTACGTAACAATTTAATAAATAGTAGGTAACAATTTAATAAATAGTAGGTAGCAATTTAATAAATAGTAGGTAGCAATTTAATAAATAGTAGGTAACAATTTAATATATAGTAGGTAACATTTTAATAAATAGTAGGTAACAATTTAATAAACAGTAGGTAACAATTTAATAAATAGTAGGTAACAATTTAATAAATAGTGGGTAACAATTTAATAAACAGTATGTAACAATTTAATAAATAGTAGGTAACAATTTAATAAATAGTGGGTAACAAATTAATAAATAGTAAGTAACAATTTAATAAATAGTAAGTAACAATTTAATAAATAGTAAGTAGCCAGTTAATAAATAGTATGTAACAATTTAATAAATAGTTGGAAACAATTTAATAAATAGTAGGTAACAATTTAATAAATAGTAGGTAGCAATTTAATAAATAGTAAGTAGCAATTTAATAAATAGTAAGTAACAATTTAATAAATAGTAAGTAACAATTTAATAAATAGTAAGTAACAATTTAATAAATAGTAAGTAGCAATTTAATAAGTAGTGAGTAGCAATTTAATAAATAGTAAGTAGCAATTTAATAAATTGTAAGTAACAATTTAATAAATAGTAAGTAACAATTTAATAAATAGTAAGTAGCAATTTAATAAATAGTGAGTAGCAATTTAATAAATAGTAAGTAGCAATTTAATAAATTGTAAGTAACAATTTAATAAATAGTAATTAACAATTTAAAAAATAGTAATTAACAATTTAATAAATAGTAAGTAACAATTTAATAAATAGTACGTAACAATTTAATAAATAGTAGGGAACAATTTAATAAATAGTTGGAAACAATTTAATAAATAGTAGGTAACACTTTAATAAATAGTAAGTAGCAATTTAATAAATAGTAGGTAGCAATTTAATAAATAGTAAGTAGCAATTTCATAAATAGTAAGTAGCAATTTAATAAATAGTAAGTAGCAATTTAATAAATAGTAAGTAGCAATTTAATAAATTGTAAGTAGCAATTTAATAAATAGAAAGTAGCAATTTAATAAATAGTAAGTAACAATTTAATAAATAGTAAGTAACAATTTAATAAATAGTAAGTAACAATTTAATAAATAGTAAGTAGCAATTTAATAAATAGTGAATAGCAATTTAATAAATAGTAAGTAGCAATTTAATAAATTGTAAGTAACAATTTAATAAATAGTAATTAACAATTTAATAAATAGTAATTAACAATTTAATAAATAGTAAGAAACAATTTAATAAATAGTAGGTAGCCATTTAATAAATAGTAGGTAACAATTTAATAAATAGTAGGTAACAATTTAATAAATAGTAGGTAACAATTTAATAAATAGTAGGTAGCCATTTAATAAATAGTAGGTAACAATTTAATAAATAGTAGCTAACAATTTAATATATAGTAGGTAACAATTTAATAAATAGTAGGTAACAATTTAATAAATAGTAGGTAACAATTTAATAAATAGTATGTAACAATTTAATAAATAGTAGGTAACAATTTAATAAATAGTAGGTAACAATTTAATAAATAGTAGGTAACAATTTAATAAATAGTGGGTAACAATTTAATAAATAGTAAGGAGCAATATAATAAATAATAAGTAGCCATTTAATAAATAGTAAGTAGCAATTTAATCAATAGTAAGTAGCAATTTAATAAATAGTAAGTAGCAATTTAATAAATAGTAAGAAGCAATTTAATAAATAGTAAGTAGCAATTTAATAAATAGTAAGTAGCAATTTAATAAATAGTAAGTAGCAATTTAATAAATAGTAAGAAGCAATTTAATAAATAGTAAGTAGCAATTTAATAAATAGTAAGTAGCAATTTAATAAATAGTAAGTAGCAATTTAATAAATTGTAAGTAGCAATTTAATAAATAGTAAGTAGCATGTTAATAAATTGTAAGTAACAATTTAGTAAATATTAAGTAACAATTTAATAAATAGTAAGTAACAATTTAATAAATAGTAAGTAACAATTTAATAAATTGTATGTAACAATTTAATAAATAGTAGGTAACAATTTAATAAATAGTAAGTAGCAATTTAATAAATAGTAGGTAGCAATTTAATAAATAGTAAGTAGCAATTTCATAAATAGTAAGTAGCAATTTAATAAATAGTAAGTAGCAATTTAATAAATAGTAAGTAGCAATTTAATAAATTGTAAGTAGCAATTTAATAAATAGAAAGTAGCAATTTATTAAATAGTAAGTAACAATTTAATAAATAGTAAGTAACAATTTAATAAATAGTAAGTAACAATTTAATAAATAGTAAGTAGCAATTTAATAAATAGTGAATAGCAATTTAATAAATAGTAAGTAGCAATTTAATAAATTGTAAGTAACAATTTAATAAATAGTAATTAACAATTTAATAAATAGTAATTAACAATTTAATAAATAGTAAGAAACAATTTAATAAATGGGAAGTAACAATTTAATAAATATTAAGTAACAATTTAATAAATAGTAAGTAACAATTTAATAAATAGTAAGTAACAATTTAATAAATAGTAAGTAACAATTTAATAAATTGTATGTAACAATTTAATAAATAGTAGGTAACAATTTAATAAATAGTAGGTAACAATTAAATAAATAGTAGGTAACAATTTAATAAATACTAGGTAACAATTTAATAAATAGTAGGTAACAATTTAATAAATAGTAGGTAACAAATTAATAAATAGTAGGTAACAATTTAATAAATAGTAGGTAAGGTTTTAATAAATAGTAGGTAACAATTTAATAAATAGTAGGTAACAATTTAATAAATAGAAGCTAACAATTTAATAAATAGTGGGTAACAAATTAATAAATAGTAAGTAACAATTTAATAAATAGTAAGTAACAATTTAATAAATAGTAAGTAGCCACTTAATAAATAGTATGTAACAATTTAATTAATAGTAAGTAGCCATTTAATAAATAGTAAGTAGCAATTAAATAAATAGTAAGTAGCAATTTAATAAATAGTAAGTAGCAATTTAATAAATAGGAAGAAGCAATTTAATAAATAGTAAGTAGCAATTTAATAAATAGTAAGTAGCAATTTAATAAATAGTAAGTAGCAATTTAATAAATAATACGTAGCAATTTAATAAATTGTATGTAGCAATTTAATAAACAGTAAGTAGCAATTTAATAAATAGTAAGTAACAATTTAATGAATAGTAAGTAACAATTTAATAAATAGTAAGTAACAATTTAATAAATAGTAATTAACAATTTAATAAATAGTAATTAACAATTTAATAAATAGTAGGTAACAATTTAATAAATAGTAGGTAACATTTTAATAAACAGAAGGTAACAATGTAATATATAGTAGGTAACAATTTAATAAATAGTAAGTAACAATTTAATAAATAGTAAGTAACAATTTAATAAATATTAAGTAACAATTTAATAAATAGTAAGTAACAATTTAATAAATAGTAAGTAACAATTTAATAAATTGTATGTAACAATTTAATAAATAGTAGGTAACAATTTAATAAATAGTAGGTAACAATTAAATAAATAGTAGGTAACAATTTAATAAATACTAGGTAACAATTTAATAAATAGTAGGTAACAATTTAATAAATAGTACGTAACAATTTAATAAATAGTAGGTAACAATTTAATAAATAGTAGGTAGCAATTTAATAAATAGTAGGTAGCAATTTAATAAATAGTAGGTAACAATTTAATATATAGTAGGTAACATTTTAATAAATAGTAGGTAACAATTTAATAAACAGTAGGTAACAATTTAATAAATAGTAGGTAACAATTTAATAAATAGTAGGTAACAATTTAATAAACAGTATGTAACAATTTAATAAATAGTAGGTAACAATTTAATAAATAGTGGGTAACAAATTAATAAATAGTAAGTAACAATTTAATAAATAGTAAGTAACAATTTAATAAATAGTAAGTAGCCAGTTAATAAATAGTATGTAACAATTTAATTAATAGTAAGTAGACATTTAATAAATAGTAAGTAGCAATTTAATAAATAGTAAGTAGCAATTTAATAAATAGTAAGAAGCAATTTAATAAATAGTAAGTAGCAATTTAATAAATAGTAAGTAGCAATTTAATAAATAGTAAGTAGCAATTTAATAAATAGTAAGTAGCAATTTAATAAATAGTAAGTAACAATATAATAAATAGTAAGTAACTATTTAATAAATAGTAAGTAACAATTTAATAAATAGTAATTAACAATTTAATAAATAGTAAGTAACAATTTAATAAATAGTACGTAACAATTTAATAAATAGTAGGTAACAATTTAATAAATAGTTGGAAACAATTTAATAAATAGTAGGTAACAATTTAATAAATAGTAAGTAGCAATTTAATAAATAGTAGGTAGCAATTTAATAAATAGTAAGTAGCAATTTCATAAATAGTATGTAGCAATTTAATAAATAGTAAGTAGCAATTTAATAAATAGTAAGTAGCAATTTAATAAATTGTAAGTAGCAATTTAATAAATAGAAAGTAGCAATTTAATAAATAGTAAGTAACAATTTAATAAATAGTAAGTAACAATTTAATAAATAGTAAGTAACAATTTAATAAATAGTAAGTAGCAATTTAATAAATAGTAAGTAGCAATTTAATAAATAGTATGTAGCAATTTAATAAATTGTAAGTAGCAATTTAATAAATAGAAAGTAGCAATTTAATAAATAGTAAGTAACAATTTAATAAATAGTAAGTAACAATTTAATGAATAGTAAGTAACAATTTAATAAATAGTAAGTAGCAATTTAATAAATAGTAAGTTGCAATTTAATAAATAGTAAGTAGCAATTTAATAAATTGTAAGTAGCAATTTAATAAATAGTATGTAGCATTTTAATAAATAGTAAGTAACAATTTAATAAATAGTAAGTAACAATTTAATAAAGAGTAAGTAACAATTTAATAAATAGTAAGTAGCAATTTAATAAATAGTGAGTAGCAATTTAATAAATAGTAAGTAGCAATTTAATAAATTGTAAGTAACAATTTAATAAATAGTAATTAACAATTTAATAAATAGTAATTAACAATTTAATAAATAGTAAGTAACAATTTAATAAATAGTAAGTAACAATTTAATAAATATTAAGTAACAATTTAATAAATAGTAAGTAACAATTTAATAAATAGTAAGTAACAATTTAATAAATTGTATGTAACAATTTAATTAATAGTAAGGAACAATTTAATAAATGGTAAGTTACAATTTAATAAATAGTAAGTAACAATTTAATAAATAGAAAGTAACAATTTAATAAATAGTAAGTAACAATTTAATAAATAGTAAGTAACAATTTAATAAATTGTATGTAACAATTTAATAAATAGTAGGTAACAAATTAATAATTAGTAGGTAACAATTTAATAAATAGTAGGTAACATTTTAATAAATAGTAGGTAACAATTTAATAAATAGTAGGTAACAATTTAATAAATAGTAGCTAACAATTTAATAAATAGTGGGTAACAAATTAATAAATAGTAAGTAACAATTTAATAAATAGTAAGTAACAATTTAATAAATAGTAAGTAGCCACTTAATAAATAGTATGTAACAATTTAATTAATAGTAAGTAGCCATTTAATAAATAGTAAGTAGCACTTTAATAAATAGTAAGTAGCAATTTAATAAATAGTAAGTAGCAATTTAATAAATAGTGAGTAGCAATTTAATAAATAGTAATTAACAATTTAATAAATAGTAGGTAACAATTTAATAAATAGTAGGTAACATTTTAATAAACAGAAGGTAACAATGTAATATATAGTAGGTAACAATTTAATAAATAGTAAGTAACAATTTAATAAATAGTAAGTAACAATTTAATAAATAGTAAGTAACAATTTAATAAATTGTATGTAACAATTTAATAAATAGTAGGTAACAATTTAATAAATAGTAGGTAACAATTAAATAAATAGTAGGTAACAATTTAATAAATACTAGGTAACAATTTAATAAATAGTAGGTAACAATTTAATAAATAGTAGGTAACAAATTAATAAATAGTAGGTAACAATTTAATAAATAGTAGGTAAGGTTTTAATAAATAGTAGGTAACAATTTAATAAATAGTAGGTAACAATTTAATAAATAGAAGCTAACAATTTAATAAATAGTGGGTAACAAATTAATAAATATTAAGTAACAATTTAATAAATAGTAAGTAACAATTTAATAAATAGTAAGTAGCCACTTAATAAATAGTATGTAACAATTTAATTAATAGTAAGTAGCCATTTAATAAATAGTAAGTAGCAATTAAATAAATAGTAAGTAGCAATTTAATAAATAGTAAGTAGCAATTTAATAAATAGTAAGAAGCAATTTAATAAATAGTAAGTAGCAATTTAATAAATAGTAAGTAGCAATTTAATAAATAGTAAGTAGCAATTTAATAAATAATACGTAGCAATTTAATAAATTGTATGTAGCAATTTAATAAACAGTAAGTAGCAATTTAATAAATAGTAAGTAACAATTTAATGAATAGTAAGTAACAATTTAATAAATAGTAAGTAACAATTTAATAAATAGTAATTAACAATTTAATAAATAGTAATTAACAATTTAATAAATAGTAGGTAACAATTTAATAAATAGTAGGTAACATTTTAATAAACAGAAGGTAACAATGTAATATATAGTAGGTAACAATTTAATAAATAGTAAGTAACAATTTAATAAATAGTAAGTAACAATTTAATAAATATTAAGTAACAATTTAATAAATAGTAAGTAACAATTTAATAAATAGTAAGTAACAATTTAATAAATTGTATGTAACAATTTAATAAATAGAAGGTAACAATTTAATAAATAGTAGGTAACAATTAAATAAATAGTAGGTAACAATTTAATAAATACTAGGTAACAATTTAATAAATAGTAGGTAACAATTTAATAAATAGTACGTAACAATTTAATAAATAGTAGGTAACAATTTAATAAATAGTAGGTAGCAATTTAATAAATAGTAGGTAGCAATTTAATAAATAGTAGGTAACAATTTAATATATAGTAGGTAACATTTTAATAAATAGTAGGTAACAATTTAATAAACAGTAGGTAACAATTTAATAAATAGTAGGTAACAATTTAATAAATAGTAGGTAACAATTTAATAAACAGTATGTAACAATTTAATAAATAGTAGGTAACAATTTAATAAATAGTGGGTAACAAATTAACAAATAGTAAGTAACAATTTAATAAATAGTAAGTAACAATTTAATAAATAGTAAGTAGCCAGTTAATAAATAGTATGTAACAATTTAATTAATAGTAAGTAGACATTTAATAAATAGTAAGTAGCAATTTAATAAATAGTAAGTAGCAATTTAATAAATAGTAAGAAGCAATTTAATAAATAGTAAGTAGCAATTTAATAAATAGTAAGTAGCAATTTAATAAATAGTAAGTAGCAATTTAATAAATAGTAAGTAGCAATTTAATAAATAGTAAGTAACAATATAATAAATAGTAAGTAACTATTTAATAAATAGTAAGTAACAATTTAATAAATAGTAATTAACAATTTAATAAATAGTAAGTAACAATTTAATAAATAGTACGTAACAATTTAATAAATAGTAGGTAACAATTTAATAAATAGTTGGAAACAATTTAATAAATAGTAGGTAACAATTTAATAAATAGTAAGTAGCAATTTAATAAATAGTAGGTAGCAATTTAATAAATAGTAAGTAGCAATTTCATAAATAGTATGTAGCAATTTAATAAATAGTAAGTAGCAATTTAATAAATAGTAAGTAGCAATTTAATAAATTGTAAGTAGCAATTTAATAAATAGAAAGTAGCAATTTAATAAATAGTAAGTAACAATTTAATAAATAGTAAGTAACAATTTAATAAATAGTAAGTAACAATTTAATAAATAGTAAGTAGCAATTTAATAAATAGTGAATAGCAATTTAATAAATAGTAAGTAGCAATTTAATAAATTGTAAGTAACAATTTAATAAATAGTAATTAACAATTTAATAAATAGTGAGTAGCAATTTAATAAATAGTAAGTAGCAATTTAATAAATAGTAAGTAACAATTTAATAAATAGTAATTAACAATTTAATAAATAGTAATTAACAATTTAATTAATATTAAGGAACAATTTAATAAATGGTAAGTAACAATTTAATAAATAGTAAGTAACAATTTAATAAATAGTAAGTAACAATTTAATAAATTGTAAGTAACAATTTAATAAATAGTAAATAACAATTTAATAAATTGTATGTAACAATTTAATAAATAGTAGGTAACAAATTAATAAATAGTAGGTAACAATTTAATAAATTGTAGGTAACATTTTAATAAATAGTAGGTAACAATTTAATAAATAGTAGGTAACAATTTGATAAATAGTAGCTAACAATTTAATAAATAGTAGGTAACAAATTAATAAATAGTAGGTAACAATTTAATAAATAGTAGGTAACAATTTAATAAATAGTAGATAACAATTTAATATATTGTACGTAACAATTTAATAAATAGTAGGTAACAATTTAATAAATAGTTGGAAACAATTTAATAAATAGTAGGTAACAATTTAATAAATAGTAGGTAGCAATTTAATAAATAGTCAGTAGCAATTTAATAAATAGTAAGTAACAATTTAATAAATAGTAAGTAACAATTTAATAAATAGTAAGTAGCAATTTAATAAATAGTAAGTAGCAATTAAATAAATAGTAAGAAGCAATTTAATAAATAGTAAGTAGCAATTTAATAAATAGTAAGTAGCAATTTAATAAATAGTAAGTAGCAATTTAATAAATAGTAAGTAGCAATTTAATAAATTGTAAGTAGCAATTTAATAAATAGTATGTAGCAATTTAATAAATAGTAAGTAACAATTTAATGAATAGTAAGTAACAATTTAATAAATAGTAAGTAACAATTTAATAAATAGTAAGTAACAATTTAATAAATAGTAATTAACAATTTAATAAATAGTAATTAACAATTTAATTAATAGTAAGGAACAATTTAATAAATGGTAAGTAACAATTTAATAAATAGTAAGTAACAATTTAATAAATAGTAAGTAACAATTTAATAAATAGTAAGTAACAATTTAATAAATAGTAAATAACAATTTAATAAATTGTATGTAACAATTTAATAAATAGTAGGTAACAAATTAATAAATAGTAGGTAACAATTTAATAAATTGTAGGTAACATTTTAATAAATAGTAGGTAACAATTTAATAAATAGTAGGTAACAATTTAATAAATAGTAGCTAACAATTTAATAAATAGTGGGTAACAAATTAATAAATAGTAAGTAACAATTTAATAAATAGTAATTAACAATTTAATAAATAGTAAGTAGCCACTTAATAAATAGTATGTAACAATTTAATTAATAGTAAGTAGCCATTTAATAAATAGTAAGTAGCAATTTAATAAATAGTAAGTAGCAATTTAATAAATAGTAAGTAGCAATTTAATAAATAGTAAGAAGCAATTTAATAAATAGTAAGTAGCAATTTAATAAATAGTAAGTAGCAATTTAATAAATAGTAGGTAGCAATTTAATAAATAGTAAGTAGCAATTTAATAAATAGTAAGTAACAATATAATAAATAGTAAGTAACTATTTAATAAATAGTAAGTAACAATTTAATAAATAGTAAGTAGCAATTTAATAAATAGTGAGTAGCAATTTAATAAATAGTAGTTAACAATTTAATAAGTAGTAGGTAACAATTTAATAAATAGTAGGTAACAATTTAATAAATAGTAGGTAACAATTTAATAAATAGTAGATAACAATTTAATATATAGTACGTAACAATTTAATAAATAGTAAGTAACAATTTAATAAATAGTAGCTAACAATTTAATAAATAGTGGGTAACAAATTAATAAATAGTAAGTAACAATTTAATAAATAGTAAGTAACAATTTAATAAATAGTAAGTAGCCACTTAATAAATAGTATGTAACAATTTAATAAATAGTAAGTAGCCATTTAATAAATAGTAAGTAGCAATTTAATAAATAGTAAGTAGCAATTTAATAAATAGTAAGTAGCCATTTAATAAATAGTAAGTAGCAATTTAATAAATAGTAAGTAGCAATTTAATAAATAGTAAGTAGCAATTAAATAAATAGTAAGAAGCAATTTAATAAATAGTAAGTAGCAATTTAATAAATAGTAAGTAGCAATTTAATAAATAGTAAGTAGCAATTTAATAAATAGTAAGTAGCAATTTAATAAATTGTAAGTAGCAATTTAATAAATAGTATGTAGCAATTTAATAAATAGTAAGTAGCAATTTAATAAATAGTAAGTAGCAATTTAATAAATTGTAAGTAGCAATTTAATAAATAGTAAGTAGCAATTTAATAAATAGTAAGTAACAATTTAATAAATAGTAAGTAACAATTTAATAAATAGTAGCTAACAATTTAATAAATAGTGGGTAACAAATTAATAAATAGTAAGTAACAATTTAATAAATAGTAAGTAACAATTTAATAAATAGTAAGTAGCCACTTAATAAATAGTTGGAAACAATTTAATAAATAGTAGGTAACAATTTAATAAATAGTAGGTAGCAATTTAATAAATAGTAGGTAGCAATTTAATAAATAGTAAGTAGCAATTTCATAAATAGTAAGTAGCAATTTAATAAATAGTAAGTAGCAATTTAATAAATTGTAAGTAGCAATTTAATAAATAGTAAGTAGCAATTTAATAAATAGTAAGTAACAATTTAATAAATAGTAAGTAACAATTTAATAAATAGTAGCTAACAATTTAATAAATAGTGGGTAACAAATTAATAAATAGTAAGTAACAATTTAATAAATAGTAAGTAACAATTTAATAAATAGTAAGTAGCCACTTAATAAATAGTATGTAACAATTTAATAAATAGTAAGTAGCCATTTAATAAATAGTAAGTAGCAATTTAATAAATAGTAAGTAGCAATTAAATAAATAGTAAGAAGCAATTTAATAAATAGTAAGTAGCAATTTAATAAATAGTAAGTAGCAATTTAATAAATAGTAAGTAGCAATTTAATAAATAGTAAGTAGCAATTTAATAAATTGTAAGTAGCAATTTAATAAATAGTATGTAGCAATTTAATAAATAGTAAGTAACAATTTAATGAATAGTAAGTAACAATTTAATAAATAGTAAGTAACAATTTAATAAATAGTAAGTAACAATTTAATAAATAGTAATTAACAATTCAATAAATAGTAATTAACAATTTAATTAATAGTAAGGAACAATTTAATAAATGGTAAGTAACAATTTAATAAATAGTAAGTAACAATTTAATAAATAGTAAGTAACAATTTAATAAATAGTAAGTAACAATTTAATAAATAGTAAATAACAATTTAATAAATTGTATGTAACAATTTAATAAATAGTAGGTAACAAATTAATAAATAGTAGGTAACAATTTAATAAATTGTAGGTAACATTTTAATAAATAGTAGGTAACAATTTAATAAATAGTAGGTAACAATTTAATAAATAGTAGCTAACAATTTAATAAATAGTGGGTAACAAATTAATAAATAGTAAGTAACAATTTAATAAATAGTAATTAACAATTTAATAAATAGTAAGTAGCCACTTAATAAATAGTATGTAACAATTTAATTAATAGTAAGTAGCCATTTAATAAATAGTAAGTAGCAATTTAATAAATAGTAAGTAGCAATTTAATAAATAGTAAGTAGCAATTTAATAAATAGTAAGAAGCAATTTAATAAAGAGTAAGTAGCAATTTAATAAATAGTAAGTAGCAATTTAATAAATATTAAGTAGCAATTTAATAAATAGTAAGTAGCAATTTAATAAATAGTGAGTAGCAATTTAATAAATAGTAAGTAGCAATTTAATAAATTGTAAGTAACAATTTAATAAATAGAAAGTAACAATTTAATAAATAGTAAGTAGCAATTTAATAAATAGTGAGTAGCAATTTAATAAATAGTATGTAGCAATTTAATAAATTGAAAGTAACAATTTAATAAATAGTAATTAACAATTTAATAAATAGTAATTAACAATTTAATAAATAGTAAGTAACAATTTAATAAATAGTACGTAACAATTTAATAAATAGTAGGTAACAATTTAATAAATAGTTGGAAACAATTTAATAAATAGTAGGTAACAATTTAATAAATAGTAGGTAGCAATTTAATAAATAGTAGGTAGCAATTTAATAAATAGTAAGTAGCAATTTCATAAATAGTAAGTAGCAATTTAATAAATAGTAAGTAGCAATTTAATAAATTGTAAGTAGCAATTTAATAAATAGTAAGTAGCAATTTAATAAATAGTAAGTAACAATTTAATAAATAGTAAGTAACAATTTAATAAATAGTAATTAACAATTTAATAAATAGTAATTAACAATTTAATAAATAGTAAGTAACAATTTAATAAATAGTACGTAACAATTTAATAAATAGTAGGTAACAATTTAATAAATAGTTGGAAACAATTTAATAAATAGTAGGTAACAATTTAATAAATAGTAGGTAGCAATTTAATAAATAGTAGGTAACAATTTAATAAATAGTTGGAAACAATTTAATAAATAGTAGGTAACAATTTAATAAATAGTAAGTAGCAATTTAATAAATAGTAGGTAGCAATTTAATAAATAGTAAGTAGCAATTTCATAAATAGAAAGTAGCAATTTAATAAATAGTAAGTAACAATTTAATAAATAGTAAGTAACAATTTAATAAATAGTAAGTAACAATTTAATAAATAGTAAGTAGCAATTTAATAAATAGTGAATAGCAATTTAATAAATAGTAAGTAGCAATTTAATAAATTGTAAGTAACAATTTAATAAATAGTAATTAACAATTTAATAAATAGTAATTAACAATTTAATAAATAGTAAGAAACAATTTAATAAATAGTAGGTAGCCATTTAATAAATAGTAGGTAACAATTTAATAAATAGTAGGTAACAATTTAATAAATAGTAGGTAGCAATTTAATAAATAGTAAGTAGCAATTTAATAAATAGTAAGTAACAATTTAATAAATAGTAAGTAACAATTTAATAAATAGTAAGTAACAATTTAATAAATAGTCATTAACAATTTAATAAATAGTCATTAACAATTTAATAAATAGTAATTAACAATTTAATTAATAGTAAGGAACAATTTAATAAATGGTAAGTAACAATTTAATAAATAGTAAGTAACAATTTAATAAATAGTAAGTAACAATTTAATAAATAGTAAGTAACAATTTAATAAATAGTAAATAACAATTTAATAAATTGTATGTAACAATTTAATAAATAGTAGGTAACAAATTAATAAATAGTAGGTAACAATTTAATAAATTGTAGGTACCATTTTAATAAATAGTAGGTAACAATTTAATAAATAGTAGGTAACAATTTAATAAATAGTAGCTAACAATTTAATAAATAGTGGGTAACAAATTAATAAATAGTAAGTAACAATTTAATAAATAGTAATTATCAATTTAATAAATAGTAAGTAGCAATTTAATAAATAGTAAGTAGCCATTTAATAAATAGTAAGTAGCAATTTAATAAATAGTAAGTAGCAATTTAATAAATAGTAAGTAGCAATTAAATAAATAGTAAGAAGCAATTTAATAAATAGTAAGTAGCAATTTAATAAATAGTAAGTAGCAATTTAATAAATAGTAAGTAGCAATTTAATAAATAGTAAGTACCAATTTAATAAATTGTAAGTAGCAATTTAATAAATAGTATGTAGCAATTTAATAAATAGTAAGTAACAATTTAATGAATAGTAAGAAACAATTTAATAAATAGTAAGTAACAATTTAATAAATAGTAAGTAACAATTTAATAAATAGTAATTAACAATTTAATAAATAGTAATTAACAATTTAATTAATAGTAAGGAACAATTTAATAAATGGTAAGTAACAATTTAATAAATAGTAAGTAACAATTTAATAAATAGTAAGTAACAATTTAATAAATAGTAAGTAACAATTTAATAAATAGTAAATAACAATTTAATAAATTGTATGTAACAATTTAATAAATAGTAGGTAACAAATTAATAAATAGTAGGTAACAATTTAATAAATTGTAGGTAACATTTTAATAAATAGTAGGTAACAATTTAATAAATAGTAGGTAACAATTTAATAAATAGTAGCTAACAATTTAATAAATAGTGGGTAACAAATTAATAAATAGTAAGTAACAATTTAATAAATAGTAATTAACAATTTAATAAATAGTAAGTAGCCACTTAATAAATAGTATGTAACAATTTAATTAATAGTAAGTAGCCATTTAATAAATAGTAAGTAGCAATTTAATAAATAGTAAGTAGCAATTTAATAAATAGTAAGTAGCAATTTAATAAATAGTAAGAAGCAATTTAATAAATAGTAAGTAGCAATTTAATAAATAGTAAGTAGCAATTTAATAAATAGTAAGTAGCAATTTAATAAATAGTAAGTAGCAATTTAATAAATAGTAAGTAACAATATAATAAATAGTAAGTAACTATTTAATAAATAGTAAGTAACAATTTAATAAATAGTAAGTAGCAATTTAATAAATAGTGAGTAGCAATTTAATAAATAGTAGTTAACAATTTAATAAGTAGTATGTAACAATTTAATAAATAGTAGGTAACAATTTAATAAATAGTAGGTAACAATTTAATAAATAGTAGATAACAATTTAATATATTGTACGTAACAATTTAATAAATAGTAAGTAACAATTTAATAAATAGTAGCTAACAATTTAATAAATAGTGGGTAACAAATTAATAAATAGTAAGTAACAATTTAATAAATAGTAAGTAACAATTTAATAAATAGTAAGTAGCCACTTAATAAATAGTATGTAACAATTTAATAAATAGTAAGTAGCCATTTAATAAATAGTAAGTAGCAATTTAATAAATAGTAAGTAGCAATTTAATAAATAGTAAGTAGCCATTTAATAAATAGTAAGTAGCAATTTAATAAATAGTAAGTAGCAATTTAATAAATAGTAAGTAGCAATTAAATAAATAGTAAGAAGCAATTTAATAAATAGTAAGTAGCAATTTAATAAATAGTAAGTAGCAATTTAATAAATAGTAAGTAGCAATTTAATAAATAGTAAGTAGCAATTTAATAAATTGTAAGTAGCAATTTAATAAATAGTATGTAGCAATTTAATAAATAGTAAGTAGGAATTTAATAAATAGTGAATAGCAATTTAATAAATAGTAAGTAGCAATTTAATAAATTGTAAGTAACAATTTAATAAATAGTAATTAACAATTTAATAAATAGTAATTAACAATTTAATAAATAGTAAGAAACAATTTAATAAATAGTAGGTAGCCATTTAATAAATAGTAGGTAACAATTTAATAAATAGTAGGTAACAATTTAATAAATAGTAGGTAGCAATTTAATAAATAGTAAGTAGCAATTTAATAAATAGTAAGTAACAATTTAATAAATAGTAAGTAACAATTTAATAAATAGTAAGTAACAATTTAATAAATAGTCATTAACAATTTAATAAATAGTAGGTAGCAATTTAATAAATAGTAGGTAGCAATTTAATAAATAGTAAGTAGCAATTTCATAAATAGTAAGTAGCAATTTAATAAATAGTAAGTAGCAATTTAATAAATTGTAAGTAGCAATTTAATAAATAGTAAGTAGCAATTTAATAAATAGTAAGTAACAATTTAATAAATAGTAAGTAACAATTTAATAAATAGTAGCTAACAATTTAATAAATAGTGGGTAACAAATTAATAAATAGTAAGTAACAATTTAATAAATAGTAAGTAACAATTTAATAAATAGTAAGTAGCCACTTAATAAATAGTATGTAACAATTTAATAAATAGTAAGTAGCCATTTAATAAATAGTAAGTAGCAATTTAATAAATAGTAAGTAGCAATTAAATAAATAGTAAGAAGCAATTTAATAAATAGTAAGTAGCAATTTAATAAATAGTAAGTAGCAATTTAATAAACAGTAAGTAGCAATTTAATAAATAGTAAGTAGCAATTTAATAAATTGTAAGTAGCAATTTAATAAATAGTATGTAGCAATTTAATAAATTGTAAGTAACAATTTAATGAATAGTAAGTAACAATTTAATAAATAGTAAGTAACAATTTAATAAATAGTAAGTAACAATTTAATAAATAGTAATTAACAATTTAATAAATAGTAATTAACAATTTAATTAATAGTAAGGAACAATTTAATAAATGGTAAGTAACAATTTAATAAATAGTAAGTAACAATTTAATAAATAGTAAGTAACAATTTAATAAATAGTAAGTAACAATTTAATAAATAGTAAATAACAATTTAATAAATTGTATGTAACAATTTAATAAATAGTAGGTAACAAATTAATAAATAGTAGGTAACAATTTAATAAATTGTAGGTAACATTTTAATAAATAGTAGGTAACAATTTAATAAATAGTAGGTAACAATTTAATAAATAGTAGCTAACAATTTAATAAATAGTGGGTAACAAATTAATAAATAGTAAGTAACAATTTAATAAATAGTAATTAACAATTTAATAAATAGTAAGTAGCCACTTAATAAATAGTATGTAACAATTTAATTAATAGTAAGTAGCCATTTAATAAATAGTAAGTAGCAATTTAATAAATAGTAAGTAGCAATTTAATAAATAGTAAGTAGCAATTTAATAAATAGTAAGAAGCAATTTAATAAATAGTAAGTAGCAATTTAATAAATAGTAAGTAGCAATTTAATAAATAGTAAGTAGCAATTTAATAAATAGTAAGTAGCAATTTAATAAATAGTAAGTAACAATATAATAAATAGTAAGTAACTATTTAATAAATAGTAAGTAACAATTTAATAAATAGTAAGTAGCAATTTAATAAATAGTGAGTAGCAATTTAATAAATAGTAGTTAACAATTTAATATGTAGTAGGTAACAATTTAATAAATAGTAGGTAACAATTTAATAAATAGTAGGTAACAATTTAATAAATAGTAGATAACAATTTAATATATTGTACGTAACAATTTAATAAATAGTAGGTAACAATTTAATAAATAGTTGGAAACAATTTAATAAATAGTAGGTAACAATTTAATAAATAGTAGGTAGCAATTTAATAAATAGTAAGTAGCAATTTAATAAATAGTAAGTAACAATTTAATAAATAGTAAGTAACAATTTAATAAATAGTAAGTAACAATTTAATAAATAGTAAGTAGCAATTTAATAAATAGTGAGTAGCAATTTAATAAATAGTAAGTAGCAAATTAATAAATTGTAAGTAACAATTTAATAAATAGTAAGTAACAATTTAATAAATAGTAAGTAGCAATTTAATAAATAGTGAGTAGCAATTTAATAAATAGTATGTAGCAATTTAATAAATTGTAAGTAACAATTTAATAAATAGTAATTAACAATTTAATAAATAGTAATTAACAATTTAATAAATAGTAATTAACAATTTAATAAATAGTAAGTAACAATTTAATAAATAGTACGTAACAATTTAATAAATAGTAGGTAACAATTTAATAAATAGTTGGAAACAATTTAATAAATAGTAGGTAACAATTTAATAAATAGTAGGTAGCAATTTAATAAATAGTAGGTAACAATTTAATAAATAGTTGGAAACAATTTAATAAATAGTAGGTAACAATTTAATAAATAGTAAGTAGCAATTTAATAAATAGTAGGTAGCAATTTAATAAATAGTAAGTAGCAATTTCATAAATAGTATGTAGCAATTTAATAAATAGTAAGTAGCAATTTAATAAATAGTAAGTAGCAATTTAATAAATTGTAAGTAGCAATTTAATAAATAGAAAGTAGCAATTTAATAAATAGTAAGTAACAATTTAATAAATAGTAAGTAACAATTTAATAAATAGTAAGTAACAATTTAATAAATAGTAAGTAGCAATTTAATAAATAGTGAATAGCAATTTAATAAATAGTAAGTAGCAATTTAATAAATTGTAAGTAACAATTTAATAAATAGTAATTAACAATTTAATAAATAGTAATTAACAATTTAATAAATAGTAAGAAACAATTTAATAAATAGTAGGTAGCCATTTAATAAATAGTAGGTAACAATTTAATAAATAGTAGGTAACAATTTAATAAATAGTAGGTAGCAATTTAATAAATAGTAAGTAGCAATTTAATAAATAGTAAGTAACAATTTAATAAATAGTAAGTAACAATTTAATAAATAGTAAGTAACAATTTAATAAATAGTCATTAACAATTTAATAAATAGTAATTAACAATTTAATTAATAGTAAGGAACAATTTAATAAATGGTAAGTAACAATTTAATAAATAGTAAGTAACAATTTAATAAATAGTAAGTAACAATTTAATAAATAGTAAATAACAATTTAATAAATTGTATGTAACAATTTAATAAATAGTAGGTAACAAATTAATAAATAGTAGGTAACAATTTAATAAATTGTAGGTAACATTTTAATAAATAGTAGGTAACAATTTAATAAATAGTAGGTAACAATTTAATAAATAGTAGCTAACAATTTAATAAATAGTGGGTAACAAATTAATAAATAGTAAGTAACAATTTAATAAATAGTAATTATCAATTTAATAAATAGTAAGTAGCAATTTAATAAATAGTAAGTAGCCATTTAATAAATAGTAAGTAGCAATTTAATAAATAGTAAGTAGCAATTTAATAAATAGTAAGTAGCAATTAAATAAATAGTAAGAAGCAATTTAATAAATAGTAAGTAGCAATTTAATAAATAGTAAGTAGCAATTTAATAAATAGTAAGTAGCAATTTAATAAATAGTAAGTACCAATTTAATAAATTGTAAGTAGCAATTTAATAAATAGTATGTAGCAATTTAATAAATAGTAAGTAACAATTTAATGAATAGTAAGTAACAATTTAATAAATAGTAAGTAACAATTTAATAAATAGTAAGTAACAATTTAATAAATAGTAATTAACAATTTAATAAATAGTAATTAACAATTTAATTAATAGTAAGGAACAATTTAATAAATGGTAAGTAACAATTTAATAAATAGTAAGTAACAATTTAATAAATAGTAAGTAACAATTTAATAAATAGTAAGTAACAATTTAATAAATAGTAAATAACAATTTAATAAATTGTATGTAACAATTTAATAAATAGTAAGTAGCAAATTAATAAATTGTAAGTAACAATTTAATAAATAGTAAGTAACAATTTAATAAATAGTAAGTAGCAATTTAATAAATAGTGAGTAGCAATTTAATAAATAGTATGTAGCAATTTAATAAATTGTAAGTAACAATTTAATAAATAGTAATTAACAATTTAATAAATAGTAATTAACAATTTAATAAATAGTAATTAACAATTTAATAAATAGTAAGTAACAATTTAATAAATAGTACGTAACAATTTAATAAATAGTAGGTAACAATTTAATAAATAGTTGGAAACAATTTAATAAATAGTAGGTAACAATTTAATAAATAGTAGGTAGCAATTTAATAAATAGTAGGTAACAATTTAATAAATAGTTGGAAACAATTTAATAAATAGTAGGTAACAATTTAATAAATAGTAAGTAGCAATTTAATAAATAGTAGGTAGCAATTTAATAAATAGTAAGTAGCAATTTCATAAATAGTATGTAGCAATTTAATAAATAGTAAGTAGCAATTTAATAAATAGTAAGTAGCAATTTAATAAATTGTAAGTAGCAATTTAATAAATAGAAAGTAGCAATTTAATAAATAGTAAGTAACAATTTAATAAATAGTAAGTAACAATTTAATAAATAGTAAGTAACAATTTAATAAATAGTAAGTAGCAATTTAATAAATAGTGAATAGCAATTTAATAAATAGTAAGTAGCAATTTAATAAATTGTAAGTAACAATTTAATAAATAGTAATTAACAATTTAATAAATAGTAATTAACAATTTAATAAATAGTAAGAAACAATTTAATAAATAGTAGGTAGCCATTTAATAAATAGTAGGTAACAATTTAATAAATAGTAGGTAACAATTTAATAAATAGTAGGTAGCAATTTAATAAATAGTAAGTAGCAATTTAATAAATAGTAAGTAACAATTTAATAAATAGTAAGTAACAATTTAATAAATAGTAAGTAACAATTTAATAAATAGTCATTAACAATTTAATAAATAGTAATTAACAATTTAATTAATAGTAAGGAACAATTTAATAAATGGTAAGTAACAATTTAATAAATAGTAAGTAACAATTTAATAAATAGTAAGTAACAATTTAATAAATAGTAAATAACAATTTAATAAATTGTATGTAACAATTTAATAAATAGTAGGTAACAAATTAATAAATAGTAGGTAACAATTTAATAAATTGTAGGTAACATTTTAATAAATAGTAGGTAACTATTTAATAAATAGTAGGTAACAATTTAATAAATAGTAGCTAACAATTTAATAAATAGTGGGTAACAAATTAATAAATAGTAAGTAACAATTTAATAAATAGTAATTATCAATTTAATAAATAGTAAGTAGCAATTTAATAAATAGTAAGTAGCCATTTAATAAATAGTAAGTAGCAATTTAATAAATAGTAAGTAGCAATTTAATAAATAGTAAGTAGCAATTAAATAAATAGTAAGAAGCAATTTAATAAATAGTAAGTAGCAATTTAATAAATAGTAAGTAGCAATTTAATAAATAGTAAGTAGCAATTTAATAAATAGTAAGTACCAATTTAATAAATTGTAAGTAGCAATTTAATAAATAGTATGTAGCAATTTAATAAATAGTAAGTAACAATTTAATGAATAGTAAGTAACAATTTAATAAATAGTAAGTAACAATTTAATAAATAGTAAGTAACAATTTAATAAATAGTAATTAACAATTTAATAAATAGTAATTAACAATTTAATTAATAGTAAGGAACAATTTAATAAATGGTAAGTAACAATTTAATAAATAGTAAGTAACAATTTAATAAATAGTAAGTAACAATTTAATAAATAGTAAGTAACAATTTAATAAATAGTAAATAACAATTTAATAAATTGTATGTAACAATTTAATAAATAGTAGGTAACAAATTAATAAATAGTAGGTAACAATTTAATAAATTGTAGGTAACATTTTAATAAATAGTAGGTAACAATTTAATAAATAGTAGGTAACAATTTAATAAATAGTAGCTAACAATTTAATAAATAGTGGGTAACAAATTAATAAATAGTAAGTAACAATTTAATAAATAGTAATTAACAATTTAATAAATAGTAAGTAGCCACTTAATAAATAGTATGTAACAATTTAATTAATAGTAAGTAGCCATTTAATAAATAGTAAGTAGCAATTTAATAAATAGTAAGTAGCAATTTAATAAATAGTAAGTAGCAATTTAATAAATAGTAAGAAGCAATTTAATAAATAGTAAGTAGCAATTTAATAAATAGTAAGTAGCAATTTAATAAATAGTAAGTAGCAATTTAATAAATAGTAAGTAGCAATTTAATAAATAGTAAGTAACAATATAATAAATAGTAAGTAACTATTTAATAAATAGTAAGTAACAATTTAATAAATAGTAAGTAGCAATTTAATAAATAGTGAGTAGCAATTTAATAAATAGTAGTTAACAATTTAATAAGTAGTAGGTAACAATTTAATAAATAGTAGGTAACAATTTAATAAATAGTAGGTAACAATTTAATAAATAGTAGATAACAATTTAATATATTGTACGTAACAATTTAATAAATAGTAAGTAACAATTTAATAAATAGTAGCTAACAATTTAATAAATAGTGGGTAACAAATTAATAAATAGTAAGTAACAATTTAATAAATAGTAAGTAACAATTTAATAAATAGTAAGTAGCCACTTAATAAATAGTATGTAACAATTTAATAAATAGTAAGTAGCCATTTAATAAATAGTAAGTAGCAATTTAATAAATAGTAAGTAGCAATTTAATAAATAGTAAGTAGCCATTTAATAAATAGTAAGTAGCAATTTAATAAATAGTAAGTAGCAATTTAATAAATAGTAAGTAGCAATTAAATAAATAGTAAGAAGCAATTTAATAAATAGTAAGTAGCAATTTAATAAATAGTAAGTAGCAATTTAATAAATAGTAAGTAGCAATTTAATAAATAGTAAGTAGCAATTTAATAAATTGTAAGTAGCAATTTAATAAATAGTATGTAGCAATTTAATAAATAGTAAGTAGCAATTTAATAAATAGTAAGTAGCAATTTAATAAATTGTAAGTAGCCATTTAATAAATAGTAAGTAGCAATTTAATAAATAGTAAGTAGCAATTTAATAAATAGTAAGTAGCAATTAAATAAATAGTAAGAAGCAATTTAATAAATAGTAAGTAGCAATTTAATAAATAGTAAGTAGCAATTTAATAAATAGTAAGTAGCAATTTAATAAATAGTAAGTAGCAATTTAATAAATTGTAAGTAGCAATTTAATAAATAGTATGTAGCAATTTAATAAATAGTAAGTAGCAATTTAATAAATAGTGAATAGCAATTTAATAAATAGTAAGTAGCAATTTAATAAATTGTAAGTAACAATTTAATAAATAGTAATTAACAATTTAATAAATAGTAATTAACAATTTAATAAATAGTAAGAAACAATTTAATAAATAGTAGGTAGCCATTTAATAAATAGTAGGTAACAATTTAATAAATAGTAGGTAACAATTTAATAAATAGTAGGTAGCAATTTAATAAATAGTAAGTAGCAATTTAATAAATAGTAAGTAACAATTTAATAAATAGTAAGTAACAATTTAATAAATAGTAAGTAACAATTTAATAAATAGTCATTAACAATTTAATAAATAGTAGGTAGCAATTTAATAAATAGTAGGTAGCAATTTAATAAATAGTAAGTAGCAATTTCATAAATAGTAAGTAGCAATTTAATAAATAGTAAGTAGCAATTTAATAAATTGTAAGTAGCAATTTAATAAATAGTAAGTAGCAATTTAATAAATAGTAAGTAACAATTTAATAAATAGTAAGTAACAATTTAATAAATAGTAGCTAACAATTTAATAAATAGTGGGTAACAAATTAATAAATAGTAAGTAACAATTTAATAAATAGTAAGTAACAATTTAATAAATAGTAAGTAGCCACTTAATAAATAGTATGTAACAATTTAATAAATAGTAAGTAGCCATTTAATAAATAGTAAGTAGCAATTTAATAAATAGTAAGTAGCAATTAAATAAATAGTAAGAAGCAATTTAATAAATAGTAAGTAGCAATTTAATAAATAGTAAGTAGCAATTTAATAAATAGTAAGTAGCAATTTAATAAATAGTAAGTAGCAATTTAATAAATTGTAAGTAGCAATTTAATAAATAGTATGTAGCAATTTAATAAATAGTAAGTAACAATTTAATGAATAGTAAGTAACAATTTAATAAATAGTAAGTAACAATTTAATAAATAGTAAGTAACAATTTAATAAATAGTAATTAACAATTTAATAAATAGTAATTAACAATTTAATTAATAGTAAGGAACAATTTAATAAATGGTAAGTAACAATTTAATAAATAGTAAGTAACAATTTAATAAATAGTAAGTAACAATTTAATAAATAGTAAGTAACAATTTAATAAATAGTAAATAACAATTTAATAAATTGTATGTAACAATTTAATAAATAGTAGGTAACAAATTAATAAATAGTAGGTAACAATTTAATAAATTGTAGGTAACATTTTAATAAATAGTAGGTAACAATTTAATAAATAGTAGGTAACAATTTAATAAATAGTAGCTAACAATTTAATAAATAGTGGGTAACAAATTAATAAATAGTAAGTAACAATTTAATAAATAGTAATTAACAATTTAATAAATAGTAAGTAGCCACTTAATAAATAGTATGTAACAATTTAATTAATAGTAAGTAGCCATTTAATAAATAGTAAGTAGCAATTTAATAAATAGTAAGTAGCAATTTAATAAATAGTAAGTAGCAATTTAATAAATAGTAAGAAGCAATTTAATAAATAGTAAGTAGCAATTTAATAAATAGTAAGTAGCAATTTAATAAATAGTAAGTAGCAATTTAATAAATAGTAAGTAGCAATTTAATAAATAGTAAGTAACAATATAATAAATAGTAAGTAACTATTTAATAAATAGTAAGTAACAATTTAATAAATAGTAAGTAGCAATTTAATAAATAGTGAGTAGCAATTTAATAAATAGTAGTTAACAATTTAATAAGTAGTAGGTAACAATTTAATAAATAGTAGGTAACAATTTAATAAATAGTAGGTAACAATTTAATAAATAGTAGATAACAATTTAATATATTGTACGTAACAATTTAATAAATAGTAGGTAACAATTTAATAAATAGTTGGAAACAATTTAATAAATAGTAGGTAACAATTTAATAAATAGTAGGTAGCAATTTAATAAATAGTAAGTAGCAATTTAATAAATAGTAAGTAACAATTTAATAAATAGTAAGTAACAATTTAATAAATAGTAAGTAACAATTTAATAAATAGTAAGTAGCAATTTAATAAATAGTGAGTAGCAATTTAATAAATAGTAAGTAGCAAATTAATAAATTGTAAGTAACAATTTAATAAATAGTAAGTAACAATTTAATAAATAGTAAGTAGCAATTTAATAAATAGTGAGTAGCAATTTAATAAATAGTATGTAGCAATTTAATAAATTGTAAGTAACAATTTAATAAATAGTAATTAACAATTTAATAAATAGTAATTAACAATTTAATAAATAGTAAGTAACAATTTAATAAATAGTACGTAACAATTTAATAAATAGTAGGTAACAATTTAATAAATAGTTGGAAACAATTTAATAAATAGTAGGTAACAATTTAATAAATAGTAGGTAGCAATTTAATAAATAGTAGGTAACAATTTAATAAATAGTTGGAAACAATTTAATAAATAGTAGGTAACAATTTAATAAATAGTAAGTAGCAATTTAATAAATAGTAGGTAGCAATTTAATAAATAGTAAGTAGCAATTTCATAAATAGTATGTAGCAATTTAATAAATAGTAAGTAGCAATTTAATAAATAGTAAGTAGCAATTTAATAAATTGTAAGTAGCAATTTAATAAATAGAAAGTAGCAATTTAATAAATAGTAAGTAACAATTTAATAAATAGTAAGTAACAATTTAATAAATAGTAAGTAACAATTTAATAAATAGTAAGTAGCAATTTAATAAATAGTGAATAGCAATTTAATAAATAGTAAGTAGCAATTTAATAAATTGTAAGTAACAATTTAATAAATAGTAATTAACAATTTAATAAATAGTAATTAACAATTTAATAAATAGTAAGAAACAATTTAATAAATAGTAGGTAGCCATTTAATAAATAGTAGGTAACAATTTAATAAATAGTAGGTAACAATTTAATAAATAGTAGGTAGCAATTTAATAAATAGTAAGTAGCAATTTAATAAATAGTAAGTAACAATTTAATAAATAGTAAGTAACAATTTAATAAATAGTAAGTAACAATTTAATAAATAGTCATTAACAATTTAATAAATAGTAATTAACAATTTAATTAATAGTAAGGAACAATTTAATAAATGGTAAGTAACAATTTAATAAATAGTAAGTAACAATTTAATAAATAGTAAGTAACAATTTAATAAATAGTAAATAACAATTTAATAAATTGTATGTAACAATTTAATAAATAGTAGGTAACATTTTAATAAATAGTAGGTAACAATTTAATAAATAGTAGGTAACAATTTAATAAATAGTAGCTAACAATTTAATAAATAGTGGGTAACAAATTAATAAATAGTAAGTAACAATTTAATAAATAGTAATTATCAATTTAATAAATAGTAAGTAGCAATTTAATAAATAGTAAGTAGCCATTTAATAAATAGTAAGTAGCAATTTAATAAATAGTAAGTAGCAATTTAATAAATAGTAAGTAGCAATTAAATAAATAGTAAGAAGCAATTTAATAAATAGTAAGTAGCAATTTAATAAATAGTAAGTAGCAATTTAATAAATAGTAAGTAGCAATTTAATAAATAGTAAGTACCAATTTAATAAATTGTAAGTAGCAATTTAATAAATAGTATGTAGCAATTTAATAAATAGTAAGTAACAATTTAATGAATAGTAAGTAACAATTTAATAAATAGTAAGTAACAATTTAATAAATAGTAAGTAACAATTTAATAAATAGTAATTAACAATTTAATAAATAGTAATTAACAATTTAATTAATAGTAAGGAACAATTTAATAAATGGTAAGTAACAATTTAATAAATAGTAAGTAACAATTTAATAAATAGTAAGTAACAATTTAATAAATAGTAAGTAACAATTTAATAAATAGTAAATAACAATTTAATAAATTGTATGTAACAATTTAATAAATAGTAGGTAACAAATTAATAAATAGTAGGTAACAATTTAATAAATTGTAGGTAACATTTTAATAAATAGTAGGTAACAATTTAATAAATAGTAGGTAACAATTTAATAAATAGTAGCTAACAATTTAATAAATAGTGGGTAACAAATTAATAAATAGTAAGTAACAATTTAATAAATAGTAATTAACAATTTAATAAATAGTAAGTAGCCACTTAATAAATAGTATGTAACAATTTAATTAATAGTAAGTAGCCATTTAATAAATAGTAAGTAGCAATTTAATAAATAGTAAGTAGCAATTTAATAAATAGTAAGTAGCAATTTAATAAATAGTAAGAAGCAATTTAATAAATAGTAAGTAGCAATTTAATAAATAGTAAGTAGCAATTTAATAAATAGTAAGTAGCAATTTAATAAATAGTAAGTAGCAATTTAATAAATAGTAAGTAACAATATAATAAATAGTAAGTAACTATTTAATAAATAGTAAGTAACAATTTAATAAATAGTAAGTAGCAATTTAATAAATAGTGAGTAGCAATTTAATAAATAGTAGTTAACAATTTAATAAGTAGTAGGTAACAATTTAATAAATAGTAGGTAACAATTTAATAAATAGTAGGTAACAATTTAATAAATAGTAGATAACAATTTAATATATTGTACGTAACAATTTAATAAATAGTAAGTAACAATTTAATAAATAGTAGCTAACAATTTAATAAATAGTGGGTAACAAATTAATAAATAGTAAGTAACAATTTAATAAATAGTAAGTAACAATTTAATAAATAGTAAGTAGCCACTTAATAAATAGTATGTAACAATTTAATAAATAGTAAGTAGCCATTTAATAAATAGTAAGTAGCAATTTAATAAATAGTAAGTAGCAATTTAATAAATAGTAAGTAGCCATTTAATAAATAGTAAGTAGCAATTTAATAAATAGTAAGTAGCAATTTAATAAATAGTAAGTAGCAATTAAATAAATAGTAAGAAGCAATTTAATAAATAGTAAGTAGCAATTTAATAAATAGTAAGTAGCAATTTAATAAATAGTAAGTAGCAATTTAATAAATAGTAAGTAGCAATTTAATAAATTGTAAGTAGCAATTTAATAAATAGTATGTAGCAATTTAATAAATAGTAAGTAGCAATTTAATAAATAGTAAGTAGCAATTTAATAAATTGTAAGTAGCAATTTAATAAATAGTAAGTAGCAATTTAATAAATAGTAAGTAACAATTTAATAAATAGTAAGTAACAATTTAATAAATAGTAGCTAACAATTTAATAAATAGTGGGTAACAAATTAATAAATAGTAAGTAACAATTTAATAAATAGTAAGTAGCCACTTAATAAATAGTATGTAACAATTTAATAAATAGTAAGTAGCCATTTAATAAATAGTAAGTAGCAATTTAATAAATAGTAAGTAGCAATTAAATAAATAGTAAGAAGCAATTTAATAAATAGTAAGTAGCAATTTAATAAATAGTAAGTAGCAATTTAATAAATAGTAAGTAGCAATTTAATAAATAGTAAGTAGCAATTTAATAAATTGTAAGTAGCAATTTAATAAATAGTATGTAGCAATTTAATAAATAGTATGTAACAATTTAATGAATAGTAAGTAACAATTTAATAAATAGTAAGTAACAATTTAATAAATAGTAAGTAACAATTTAATAAATAGTAATTAACAATTTAATAAATAGTAATTAACAATTTAATTAATAGTAAGGAACAATTTAATAAATGGTAAGTAACAATTTAATAAATAGTAAGTAACAATTTAATAAATAGTAAGTAACAATTTAATAAATAGTAAGTAACAATTTAATAAATAGTAAATAACAATTTAATAAATTGTATGTAACAATTTAATAAATAGTAGGTAACAAATTAATAAATAGTAGGTAACAATTTAATAAATTGTAGGTAACATTTTAATAAATAGTAGGTAACAATTTAATAAATAGTAGGTAACAATTTAATAAATAGTAGCTAACAATTTAATAAATAGTGGGTAACAAATTAATAAATAGTAAGTAACAATTTAATAAATAGTAATTAACAATTTAATAAATAGTAAGTAGCCACTTAATAAATAGTATGTAACAATTTAATTAATAGTAAGTAGCCATTTAATAAATAGTAAGTAGCAATTTAATAAATAGTAAGTAGCAATTTAATAAATAGTAAGTAGCAATTTAATAAATAGTAAGAAGCAATTTAATAAATAGTAAGTAGCAATTTAATAAATAGTAAGTAGCAATTTAATAAATAGTAAGTAGCAATTTAATAAATAGTAAGTAGCAATTTAATAAATAGTAAGTAACAATATAATAAATAGTAAGTAACTATTTAATAAATAGTAAGTAACAATTTAATAAATAGTAAGTAGCAATTTAATAAATAGTGAGTAGCAATTTAATAAATAGTAGTTAACAATTTAATAAGTAGTAGGTAACAATTTAATAAATAGTAGGTAACAATTTAATAAATAGTAGGTAACAATTTAATAAATAGTAGATAACAATTTAATATATTGTACGTAACAATTTAATAAATAGTAGGTAACAATTTAATAAATAGTTGGAAACAATTTAATAAATAGTAGGTAACAATTTAATAAATAGTAGGTAGCAATTTAATAAATAGTAAGTAGCAATTTAATAAATAGTAAGTAACAATTTAATAAATAGTAAGTAACAATTTAATAAATAGTAAGTAACAATTTAATAAATAGTAAGTAGCAATTTAATAAATAGTGAGTAGCAATTTAATAAATAGTAAGTAGCAAATTAATAAATTGTAAGTAACAATTTAATAAATAGTAAGTAACAATTTAATAAATAGTAAGTAGCAATTTAATAAATAGTGAGTAGCAATTTAATAAATAGTATGTAGCAATTTAATAAATTGTAAGTAACAATTTAATAAATAGTAATTAACAATTTAATAAATAGTAATTAACAATTTAATAAATAGTAAGTAACAATTTAATAAATAGTACGTAACAATTTAATAAATAGTAGGTAACAATTTAATAAATAGTTGGAAACAATTTAATAAATAGTAGGTAACAATTTAATAAATAGTAGGTAGCAATTTAATAAATAGTAGGTAACAATTTAATAAATAGTTGGAAACAATTTAATAAATAGTAGGTAACAATTTAATAAATAGTAAGTAGCAATTTAATAAATAGTAGGTAGCAATTTAATAAATAGTAAGTAGCAATTTCATAAATAGTATGTAGCAATTTAATAAATAGTAAGTAGCAATTTAATAAATAGTAAGTAGCAATTTAATAAATTGTAAGTAGCAATTTAATAAATAGAAAGTAGCAATTTAATAAATAGTAAGTAACAATTTAATAAATAGTAAGTAACAATTTAATAAATAGTAAGTAACAATTTAATAAATAGTAAGTAGCAATTTAATAAATAGTGAATAGCAATTTAATAAATAGTAAGTAGCAATTTAATAAATTGTAAGTAACAATTTAATAAATAGTAATTAACAATTTAATAAATAGTAATTAACAATTTAATAAATAGTAAGAAACAATTTAATAAATAGTAGGTAGCCATTTAATAAATAGTAGGTAACAATTTAATAAATAGTAGGTAACAATTTAATAAATAGCAGGTAGCAATTTAATAAATAGTAAGTAGCAATTTAATAAATAGTAAGTAACAATTTAATAAATAGTAAGTAACAATTTAATAAATAGTAAGTAACAATTTAATAAATAGTCATTAACAATTTAATAAATAGTAATTAACAATTTAATTAATAGTAAGGAACAATTTAATAAATGGTAAGTAACAATTTAATAAATAGTAAGTAACAATTTAATAAATAGTAAGTAACAATTTAATAAATAGTAAGTAACAATTTAATAAATAGTAAATAACAATTTAATAAATTGTATGTAACAATTTAATAAATAGTAGGTAACAAATTAATAAATAGTAGGTAACAATTTAATAAATTGTAGGTAACATTTTAATAAATAGTAGGTAACAATTTAATAAATAGTAGGTAACAATTTAATAAATAGTAGCTAACAATTTAATAAATAGTGGGTAACAAATTAATAAATAGTAAGTAACAATTTAATAAATAGTAATTAACAATTTAATAAATAGTAAGTAGCCACATAATAAATAGTATGTAACAATTTAATTAATAGTAAGTAGCCATTTAATAAATAGTAAGTAGCAATTTAATAAATAGTAAGTAGCAATTTAATAAATAGTAAGTAGCAATTTAATAAATAGTAAGAAGCAATTTAATAAATAGTAAGTAGCAATTTAATAAATAGTAAGTAGCAATTTAATAAATAGTAAGTAGCAATTTAATAAATAGTAAGTAGCAATTTAATAAATAGTAAGTAACAATATAATAAATAGTAAGTAACTATTTAATAAATAGTAAGTAACAATTTAATAAATAGTAAGTAGCAATTTAATAAATAGTGAGTAGCAATTTAATAAATAGTAGTTAACAATTTAATAAGTAGTAGGTAACAATTTAATAAATAGTAGGTAACAATTTAATAAATAGTAGGTAACAATTTAATAAATAGTAGATAACAATTTAATATATTGTACGTAACAATTTAATAAATAGTAGGTAACAATTTAATAAATAGTTGGAAACAATTTAATAAATAGTAGGTAACAATTTAATAAATAGTAGGTAGCAATTTAATAAATAGTAAGTAGCAATTTAATAAATAGTAAGTAACAATTTAATAAATAGTAAGTAACAATTTAATAAATAGTAAGTAGCAATTTAATAAATAGTGAGTAGTAATTTAATAAATAGTATGTAGCAATTTAATAAATTGTAAGTAACAATTTAATAAATAGTAATTAACAATTTAATAAATAGTAATTAACAATTTAATAAATAGTAAGTAACAATTTAATAAATAGTACGTAACAATTTAATAAATAGTAGGTAACAATTTAATAAATAGTTGGAAACAATTTAATAAATAGTAGGTAACAATTTAATAAATAGTAGGTAGCAATTTAATAAATAGTAGGTAACAATTTAATAAATAGTTGGAAACAATTTAATAAATAGTAGGTAACAATTTAATAAATAGTAAGTAGCAATTTAATAAATAGTAGGTAGCAATTTAATAAATAGTAAGTAGCAATTTCATAAATAGTATGTAGCAATTTAATAAATAGTAAGTAGCAATTTAATAAATAGTAAGTAGCAATTTAATAAATTGTAAGTAGCAATTTAATAAATAGAAAGTAGCAATTTAATAAATAGTAAGTAACAATTTAATAAATAGTAAGTAACAATTTAATAAATAGTAAGTAACAATTTAATAAATAGTAAGTAGCAATTTAATAAATAGTGAATAGCAATTTAATAAATAGTAAGTAGCAATTTAATAAATTGTAAGTAACAATTTAATAAATAGTAATTAACAATTGAATAAATAGTAATTAACAATTTAATAAATAGTAAGAAACAATTTAATAAATAGTAGGTAGCCATTTAATAAATAGTAGGTAACAATTTAATAAATAGTAGGTAACAATTTAATAAATAGTAGGTAGCAATTTAATAAATAGTAAGTAGCAATTTAATAAATAGTAAGTAACAATTTAATAAATAGTAAGTAACAATTTAATAAATAGTAAGTAACAATTTAATAAATAGTAAGTAGCAATTTAATAAATAGTGAGTTGCAATTTAATAAATAGTAAGTAGCAATTTAATAAATTGTAAGTAACAATTTAATAAATAGTAAGTAACAATTTAATAAATAGTAAGTAGCAATTTAAGAAATAGTGAGTAGCAATTTAATAAATAGTAAGTAGCAATTTAATAAATTGTAAGTAACAATTTAATAAATAGTAATTAACAATTTAATAAATAGTAATTAACAATTTAATAAATAGTAAGTAACAATTTAATAAATAGTACGTAACAATTTAATAAATAGTAGGTAACAATTTAATAAATAGTTGGAAACAATTTAATAAATAGTAGGTAACAATTTAATAAATAGTAAGTAGCAATTTAATAAATAGTAGGTAGCAATTTAATAAATAGTAAGTAGCAATTTCATAAATAGTATGTAGCAATTTAATAAATAGTAAGTAGCAATTTAATAAATAGTAAGTAGCAATTTAATAAATTGTAAGTAGCAATTTAATAAATAGAAAGTAGCAATTTAATAAATAGTAAGTAACAATTTAGTAAATAGTAAGTAACAATTTAATAAATAGTAAGTAACAATTTAATAAATAGTAAGTAGCAATTTAATAAATAGTGAATAGCAATTTAATAAATAGTAAGTAGCAATTTAATAAATTGTAAGTAACAATTTAATAAATAGTAATTAACAATTAAATAAATAGTAATTAACAATTTAATAAATAGTAAGAAACAATTTAATAAATAGTAGGTAGCCATTTAATAAATAGTAGGTAACAATTTAATAAATAGTAGGTAACAATTTAATAAATAGTAGGTAATAATTTAATAAATAGTAGGTAGCCATTTAATAAATAGTAGGTAACAATTTAATAAATAGTAGCTAACAATTTAATATATAGTAGGTAACAATTTAATAAATAGTAGGTAACAATTTAATAAATAGTAGGTAACAATTTAATAAATAGTATGTAACAATTTAATAAATAGTAGGTAACAATTTAATAAATAGTAGGTAACAATTTAATAAATAGTAGGTAACAATTTAATAAATAGTGGGTAACAATTTAATAAATAGTAAGGAGCAATATAATAAATAATAAGTAGCCATTTAATAAATAGTAAGTAGCAATTTAATCAATAGTAAGTAGCAATTTAATAAATAGTAAGTAGCAATTTAATAAATAGTAAGAAGCAATTTAATAAATAGTAAGTAGCAATTTAATAAATAGTAAGTAGCAATTTAATAAATAGTAAGTAGCAATTTAATAAATAGTAAGAAGCAATTTAATAAATAGTAAGTAACAATTTAATAAATAGTAAGTAACAATTTAATAAATAGTAAGTAGCAATATAATAAATAGTGAGTAGCAATTTAATAAATAGTAAGTAGCAATTTAATAAATTGTAAGTAACAATTTAATAAATAGAAAGTAACAATTTAATAAATAGTAAGTAGCAATTTAATAAATAGTGAGTAGCAATTTAATAAATAGTATGTAGCAATTTAATAAATTGTAAGTAACAATTTAATAAATAGTAATTAACAATTTAATAAATAGTAATTAACAATTTAATAAATAGTAAGTAACAATTTAATAAATAGTACGTAACAATTTAATAAATAGTAGGTAACAATTTAATAAATAGTTGGAAACAATTTAATAAATAGTAGGTAACAATTTAATAAATAGTAGGTAGCAATTTAATAAATAGTAGGTAGCAATTTAATAAATAGTAAGTAGCAATTTCATAAATAGTAAGTAGCAATTTAATAAATAGTAAGTAGCAATTTAATAAATTGTAAGTAGCAATTTAATAAATAGTAAGTAGCAATTTAATAAATAGTAAGTAACAATTTAATAAATAGTAGCTAACAATTTAATAAATAGTGGGTAACAAATTAATAAATAGTAAGTAACAATTTAATAAATAGTAAGTAACAATTTAATAAATAGTAAGTAGCCACTTAATAAATAGTATGTAACAATTTAATAAATAGTAAGTAGCCATTTAATAAATAGTAAGTAGCAATTTAATAAATAGTAAGTAGCAATTTAATAAATAGTAAGTAGCCATTTAATAAATAGTAAGTAGCAATTTAATAAATAGTAAGTAGCAATTTAATAAATAGTAAGTAGCAATTAAATAAATAGTAAGAAGCAATTTAATAAATAGTAAGTGGCAATTTAATAAATAGTAAGTAGCAATTTAATAAATAGTAAGTAGCAATTTAATAAATAGTAAGTAGCAATTTAATAAATTGTAAGTAGCAATTTAATAAATAGTATGTAGCAAATTAATAAATAGTAAGTAACAATTTAATGAATAGTAAGTAACAATTTAATAAATAGTAAGTAACAATTTAATAAATAGTAAGTAACAATTTAATAAATAGTAATTAACAATTTAATAAATAGTAATTAACAATTTAATTAATAGTAAGGAACAATTTAATAAATGGTAAGTAACAATTTAATAAATAGTAATTAACAATTTAATAAATAGTAATTAACAATTTAATTAATAGTAAGGAACAATTTAATAAATGGTAAGTAACAATTTAATAAATAGTAAGTAACAATTTAATAAATAGTAAGTAACAATTTAATAAATAGTAAGTAACAATTTAATAAATAGTAAGTAACAATTTAATAAATAGTAAGTAACAATTTAATAAATAGTAAGTAGCAATTTAATAAATAGTGAGTAGCAATTTAATAAATAGTAAGTAGCAAATTAATAAATTGTAAGTAACAATTTAATAAATAGTAAGTAACAATTTAATAAATAGTAAGTAGCAATTTAATAAATAGTGAGTAGCAATTTAATAAATAGTATGTAGCAATTTAATAAATTGTAAGTAACAATTTAATAAATAGTAATTAACAATTTAATAAATAGTAATTAACAATTTAATAAATAGTAAGTAACAATTTAATAAATAGTACGTAACAATTTAATAAATAGTAGGTAACAATTTAATAAATAGTTGGAAACAATTTAATAAATAGTAGGTAACAATTTAATAAATAGTAGGTAGCAATTTAATAAATAGTAGGTAACAATTTAATAAATAGTTGGAAACAATTTAATAAATAGTAGGTAACAATTTAATAAATAGGAAGTAGCAATTTAATAAATAGTAGGTAGCAATTTAATAAATAGTAAGTAGCAATTTCATAAATAGTATGTAGCAATTTAATAAATAGTAAGTAGCAATTTAATAAATAGTAAGTAGCAATTTAATAAATTGTAAGTAGCAATTTAATAAATAGAAAGTAGCAATTTAATAAATAGTAAGTAACAATTTAATAAATAGTAAGTAACAATTTAATAAATAGTAAGTAACAATTTAATAAATAGTAAGTAGCAATTTAATAAATAGTGAATAGCAATTTAATAAATAGTAAGTAGCAATTTAATAAATTGTAAGTAACAATTTAATAAATAGTAATTAACAATTTAATAAATAGTAATTAACAATTTAATAAATAGTAAGAAACAATTTAATAAATAGTAGGTAGCCATTTAATAAATAGTAGGTAACAATTTAATAAATAGTAGGTAACAATTTAATAAATAGCAGGTAGCAATTTAATAAATAGTAAGTAGCAATTTAATAAATAGTACGTAACAATTTAATAAATAGTAAGTAACAATTTAATAAATAGTAAGTAACAATTTAATAAATAGTCATTAACAATTTAATAAATAGTAATTAACAATTTAATTAATAGTAAGGAACAATTTAATAAATGGTAAGTAACAATTTAATAAATAGTAAGTAACAATTTAATAAATAGTAAGTAACAATTTAATAAATAGTAAGTAACAATTTAATAAATAGTAAATAACAATTTAATAAATTGTATGTAACAATTTAATAAATAGTAGGTAACAAATTAATAAATAGTAGGTAACAATTTAATAAATTGTAGGTAACATTTTAATAAATAGTAGGTAACAATTTAATAAATAGTAGGTAACAATTTAATAAATAGTAGCTAACAATTTAATAAATAGTGGGTAACAAATTAATAAATAGTAAGTAACAATTTAATAAATAGTAATTAACAATTTAATAAATAGTAAGTAGCCACATAATAAATAGTATGTAACAATTTAATTAATAGTAAGTAGCCATTTAATAAATAGTAAGTAGCAATTTAATAAATAGTAAGTAGCAATTTAATAAATAGTAAGTAGCAATTTAATAAATAGTAAGAAGCAATTTAATAAATAGTAAGTAGCAATTTAATAAATAGTAAGTAGCAATTTAATAAATAGTAAGTAGCAATTTAATAAATAGTAAGTAGCAATTTAATAAATAGTAAGTAACAATATAATAAATAGTAAGTAACTATTTAATAAATAGTAAGTAACAATTTAATAAATAGTAAGTAGCAATTTAATAAATAGTGAGTAGCAATTTAATAAATAGTAGTTAACAATTTAATAAGTAGTAGGTAACAATTTAATAAATAGTAGGTAACAATTTAATAAATAGTAGGTAACAATTTAATAAATAGTAGATAACAATTTAATATATTGTACGTAACAATTTAATAAATAGTAGGTAACAATTTAATAAATAGTTGGAAACAATTTAATAAATAGTAGGTAACAATTTAATAAATAGTAGGTAGCAATTTAATAAATAGTAAGTAGCAATTTAATAAATAGTAAGTAACAATTTAATAAATAGTAAGTAACAATTTAATAAATAGTAAGTAACAATTTAATAAATAGTAAGTAGCAATTTAATAAATAGTGAGTAGCAATTTAATAAATAGTAAGTAGCAAATTAATAAATTGTAAGTAACAATTTAATAAATAGTAAGTAACAATTTAATAAATAGTAAGTAGCAATTTAATAAATAGTGAGTAGCAATTTAATAAATAGTATGTAGCAATTTAATAAATTGTAAGTAACAATTTAATAAATAGTAATTAACAATTTAATAAATAGTAATTAACAATTTAATAAATAGTAAGTAACAATTTAATAAATAGTACGTAACAATTTAATAAATAGTAGGCAACAATTTAATAAATAGTTGGAAACAATTTAATAAATAGTAGGTAACAATTTAATAAATAGTAGGTAGCAATTTAATAAATAGTAGGTAACAATTTAATAAATAGTTGGAAACAATTTAATAAATAGTAGGTAACAATTTAATAAATAGTAAGTAGCAATTTAATAAATAGTAGGTAGCAATTTAATAAATAGTAAGTAGCAATTTCATAAATAGTATGTAGCAATTTAATAAATAGTAAGTAGCAATTTAATAAATAGTAAGTAGCAATTTAATAAATTGTAAGTAGCAATTTAATATATAGAAAGTAGCAATTTAATAAATAGTAAGTAACAATTTAATAAATAGTAAGTAACAATTTAATAAATAGTAAGTAACAATTTAATAAATAGTAAGTAGCAATTTAATAAATAGTGAATAGCAATTTAATAAATAGTAAGTAGCAATTTAATAAATTGTAAGTAACAATTTAATAAATAGTAATTAACAATTTAATAAATAGTAATTAACAATTTAATAAATAGTAAGAAACAATTTAATAAATAGTAGGTAGCCATTTAATAAATAGTAGGTAACAATTTAATAAATAGTAGGTAACAATTTAATAAATAGTAGGTAGCAATTTAATAAATAGTAAGTAGCAATTTAATAAATAGTAAGTAACAATTTAATAAATAGTAAGTAACAATTTAATAAATAGTAAGTAACAATTTAATAAATAGTAAGTAGCAATTTAATAAATAGTGAGTAGCAATTTAATAAATAGTAAGTAGCAATTTAATAAATTGTAAGTAGCAATTTAATAAATAGTAAGTAACAATTTAATAAATAGTACGTAGCAATTTAATAAATAGTGAGTAGCAATTTAATAAATAGTAAGTAGCAATTTAATAAATTGTAAGTAACAATTTCAATAAATAGTAATTAACAATTTAATAAATAGTAATTAACAATTTAATAAATAGTAAGTAACAATTTAATAAATAGTACGTAACAATTTAATAAATAGTAGGTAACAATTTAATAAATAGTTGGAAACAATTTAATAAATAGTAGGTAACAATTTAATAAATAGTAAGTAGCAATTTAATAAATAGTAGGTAGCAATTTAATAAATAGTAAGTAGCAATTTCATAAATAGTATGTAGCAATTTAATAAATAGTAAGTAGCAATTTAATAAATAGTAAGTAGCAATTTAATAAATTGTAAGTAGCAATTCAATAAATAGAAAGTAGCAATTTAATAAATAGTAAGTAACAATTTAATAAATAGTAAGTAACAATTTAATAAATAGTAAGTAGCAATTTAATAAATAGTGAGTAGCAATTTAATAAATAGTAAGTAGCAATTTAATAAATTGTAAGTAACAATTTAATAAATAGTAGGTAACAATTTAATAAATAGTAGGTAGCCATTTAATAAATAGTAGGTAACAATTTAATAAATAGTAGCTAACAATTTAATATATAGTAGGTAACAATTTAATAAATAGTAGGTAACAATTTAATAAATAGTAGGTAACAATTTAATAAATAGTATGTAACAATTTAATAAATAGTAGGTAACAATTTAATAAATAGTAGGTAACAATTTAATAAATAGTAGGTAACAATTTAATAAATAGTGGGTAACAATTTAATAAATAGTAAGGAGCAATATAATAAATAATAAGTAGCCATTTAATAAATAGTAAGTAGCAATTTAATAAATAGTAAGTAGCAATTTAATAAATAGTAAGTAACAATTTAATAAATAGTAAGTAACAATTTAATAAATAGTAAGTAACAATTTAATAAATAGTAAGTAGCAATTTAATAAATAGTGAGTAGCAATTTAATAAATAGTAAGTAGCAAATTAATAAATTGTAAGTAACAATTTAATAAATAGTAAGTAACAATTTAATAAATAGTAAGTAGCAATTTAATAAATAGTGAGTAGTAATTTAATAAATAGTATGTAGCAATTTAATAAATTGTAAGTAACAATTTAATAAATAGTAATTAACAATTTAATAAATAGTAATTAACAATTTAATAAATAGTAAGTAACAATTTAATAAATAGTACGTAACAATTTAATAAATAGTAGGTAACAATTTAATAAATAGTTGGAAACAATTTAATAAATAGTAGGTAACAATTTAATAAATAGTAGGTAGCAATTTAATAAATAGTAGGTAACAATTTAATAAATAGTTGGAAACAATTTAATAAATAGTAGGTAACAATTTAATAAATAGTAAGTAGCAATTTAATAAATAGTAGGTAGCAATTTAATAAATAGTAAGTAGCAATTTCATAAATAGTATGTAGCAATTTAATAAATAGTAAGTAGCAATTTAATAAATAGTAAGTAGCAATTTAATAAATTGTAAGTAGCAATTTAATAAATAGAAAGTAGCAATTTAATAAATAGTAGGTAACAATTTAATAAATAGTAGGTAACAATTTAATAAATAGTATGTAACAATTTAATAAATAGTAGGTAACAATTTAATAAATAGTAGGTAACAATTTAATAAATAGTAGGTAACAATTTAATAAATAGTGGGTAACAATTTAATAAATAGTAAGGAGCAATATAATAAATAATAAGTAGCCATTTAATAAATAGTAAGTAGCAATTTAATAAATAGTAAGTAGCAATTTAATAAATAGTAAGTAACAATTTAATAAATAGTAAGTAACAATTTAATAAATAGTAAGTAACAATTTAATAAATAGTAAGTAGCAATTTAATAAATAGTGAGTAGCAATTTAATAAATAGTAAGTAGCAAATTAATAAATTGTAAGTAACAATTTAATAAATAGTAAGTAACAATTTAATAAATAGTAAGTAGCAATTTAATAAATAGTGAGTAGTAATTTAATAAATAGTATGTAGCAATTTAATAAATTGTAAGTAACAATTTAATAAATAGTAATTAACAATTTAATAAATAGTAATTAACAATTTAATAAATAGTAAGTAACAATTTAATAAATAGTACGTAACAATTTAATAAATAGTAGGTAACAATTTAATAAATAGTTGGAAAGAATTTAATAAATAGTAGGTAACAATTTAATAAATAGTAGGTAGCAATTTAATAAATAGTAGGTAACAATTTAATAAATAGTTGGAAACAATTTAATAAATAGTAGGTAACAATTTAATAAATAGTAAGTAGCAATTTAATAAATAGTAGGTAGCAATTTAATAAATAGTAAGTAGCAATTTCATAAATAGTATGTAGCAATTTAATAAATAGTAAGTAGCAATTTAATAAATAGTAAGTAGCAATTTAATAAATTGTAAGTAGCAATTTAATAAATAGAAAGTAGCAATTTAATAAATAGTAAGTAACAATTTAATAAATAGTAAGTAACAATTTAATAAATAGTAAGTAACAATTTAATAAATAGTAAGTAGCAATTTAATAAATAGTGAATAGCAATTTAATAAATAGTAAGTAGCAATTTAATAAATTGTAAGTAACAATTTAATAAATAGTAATTAACAATTGAATAAATAGTAATTAACAATTTAATAAATAGTAAGAAACAATTTAATAAATAGTAGGTAGCCATTTAATAAATAGTAGGTAACAATTTAATAAATAGTAGGTAACAATTTAATAAATAGTAGGTAGCAATTTAATAAATAGTAAGTAGCAATTTAATAAATAGTAAGTAACAATTTAATAAATAGTAAGTAACAATTTAATAAATAGTAAGTAACAATTTAATAAATAGTAAGTAGCAATTTAATAAATAGTGAGTAGCAATTTAATAAATAGTAAGTAGCAATTTAATAAATTGTAAGTAACAATTTAATAAATAGTAAGTAACAATTTAATAAATAGTAAGTAGCAATTTAATAAATAGTGAGTAGCAATCTAATAAATAGTAAGTAGCAATTTAATAAATTGTAAGTAACAATTTAATAAATAGTAATTAACAATTTAATAAATAGTAATTAACAATTTAATAAATAGTAAGTAACAATTTAATAAATAGTACGTAACAATTTAATAAATAGTAGGTAACAATTTAATAAATAGTTGGAAACAATTTAATAAATAGTAGGTAACAATTTAATAAATAGTAGGTAGCAATTTAATAAATAGTAGGTAACAATTTAATAAATAGTTGGAAACAATTTAATAAATAGTAGGTAACAATTTAATAAATAGTAAGTAGCAATTTAATAAATAGTAGGTAGCAATTTAATAAATAGTAAGTAGCAATTTCATAAATAGTATGTAGCAATTTAATAAATAGTAAGTAGCAATTTAATAAATAGTAAGTAGCAATTTAATAAATTGTAAGTAGCAATTTAATAAATAGAAAGTAGCAATTTAATAAATAGTAGGTAACAATTTAATAAATAGTAGGTAACAATTTAATAAATAGTATGTAACAATTTAATAAATAGTAGGTAACAATTTAATAAATAGTAGGTAACAATTTAATAAATAGTAGGTAACAATTTAATAAATAGTGGGTAACAATTTAATAAATAGTAAGGAGCAATATAATAAATAATAAGTAGCCATTTAATAAATAGTAAGTAGCAATTTAATAAATAGTAAGTAGCAATTTAATAAATAGTAAGTAACAATTTAATAAATAGTAAGTAACAATTTAATAAATAGTAAGTAACAATTTAATAAATAGTAAGTAGCAATTTAATAAATAGTGAGTAGCAATTTAATAAATAGTAAGTAGCAAATTAATAAATTGTAAGTAACAATTTAATAAATAGTAAGTAACAATTTAATAAATAGTAAGTAGCAATTTAATAAATAGTGAGTAGTAATTTAATAAATAGTATGTAGCAATTTAATAAATTGTAAGTAACAATTTAATAAATAGTAATTAACAATTTAATAAATAGTAATTAACAATTTAATAAATAGTAAGTAACAATTTAATAAATAGTACGTAACAATTTAATAAATAGTAGGTAACAATTTAATAAATAGTTGGAAACAATTTAATAAATAGTAGGTAACAATTTAATAAATAGTAG
Organism: Andrena chrysosceles; assembly: GCA_963855975.1. Classification (NCBI taxonomy): domain Eukaryota; kingdom Metazoa; phylum Arthropoda; class Insecta; order Hymenoptera; family Andrenidae; genus Andrena; species Andrena chrysosceles. The sequence goes on from CAWLCU010000486.1 coordinate 1,535,207, forward strand.
GTAGCAATTTAATAAATACTAGGTAACAATTTAATAAATAGTTGGAAACAATTTAATAAATAGTAGGTAACAATTTAATAAATAGTAAGTAGCAATTTAATAAATAGTAGGTAGCAATTTAATAAATAGTAAGTAGCAATTTCATAAATAGTATGTAGCAATTTAATAAATAGTAAGTAGCAATTTAATAAATAGTAAGTAGCAATTTAATAAATTGTAAGTAGCAATTTAATAAATAGAAAGTAGCAATTTAATAAATAGTAAGTAACAATTTAATAAATAGTAAGTAACAATTTAATAAATAGTAAGTAACAATTTAATAAATAGTAAGTAGCAATTTAATAAATAGTGAATAGCAATTTAATAAATAGTAAGTAGCAATTTAATAAATTGTAAGTAACAATTTAATAAATAGTAATTAACAATTGAATAAATAGTAATTAACAATTTAATAAATAGTAAGAAACAATTTAATAAATAGTAGGTAGCCATTTAATAAATAGTAGGTAACAATTTAATAAATAGTAGGTAACAATTTAATAAATAGTAGGTAGCAATTTAATAAATAGTAAGTAGCAATTTAATAAATAGTAAGTAACAATTTAATAAATAGTAAGTAACAATTTAATAAATAGTAAGTAACAATTTAATAAATAGTAAGTAGCAATTTAATAAATAGTGAGTAGCAATTTAATAAATAGTAAGTAGCAATTTAATAAATTGTAAGTAACAATTTAATAAATAGTAAGTAACAATTTAATAAATAGTAAGTAGCAATTTAATAAATAGTGAGTAGCAATTTAATAAATAGTAAGTAGCAATTTAATAAATTGTAAGTAACAATTTAATAAATAGTAATTAACAATTTAATAAATAGTAATTAACAATTTAATAAATAGTAAGTAACAATTTAATAAATAGTACGTAACAATTTAATAAATAGTAGGTAACAATTTAATAAATAGTTGGAAACAATTTAATAAATAGTAGGTAACAATTTAATAAATAGTAAGTAGCAATTTAATAAATAGTAGGTAGCAATTTAATAAATAGTAAGTAGCAATTTCATAAATAGTATGTAGCAATTTAATAAATAGTAAGTAGCAATTTAATAAATAGTAAGTAGCAATTTAATAAATTGTAAGTAGCAATTTAATAAATAGAAAGTAGCAATTTAATAAATAGTAAGTAACAATTTAATAAATAGTAAGTAACAATTTAATAAATAGTAAGTAACAATTTAATAAATAGTAAGTAGCAATTTAATAAATAGTGAATAGCAATTTAATAAATAGTAAGTAGCAATTTAATAAATTGTAAGTAACAATTTAATAAATAGTAATTAACAATTTAATAAATAGTAATTAACAATTTAATAAATAGTAAGAAACAATTTAATAAATAGTAGGTAGCCATTTAATAAATAGTAGGTAACAATTTAATAAATAGTAGGTAACAATTTAATAAATAGTAGGTAATAATTTAATAAATAGTAGGTAGCCATTTAATAAATAGTAGGTAACAATTTAATAAATAGTAGCTAACAATTTAATATATAGTAGGTAACAATTTAATAAATAGTAGGTAACAATTTAATAAATAGTAGGTAACAATTTAATAAATAGTATGTAACAATTTAATAAATAGTAGGTAACAATTTAATAAATAGTAGGTAACAATTTAATCAATAGTAGGTAACAATTTAATAAATAGTGGGTAACAATTTAATAAATAGTAAGGAGCAATATAATAAATAATAAGTAGCCATTTAATAAATAGTAAGTAGCAATTTAATCAATAGTAAGTAGCAATTTAATAAATAGTAAGTAGCAATTTAATAAATAGTAAGAAGCAATTTAATAAATAGTAAGTAGCAATTTAATAAATAGTAAGTAGCAATTTAATAAATAGTAAGTAGCAATTTAATAAATAGTAAGAAGCAATTTAATAAATAGTAAGTAACAATTTAATAAATAGTAAGTAACAATTTAATAAATAGTAAGTAGCAATATAATAAATAGTGAGTAGCAATTTAATAAATAGTAAGTAGCAATTTAATAAATTGTAAGTAACAATTTAATAAATAGAAAGTAACAATTTAATAAATAGTAAGTAGCAATTTAATAAATAGTGAGTAGCAATTTAATAAATAGTATGTAGCAATTTAATAAATTGTAAGTAACAATTTAATAAATAGTAATTAACAATTTAATAAATAGTAATTAACAATTTAATAAATAGTAAGTAACAATTTAATAAATAGTACGTAACAATTTAATAAATAGTAGGTAACAATTTAATAAATAGTTGGAAACAATTTAATAAATAGTAGGTAACAATTTAATAAATAGTAGGTAGCAATTTAATAAATAGTAGGTAGCAATTTAATAAATAGTAAGTAGCAATTTCATAAATAGTAAGTAGCAATTTAATAAATAGTAAGTAGCAATTTAATAAATTGTAAGTAGCAATTTAATAAATAGTAAGTAGCAATTTAATAAATAGTAAGTAACAATTTAATAAATAGTAGCTAACAATTTAATAAATAGTGGGTAACAAATTAATAAATAGTAAGTAACAATTTAATAAATAGTAAGTAACAATTTAATAAATAGTAAGTAGCCACTTAATAAATAGTATGTAACAATTTAATAAATAGTAAGTAGCCATTTAATAAATAGTAAGTAGCAATTTAATAAATAGTAAGTAGCAATTTAATAAATAGTAAGTAGCAATTTAATAAATAGTAAGTAGCAATTTAATAAATAGTAAGTAGCAATTTAATAAATAGTAAGTAGCAATTAAATAAATAGTAAGAAGCAATTTAATAAATAGTAAGTAGCAATTTAATAAATAGTAAGTAGCAATTTAATAAATAGTAAGTAGCAATTTAATAAATAGTAAGTAGCAATTTAATAAATTGTAAGTAGCAATTTAATAAATAGTATGTAGCAAATTAATAAATAGTAAGCAACAATTTAATGAATAGTAAGTAACAATTTAATAAATAGTAAGTAACAATTTAATAAATAGTAAGTAACAATTTAATAAATAGTAATTAACAATTTAATAAATAGTAATTAACAATTTAATTAATAGTAAGGAACAATTTAATAAATGGTAAGTAACAATTTAATAAATAGTAAGTAACAATTTAATAAATAGTAAGTAACAATTTAATAAATAGTAAGTAACAATTTAATAAATAGTAAGTAACAATTTAATAAATAGTAAATAACAATTTAATAAATTGTATGTAACAATTTAATAAATAGTAGGTAACAAATTAATAAATAGTAGGTAACAATTTAATAAATTGTAGGTAACATTTTAATAAATAGTAGGTAACAATTTAATAAATAGTAGGTAACAATTTAATAAATAGTAGCTAACAATTTAATAAATAGTGGGTAACAAATTAATAAATAGTAAGTAACAATTTAATAAATAGTAATTAACAATTTAATAAATAGTAAGTAGCCACTTAATAAATAGTATGTAACAATTTAATTAATAGTAAGTAGCCATTTAATAAATAGTAAGTAGCAATTTAATAAATAGTAAGTAGCAATTTAATAAATAGTAAGTAGCAATTTAATAAATAGTAAGAAGCAATTTAATAAATAGTAAGTAGCAATTTAATAAATAGTAAGTAGCAATTTAATAAATAGTAAGTAGCAATTTAATAAATAGGAAGTAGCAATTTAATAAATAGAAAGTAACAATTTAATAAATAGTAAGTAGCAATATAATAAATAGTGAGTAGCAATTTAATAAATAGTAAGTAGCAATTTAATAAATTGTAAGTAACAATTTAATAAATAGAAAGTAACAATTTAATAAATAGTAAGTAGCAATTTAATAAATAGTGAGTAGCAATTTAATAAATAGTATGTAGCAATTTAATAAATTGTAAGTAACAATTTAATAAATAGTAATTAACAATTTAATAAATAGTAATTAACAATTTAATAAATAGTAAGTAACAATTTAATAAATAGTACGTAACAATTTAATAAATAGTAGGTAACAATTTAATAAATAGTTGGAAACAATTTAATAAATAGTAGGTAACAATTTAATAAATAGTAAGTAGCAATTTAATAAATAGTAGGTAGCAATTTAATAAATAGTAAGTAGCAATTTCATAAATAGTATGTAGCAATTTAATAAATAGTAAGTAGCAATTTAATAAATTGTAAGTAGCAATTTAATAAATAGTAAGTAGCAATTTAATAAATAGTAAGTAACAATTTAATAAATAGTAAGTAACAATTTAATAAATAGTAGCTAACAATTTAATAAATAGTGGGTAACAAATTAATAAATAGTAAGTAACAATTTAATAAATAGTAATTAACAATTTAATAAATAGTAATTAACAATTTAATAAATAGTAAGTAACAATTTAATAAATAGTACGTAACAATTTAATAAATAGTAGGTAACAATTTAATAAATAGTTGGAAACAATTTAATAAATAGTAGGTAACAATTTAATAAATAGTAGGTAGCAATTTAATAAATAGTAAGTAGCAATTTAATAAATAGTAGGTAGCAATTTAATAAATAGTAAGTAGCAATTTCATAAATAGTATGTAGCAATTTAATAAATAGTATGTAGCAATTTAATAAATAGTAAGTAGCAATTTAATAAATAGTAAGTAGCAATTTAATAAATTGTAAGTAGCAATTTAATAAATAGTAAGTAGCAATTTAATAAATAGTAAGTAACAATTTAATAAATAGTAAGTAACAATTTAATAAATAGTAGCTAACAATTTAATAAATAGTGGGTAACAAATTAATAAATAGTAAGTAACAATTTAATAAATAGTAATTAACAATTTAATAAATAGTAATTAACAATTTAATAAATAGTAAGTAACAATTTAATAAATAGTACGTAACAATTTAATAAATAGTAGGTAACAATTTAATAAATAGTTGGAAACAATTTAATAAATAGTAGGTAACAATTTAATAAATAGTAGGTAGCAATTTAATAAATAGTAGGTAGCAATTTAATAAATAGTAAGTAGCAATTTCATAAATAGTAAGTAGCAATTTAATAAATAGTAAGTAGCAATTTAATAAATTGTAAGTAGCAATTTAATAAATAGTAAGTAGCAATTTAATAAATAGTAAGTAACAATTTAATAAATAGTAGCTAACAATTTAATAAATAGTGGGTAACAAATTAATAAATAGTAAGTAACAATTTAATAAATAGTAAGTAACAATTTAATAAATAGTAAGTAGCCACTTAATAAATAGTATGTAACAATTTAATAAATAGTAAGTAGCCATTTAATAAATAGTAAGTAGCAATTTAATAAATAGTAAGTAGCAATTTAATAAATAGTAAGTAGCCATTTAATAAATAGTAAGTAGCAATTTAATAAATAGTAAGTAGCAATTTAATAAATAGTAAGTAGCAATTAAATAAATAGTAAGAAGCAATTTAATAAATAGTAAGTAGCAATTTAATAAATAGTAAGTAGCAATTTAATAAATAGTAAGTAGCAATTTAATAAATAGTAAGTAGCAATTTAATAAATTGTAAGTAGCAATTTAATAAATAGTATGTAGCAATTTAATAAATAGTAAGTAACAATTTAATGAATAGTAAGTAACAATTTAATAAATAGTAATTAACAATTTAATAAATAGTAATTAACAATTTAATTAATAGTAAGGAACAATTTAATAAATGGAAAGTAACAATTTAATAAATAGTAAGTAACAATTTAATAAATAGTAAGTAACAATTTAATAAATAGTAAGTAACAATTTAATAAATAGTAAGTAACAATTTAATAAATAGTAAATAACAATTTAATAAATTGTATGTAACAATTTAATAAATAGTAGGTAACAAATTAATAAATAGTAGGTAACAATTTAATAAATTGTAGGTAACATTTTAATAAATAGTAGGTAACAATTTAATAAATAGTAGGTAACAATTTAATAAATAGTAGCTAACAATTTAATAAATAGTGGGTAACAAATTAATAAATAGTAAGTAACAATTTAATAAATAGTAATTAACAATTTAATAAATAGTAAGTAGCCACTTAATAAATAGTATGTAACAATTTAATTAATAGTAAGTAGCCATTTAATAAATAGTAAGTAGCAATTTAATAAATAGTAAGTAGCAATTTAATAAATAGTAAGTAGCAATTTAATAAATAGTAAGAAGCAATTTAATAAATAGTAAGTAGCAATTTAATAAATAGTAAGTAGCAATTTAATAAATAGTAAGTAGCAATTTAATAAATAGTAAGTAGCAATTTAATAAATAGTAAGTAACAATATAATAAATAGTAAGTAACTATTTAATAAATAGTAAGTAACAATTTAATAAATAGTAAGTAGCAATTTAATAAATAGTGAGTAGCAATTTAATAAATAGTAGTTAACAATTTAATAAGTAGTAGGTAACAATTTAATAAATAGTAGGTAACAATTTAATAAATAGTAGGTAACAATTTAATAAATAGTTGATAACAATTTAATATATTGTACGTAACAATTTAATAAATAGTAAGTAACAATTTAATAAATAGTAGCTAACAATTTAATAAATAGTGGGTAACAAATTAATAAATAGTAAGTAACAATTTAATAAATAGTAAGTAACAATTTAATAAATAGTAAGTAGCCACTTAATAAATAGTATGTAACAATTTAATAAATAGTAAGTAGCCATTTAATAAATAGTAAGTAGCAATTTAATAAATAGTAAGTAGCAATTTAATAAATAGTAAGTAGCCATTTAATAAATAGTAAGTAGCAATTTAATAAATAGTAAGTAGCAATTTAATAAATAGTAAGTAGCAATTAAATAAATAGTAAGAAGCAATTTAATAAATAGTAAGTAGCAATTTAATAAATAGTAAGTAGCAATTTAATAAATAGTAAGTAGCAATTTAATAAATAGTAAGTAGCAATATAATAAATTGTAAGTAGCAATTTAATAAATAGTATGTAGCAATTTAATAAATAGTAAGTAGCAATTTAATAAATAGTAAGTAGCAATTTAATAAATTGTAAGTAGCAATTTAATAAATAGTAAGTAGCAATTTAATAAATAGTAAGTAACAATTTAATAAATAGTAAGTAACAATTTAATAAATAGTAGCTAACAATTTAATAAATAGTGGGTAACAAATTAATAAATAGTAAGTAACAATTTAATAAATAGTAATTAACAATTTAATAAATAGTAATTAACAATTTAATAAATAGTAAGTAACAATTTAATAAATAGTACGTAACAATTTAATAAATAGTAGGTAACAATTTAATAAATAGTTGGAAACAATTTAATAAATAGTAGGTAACAATTTAATAAATAGTAGGTAGCAATTTAATAAATAGTAGGTAGCAATTTAATAAATAGTAAGTAGCAATTTCATAAATAGTAAGTAGCAATTTAATAAATAGTAAGTAGCAATTTAATAAATTGTAAGTAGCAATTTAATAAATAGTAAGTAGCAATTTAATAAATAGTAAGTAACAATTTAATAAATAGTAGCTAACAATTTAATAAATAGTGGGTAACAAATTAATAAATAGTAAGTAACAATTTAATAAATAGTAAGTAACAATTTAATAAATAGTAAGTAGCCACTTAATAAATAGTATGTAACAATTTAATAAATAGTAAGTAGCCATTTAATAAATAGTAAGTAGCAATTTAATAAATAGTAAGTAGCAATTTAATAAATAGTAAGTAGCCATTTAATAAATAGTAAGTAGCAATTTAATAAATAGTAAGTAGCAATTTAATAAATAGTAAGTAGCAATTAAATAAATAGTAAGAAGCAATTTAATAAATAGTAAGTAGCAATTTAATAAATAGTAAGTAGCAATTTAATAAATAGTAAGTAGCAATTTAATAAATAGTAAGTAGCAATTTAATAAATTGTAAGTAGCAATTTAATAAATAGTATGTAGCAATTTAATAAATAGTAAGTAACAATTTAATGAATAGTATGTAACAATTTAATAAATAGTAAGTAACAATTTAATAAATAGTAAGTAACAATTTAATAAATAGTAATTAACAATTTAATAAATAGTAATTAACAATTTAATTAATAGTAAGGAACAATTTAATAAATGGAAAGTAACAATTTAATAAATAGTAAGTAACAATTTAATAAATAGTAAGTAACAATTTAATAAATAGTAAGTAACAATTTAATAAATAGTAAGTAACAATTTAATAAATAGTAAATAACAATTTAATAAATTGTATGTAACAATTTAATAAATAGTAGGTAACAAATTAATAAATAGTAGGTAACAATTTAATAAATTGTAGGTAACATTTTAATAAATAGTAGGTAACAATTTAATAAATAGTAGGTAACAATTTAATAAATAGTAGCTAACAATTTAATAAATAGTGGGTAACAAATTAATAAATAGTAAGTAACAATTTAATAAATAGTAATTAACAATTTAATAAATAGTAAGTAGCCACTTAATAAATAGTATGTAACAATTTAATTAATAGTAAGTAGCCATTTAATAAATAGTAAGTAGCAATTTAATAAATAGTAAGTAGCAATTTAATAAATAGTAAGTAGCAATTTAATAAATAGTAAGAAGCAATTTAATAAATAGTAAGTAGCAATTTAATAAATAGTAAGTAGCAATTTAATATATAGTAAGTAGCAATTTAATAAATAGTAAGTAGCAATTTAATAAATAGTAAGTAACAATATAATAAATAGTAAGTAACTATTTAATAAATAGTAAGTAACAATTTAATAAATAGTAAGTAGCAATTTAATAAATAGTGAGTAGCAATTTAATAAATAGTAGTTAACAATTTAATAAGTAGTAGGTAACAATTTAATAAATAGTAGGTAACAATTTAATAAATAGTAGGTAACAATTTAATAAATAGTTGATAACAATTTAATATATTGTACGTAACAATTTAATAAATAGTAAGTAACAATTTAATAAATAGTAGCTAACAATTTAATAAATAGTGGGTAACAAATTAATAAATAGTAAGTAACAATTTAATAAATAGTAAGTAACAATTTAATAAATAGTAAGTAGCCACTTAATAAATAGTATGTAACAATTTAATAAATAGTAAGTAGCCATTTAATAAATAGTAAGTAGCAATTTAATAAATAGTAAGTAGCAATTTAATAAATAGTAAGTAGCCATTTAATAAATAGTAAGTAGCAATTTAATAAATAGTAAGTAGCAATTTAATAAATAGTAAGTAGCAATTAAATAAATAGTAAGAAGCAATTTAATAAATAGTAAGTAGCAATTTAAGAAATAGTAAGTAGCAATTTAATAAACAGTAAGTAGCAATTTAATAAATAGTAAGTAGCAATTTAATAAATTGTAAGTAGCAATTTAATAAATAGTATGTAGCAATTTAATAAATAGTAAGTAGCAATTTAATAAATAGTAAGTAGCAATTTAATAAATTGTAAGTAGCAATTTAATAAATAGTAAGTAGCAATTTAATAAATAGTAAGTAACAATTTAATAAATAGTAAGTAACAATTTAATAAATAGTAGCTAACAATTTAATAAATAGTGGGTAACAAATTAATAAATAGTAAGTAACAATTTAATAAATAGTAAGTAACAATTTAATAAATAGTATGTAGCCACTTAATAAATAGTTGGAAACAATTTAATAAATAGTAGGTAACAATTTAATAAATAGTAGGTAGCAATTTAATAAATAGTAGGTAGCAATTTAATAAATAGTAAGTAGCAATTTCATAAATAGTAAGTAGCAATTTAATAAATAGTAAGTAGCAATTTAATAAATTGTAAGTAGCAATTTAATAAATAGTAAGTAGCAATTTAATAAATAGTTAGTAACAATTTAATAAATAGTAAGTAACAATTTAATAAATAGTAGCTAACAATTTAATAAATAGTGGGTAACAAATTAATAAATAGTAAGTAACAATTTAATAAATAGTAAGTAACAATTTAATAAATAGTAAGTAGCCACTTAATAAATAGTATGTAACAATTTAATAAATAGTAAGTAGCCATTTAATAAATAGTAAGTAGCAATTTAATAAATAGTAAGTAGCAATTAAATAAATAGTAAGAAGCAATTTAATAAATAGTAAGTAGCAATTTAATAAATAGTAAGTAGCAATTTAATAAACAGTAAGTAGCAATTTAATAAATAGTAAGTAGCAATTTAATAAATTGTAAGTAGCAATTTAATAAATAGTATGTAGCAATTTAATAAATAGTAAGTAACAATTTAATGAATAGTAAGTAACAATTTAATAAATAGTAAGTAACAATTTAATAAATAGTAAGTAACAATTTAATAAATAGTAATTAACAATTTAATAAATAGTAATTAACAATTTAATTAATAGTAAGGAACAATTTAATAAATGGTAAGTAACAATTTAATAAATAGTAAGTAACAATTTAATAAATAGTAAGTAACAATTTAATAAACAGTAAGTAACAATTTAATAAATAGTAAATAACAATTTAATAAATTGTATGTAACAATTTAATAAATAGTAGGTAACAAATTAATAAATAGTAGGTAACAATTTAATAAATTGTAGGTAACATTTTAATAAATAGTAGGTAACAATTTAATAAATAGTAGGTAACAATTTAATAAATAGTAGCTAACAATTTAATAAATAGTGGGTAACAAATTAATAAATAGTAAGTAACAATTTAATAAATAGTAATTAACAATTTAATAAATAGTAAGTAGCCACTTAATAAATAGTATGTAACAATTTAATTAATAGTAAGTAGCCATTTAATAAATAGTAAGTAGCAATTTAATAAATAGTAAGTAGCAATTTAATAAATAGTAAGTAGCAATTTAATAAATAGTAAGAAGCAATTTAATAAATAGTAAGTAGCAATTTAATAAATAGTGAGTAGCAATTTAATAAATAGTAGTTAACAATTTAATAAGTAGTAGGTAACAATTTAATAAATAGTAGGTAACAATTTAATAAACAGTAGGTAACAATTTAATAAATAGTAAGTAACAATTTAATAAATAGTAAGTAACAATTTAATAAATAGTAAGTAACAATTTAATAAATAGTAAGTAGCAATTTAATAAATAGTGAGTAGCAATTTAATAAATAGTAAGTAGCAAATTAATAAATTGTAAGTAACAATTTAATAAATAGTAAGTAACAATTTAATAAATAGTAAGTAGCAATTTAATAAATAGTGAGTAGCAATTTAATAAATAGTATGTAGCAATTTAATAAATTGTAAGTAACAATTTAATAAATAGTAATTAACAATTTAATAAATAGTAATTAACAATTTAATAAATAGTAAGTAACAATTTAATAAATAGTACGTAACAATTTAATAAATAGTAGGTAACAATTTAATAAATAGTTGGAAACAATTTAATAAATAGTAGGTAACAATTTAATAAATAGTAGGTAGCAATTTAATAAATAGTAGGTAACAATTTAATAAATAGTTGGAAACAATTTAATAAATAGTAGGTAACAATTTAATAAATAGTAAGTAGCAATTTCATAAATAGTATGTAGCAATTTAATAAATAGTAAGTAGCAATTTAATAAATAGTAAGTAGCAATTTAATAAATTGTAAGTAGCAATTTAATAAATAGAAAGTAGCAATTTAATAAATAGTAAGTAACAATTTAATAAATAGTAAGTAACAATTTAATAAATAGTAAGTAACAATTTAATAAATAGTAAGTAGCAATTTAATAAATAGTGAATAGCAATTTAATAAATAGTAAGTAGCAATTTAATAAATTGTAAGTAACAATTTAATAAATAGTAATTAACAATTTAATAAATAGTAATTAACAATTTAATAAATAGTAAGAAACAATTTAATAAATAGTAGGTAGCCATTTAATAAATAGTAGGTAACAATTTAATAAATAGTAGGTAACAATTTAATAAATAGTAGGTAGCAATTTAATAAATAGTAAGTAGCAATTTAATAAATAGTAAGTAACAATTTAATAAATAGTAAGTAACAATTTAATAAATAGTAAGTAACAATTTAATAAATAGTCATTAACAATTTAATAAATAGTAATTAACAATTTAATTAATAGTAAGGAACAATTTAATAAATGGTAAGTAACAATTTAATAAATAGTAAGTAACAATTTAATAAATAGTAAGTAACAATTTAATAAATAGTAAGTAACAATTTAATAAATAGTAAATAACAATTTAATAAATTGTATGTAACAATTTAATAAATAGTAGGTAACAAATTAATAAATAGTAGGTAACAATTTAATAAATTGTAGGTAACATTTTAATAAATAGTAGGTAACAATTTAATAAATAGTAGGTAACAATTTAATAAATAGTAGCTAACAATTTAATAAATAGTGGGTAACAAATTAATAAATAGTAAGTAACAATTTAATAAATAGTAATTAACAATTTAATAAATAGTAAGTAGCCACTTAATAAATAGTATGTAACAATTTAATTAATAGTAAGTAGCCATTTAATAAATAGTAAGTAGCAATTTAATAAATAGTATGTAGCAATTTAATAAATAGTAAGTAGCAATTTAATAAATAGTAAGAAGCAATTTAATAAATAGTAAGTAGCAATTTAATAAATAGTAAGTAGCAATTTAATAATTAGTAAGTAGCAATTTAATAAATAGTAAGTAGCAATTTAATAAATAGTAAGTAACAATATAATAAATAGTAAGTAACTATTTAATAAATAGTAAGTAACAATTTAATAAATAGTAAGTAGCAATTTAATAAATAGTGAGTAGCAATTTAATAAATAGTAGTTAACAATTTAATAAGTAGTAGGTAACAATTTAATAAATAGTAGGTAACAATTTAATAAATAGTAGGTAACAATTTAATAAATAGTAGATAACAATTTAATATATTGTACGTAACAATTTAATAAATAGTAGGTAACAATTTAATAAATAGTTGGAAACAATTTAATAAATAGTAGGTAACAATTTAATAAATAGTAGGTAGCAATTTAATAAATAGTAAGTAGCAATTTAATAAATAGTAAGTAACAATTTAATAAATAGTAAGTAACAATTTAATAAATAGTAAGTAACAATTTAATAAATAGTAAGTAGCAATTTAATAAATAGTGAGTAGCAATTTAATAAATAGTAAGTAGCAAATTAATAAATTGTAAGTAACAATTTAATAAATAGTAAGTAACAATTTAATAAATAGTAAGTAGCAATTTAATAAATAGTGAGTAGCAATTTAATAAATAGTATGTAGCAATTTAATAAATTGTAAGTAACAATTTAATAAATAGTAATTAACAATTTAATAAATAGTAATTAACAATTTAATAAATAGTAAGTAACAATTTAATAAATAGTACGTAACAATTTAATAAATAGTAGGTAACAATTTAATAAATAGTTGGAAACAATTTAATAAATAGTAGGTAACAATTTAATAAATAGTAGGTAGCAATTTAATAAATAGTAGGTAACAATTTAATAAATAGTTGGAAACAATTTAATAAATAGTAGGTAACAATTTAATAAATAGTAAGTAGCAATTTAATAAATAGTAGGTAGCAATTTAATAAATAGTAAGTAGCAATTTCATAAATAGTATGTAGCAATTTAATAAATAGTAAGTAGGAATTTAATAAATAGTAAGTAGCAATTTAATAAATTGTAAGTAGCAATTTAATAAATAGAAAGTAGCAATTTAATAAATAGTAAGTAACAATTTAATAAATAGTAAGTAACAATTTAATAAATAGTAAGTAACAATTTAATAAATAGTAAGTAGCAATTTAATAAATAGTGAATAGCAATTTAATAAATAGTAAGTAGCAATTTAATAAATTGTAAGTAACAATTTAATAAATAGTAATTAACAATTTAATAAATAGTAATTAACATTTTAATAAATAGTAAGAAACAATTTAATAAATAGTAGGTAGCCATTTAATAAATAGTAGGTAACAATTCAATAAATAGTAGGTAACAATTTAATAAATAGTAGGTAGCAATTTAATAAATAGTAAGTAGCAATTTAATAAATAGTAAGTAACAATTTAATAAATAGTAAGTAACAATTTAATAAATAGAAAGTAACAATTTAATAAATAGTAAGTAGCAATTTAATAAATAGTGAGTAGCAATTTAATAAATTGTAAGTAGCAATTTAATAAATAGAAAGTAGCAATTTAATAAATAGTAAGTAACAATTTAATAAATAGTAAGTAACAATTTAATAAATAGTAAGTAACAATTTAATAAATAGTAAGTAGCAATTTAATAAATAGTGAATAGCAATTTAATAAATAGTAAGTAGCAATTTAATAAATTGTAAGTAACAATTTAATAAATAGTAATTAACAATTTAACAAATAGTAATTAACAATTTAATAAATAGTAAGAAACAATTTAATAAATAGTAGGTAGCCATTTAATAAATAGTAGGTAACAATTTAATAAATAGTAGGTAACAATTTAATAAATAGTAGGTAGCAATTTAATAAATAGTAAGTAGCAATTTAATAAATAGTAAGTAACAATTTAATAAATAGTAAGTAACAATTTAATAAATAGTAAGTAACAATTTAATAAATAGTCATTAACAATTTAATAAATAGTAATTAACAATTTAATTAATAGTAAGGAACAATTTAATAAATGGTAAGTAACAATTTAATAAATAGTAAGTAACAATTTAATAAATAGTAAGTAACAATTTAATAAATAGTAAGTAACAATTTAATAAATAGTAAATAACAATTTAATAAATTGTATGTAACAATTTAATAAATAGTAGGTAACAAATTAATAAATAGTAGGTAACAATTTAATAAATTGTAGGTAACATTTTAATAAATAGTAGGTAACAATTTAATAAATAGTAGGTAACAATTTAATAAATAGTAGCTAACAATTTAATAAATAGTGGGTAACAAATTAATAAATAGTAAGTAACAATTTAATAAATAGTAATTAACAATTTAATAAATAGTAAGTAGCCACTTAATAAATAGTATGTAACAATTTAATTAATAGTAAGTAGCCATTTAATAAATAGTAAGTAGCAATTTAATAAATAGTATGTAGCAATTTAATAAATAGTAAGTAGCAATTTAATAAATAGTAAGAAGCAATTTAATAAATAGTAAGTAGCAATTTAATAAATAGTAAGTAGCAATTTAATAATTAGTAAGTAGCAATTTAATAAATAGTAAGTAGCAATTTAATAAATAGTAAGTAACAATATAATAAATAGTAAGTAACTATTTAATAAATAGTAAGTAACAATTTAATAAATAGTAAGTAGCAATTTAATAAATAGTGAGTAGCAATTTAATAAATAGTAGTTAACAATTTAATAAGTAGTAGGTAACAATTTAATAAATAGTAGGTAACAATTTAATAAATAGTAGGTAACAATTTAATAAATAGTAGATAACAATTTAATATATTGTACGTAACAATTTAATAAATAGTAGGTAACAATTTAATAAATAGTTGGAAACAATTTAATAAATAGTAGGTAACAATTTAATAAATAGTAGGTAGCAATTTAATAAATAGTAAGTAGCAATTTAATAAATAGTAAGTAACAATTTAATAAATAGTAAGTAACAATTTAATAAATAGTAAGTAACAATTTAATAAATAGTAAGTAGCAATTTAATAAATAGTGAGTAGCAAATTAATAAATAGTAAGTAGCAAATTAATAAATTGTAAGTAACAATTTAATAAATAGTAAGTAACAATTTAATAAATAGTAAGTAGCAATTTAATAAATAGTGAGTAGCAATTTAATAAATAGTATGTAGCAATTTAATAAATTGTAAGTAACAATTTAATAAATAGTAATTAACAATTTAATAAATAGTAATTAACAATTTAATAAATAGTAAGTAACAATTTAATAAATAGTACGTAACAATTTAATAAATAGTAGGTAACAATTTAATAAATAGTTGGAAACAATTTAATAAATAGTAGGTAACAATTTAATAAATAGTAGGTAGCAATTTAATAAATAGTAGGTAACAATTTAATAAATAGTTGGAAACAATTTAATAAATAGTAGGTAACAATTTAATAAATAGTAAGTAGCAATTTAATAAATAGTAGGTAGCAATTTAATAAATAGTAAGTAGCAATTTCATAAATAGTATGTAGCAATTTAATAAATAGTAAGTAGGAATTTAATAAATAGTAAGTAGCAATTTAATAAATTGTAAGTAGCAATTTAATAAATAGAAAGTAGCAATTTAATAAATAGTAAGTAACAATTTAATAAATAGTAAGTAACAATTTAATAAATAGTAAGTAACAATTTAATAAATAGTAAGTAGCAATTTAATAAATAGTGAATAGCAATTTAATAAATAGTAAGTAGCAATTTAATAAATTGTAAGTAACAATTTAATAAATAGTAATTAACAATTTAATAAATAGTAATTAACATTTTAATAAATAGTAAGAAACAATTTAATAAATAGTAGGTAGCCATTTAATAAATAGTAGGTAACAATTTAATAAATAGTAGGTAACAATTTAATAAATAGTAGGTAGCAATTTAATAAATAGTAAGTAGCAATTTAATAAATAGTAAGTAACAATTTAATAAATAGTAAGTAACAATTTAATAAATAGAAAGTAACAATTTAATAAATAGTAAGTAGCAATTTAATAAATAGTGAGTAGCAATTTAATAAATAGTAAGTAGCAATTTAATAAATTGTAAGTAACAATTTAATAAATAGTAAGTAACAATTTAATAAATAGTAAGTAGCAATTTAATAAATAGTGAGTAGCAATTTAATAAATAGTAAGTAGCAATTTAATAAATTGTAAGTAACAATTTAATAAATAGTAATTAACAATTTAATAAATAGTAATTAACAATTTAATAAATAGTAAGTAACAATTTAATAAATAGTACGTAACAATTTAATAAATAGTAGGTAACAATTTAATAAATAGTTGGAAACAATTTAATAAATAGTAGGTAACAATTTAATAAATAGTAAGTAGCAATTTAATAAATAGTAGGTAGCAATTTAATAAATAGTAAGTAGCAATTTCATAAATAGTATGTAGCAATTTAATAAATAGTAAGTAGCAATTTAATAAATAGTAAGTAGCAATTTAATAAATTGTAAGTAGCAATTTAATAAATAGAAAGTAGCAATTTAATAAATAGTAAGTAACAATTTAATAAATAGTAAGTAACAATTTAATAAATAGTAAGTAGCAATTTAATAAATAGTGAGTAGCAATTTAATAAATAGTAAGTAGCAATTTAATAAATTGTAAGTAACAATTTAATAAATAGTAGGTAACAATTTAATAAATAGTAGGTAGCCATTTAATAAATAGTAGGTAACAATTTAATAAATAGTAGCTAACAATTTAATATATAGTAGGTAACAATTTAATAAATAGTAGGTAACAATTTAATAAATAGTAGGTAACAATTTAATAAATAGTATGTAACAATTTAATAAATAGTAGGTAACAATTTAATAAATAGTAGGTAACAATTTAATAAATAGTAGGTAACAATTTAATAAATAGTGGGTAACAATTTAATAAATAGTAAGGAGCAATATAATAAATAATAAGTAGCCATTTAATAAATAGTAAGTAGCAATTTAATAAATAGTAAGTAGCAATTTAATAAATAGTAAGTAACAATTTAATAAATAGTAAGTAACAATTTAATAAATAGTAAGTAACAATTTAATAAATAGTAAGTAGCAATTTAATAAGTAGTGAGTAGTAATTTAATAAATAGTATGTAGCAATTTAATAAATTGTAAGTAACAATTTAATAAATAGTAATTAACAATTTAATAAATAGTAATTAACAATTTAATAAATAGTAAGTAACAATTTAATAAATAGTACGTAACAATTTAATAAATAGTAGGTAACAATTTAATAAATAGTTGGAAACAATTTAATAAATAGTAGGTAACAATTTAATAAATAGTAGGTAGCAATTTAATAAATAGTAGGTAACAATTTAATAAATAGTTGGAAACAATTTAATAAATAGTAGGTAACAATTTAATAAATAGTAAGTAGCAATTTAATAAATAGTAGGTAGCAATTTAATAAATAGTAAGTAGCAATTTCATAAATAGTATGTAGCAATTTAATAAATAGTAAGTAGCAATTTAATAAATAGTAAGTAGCAATTTAATAAATTGTAAGTAGCAATTTAATAAATAGAAAGTAGCAATTTAATAAATAGTAGGTAACAATTTAATAAATAGTAGGTAACAATTTAATAAATAGTATGTAACAATTTAATAAATAGTAGGTAACAATTTAATAAATAGTAGGTAACAATTTAATAAATAGTAGGTAACAATTTAATAAATAGTAGGTAGCAATTTAATAAATAGTAAGTAGCAATTTAATAAATAGTAAGTAACAATTTAATAAATAGTAAGTAACAATTTAATAAATAGTAAGTAACAATTTAATAAATAGTCATTAACAATTTAATAAATAGTAATTAACAATTTAATTAATAGTAAGGAACAATTTAATAAATGGTAAGTAACAATTTAATAAATAGTAAGTAACAATTTAATAAATAGTAAGTAACAATTTAATAAATAGTAAGTAACAATTTAATAAATAGTAAATAACAATTTAATAAATTGTATGTAACAATTTAATAAATAGTAGGTAACAAATTAATAAATAGTAGGTAACAATTTAATAAATTGTAGGTAACATTTTAATAAATAGTAGGTAACAATTTAATAAATAGTAGGTAACAATTTAATAAATAGTAGCTAACAATTTAATAAATAGTGGGTAACAAATTAATAAATAGTAAGTAACAATTTAATAAATAGTAATTAACAATTTAATAAATAGTAAGTAGCCACTTAATAAATAGTATGTAACAATTTAATTAATAGTAAGTAGCCATTTAATAAATAGTAAGTAGCAATTTAATAAATAGTATGTAGCAATTTAATAAATAGTAAGTAGCAATTTAATAAATAGTAAGAAGCAATTTAATAAATAGTAAGTAGCAATTTAATAAATAGTAAGTAGCAATTTAATAATTAGTAAGTAGCAATTTAATAAATAGTAAGTAGCAATTTAATAAATAGTAAGTAACAATATAATAAATAGTAAGTAACTATTTAATAAATAGTAAGTAACAATTTAATAAATAGTAAGTAGCAATTTAATAAATAGTGAGTAGCAATTTAATAAATAGTAGTTAACAATTTAATAAGTAGTAGGTAACAATTTAATAAATAGTAGGTAACAATTTAATAAATAGTAGGTAACAATTTAATAAATAGTAGATAACAATTTAATATATTGTACGTAACAATTTAATAAATAGTAGGTAACAATTTAATAAATAGTTGGAAACAATTTAATAAATAGTAGGTAACAATTTAATAAATAGTAGGTAGCAATTTAATAAATAGTAAGTAGCAATTTAATAAATAGTAAGTAACAATTTAATAAATAGTAAGTAACAATTTAATAAATAGTAAGTAACAATTTAATAAATAGTAAGTAGCAATTTAATAAATAGTGAGTAGCAATTTAATAAATAGTAAGTAGCAAATTAATAAATTGTAAGTAACAATTTAATAAATAGTAAGTAACAATTTAATAAATAGTAAGTAGCAATTTAATAAATAGTGAGTAGCAATTTAATAAATAGTATGTAGCAATTTAATAAATTGTAAGTAACAATTTAATAAATAGTAATTAACAATTTAATAAATAGTAATTAACAATTTAATAAATAGTAAGTAACAATTTAATAAATAGTACGTAACAATTTAATAAATAGTAGGTAACAATTTAATAAATAGTTGGAAACAATTTAATAAATAGTAGGTAACAATTTAATAAATAGTAGGTAGCAATTTAATAAATAGTAGGTAACAATTTAATAAATAGTTGGAAACAATTTAATAAATAGTAGGTAACAATTTAATAAATAGTAAGTAGCAATTTAATAAATAGTAGGTAGCAATTTAATAAATAGTAAGTAGCAATTTCATAAATAGTATGTAGCAATTTAATAAATAGTAAGTAGGAATTTAATAAATAGTAAGTAGCAATTTAATAAATTGTAAGTAGCAATTTAATAAATAGAAAGTAGCAATTTAATAAATAGTAAGTAACAATTTAATAAATAGTAAGTAACAATTTAATAAATAGTAAGTAACAATTTAATAAATAGTAAGTAGCAATTTAATAAATAGTGAATAGCAATTTAATAAATAGTAAGTAGCAATTTAATAAATTGTAAGTAACAATTTAATAAATAGTAATTAACAATTTAATAAATAGTAATTAACATTTTAATAAATAGTAAGAAACAATTTAATAAATAGTAGGTAGCCATTTAATAAATAGTAGGTAACAATTTAATAAATAGTAGGTAACAATTTAATAAATAGTAGGTAGCAATTTAATAAATAGTAAGTAGCAATTTAATAAATAGTAAGTAACAATTTAATAAATAGTAAGTAACAATTTAATAAATAGAAAGTAACAATTTAATAAATAGTAAGTAGCAATTTAATAAATAGTGAGTAGCAATTTAATAAATTGTAAGTAGCAATTTAATAAATAGAAAGTAGCAATTTAATAAATAGTAAGTAACAATTTAATAAATAGTAAGTAACAATTTAATAAATAGTAAGTAACAATTTAATAAATAGTAAGTAGCAATTTAATAAATAGTGAATAGCAATTTAATAAATAGTAAGTAGCAATTTAATAAATTGTAAGTAACAATTTAATAAATAGTAATTAACAATTTAATAAATAGTAATTAACAATTTAATAAATAGTAAGAAACAATTTAATAAATAGTAGGTAGCCATTTAATAAATAGTAGGTAACAATTTAATAAATAGTAGGTAACAATTTAATAAATAGTAGGTAGCAATTTAATAAATAGTAAGTAGCAATTTAATAAATAGTAAGTAACAATTTAATAAATAGTAAGTAACAATTTAATAAATAGTAAGTAACAATTTAATAAATAGTCATTAACAATTTAATAAATAGTAATTAACAATTTAATTAATAGTAAGGAACAATTTAATAAATGGTAAGTAACAATTTAATAAATAGTAAGTAACAATTTAATAAATAGTAAGTAACAATTTAATAAATAGTAAGTAACAATTTAATAAATAGTAAATAACAATTTAATAAATTGTATGTAACAATTTAATAAATAGTAGGTAACAAATTAATAAATAGTAGGTAACAATTTAATAAATTGTAGGTAACATTTTAATAAATAGTAGGTAACAATTTAATAAATAGTAGGTAACAATTTAATAAATAGTAGCTAACAATTTAATAAATAGTGGGTAACAAATTAATAAATAGTAAGTAACAATTTAATAAATAGTAATTAACAATTTAATAAATAGTAAGTAGCCACTTAATAAATAGTATGTAACAATTTAATTAATAGTAAGTAGCCATTTAATAAATAGTAAGTAGCAATTTAATAAATAGTATGTAGCAATTTAATAAATAGTAAGTAGCAATTTAATAAATAGTAAGAAGCAATTTAATAAATAGTAAGTAGCAATTTAATAAATAGTAAGTAGCAATTTAATAATTAGTAAGTAGCAATTTAATAAATAGTAAGTAGCAATTTAATAAATAGTAAGTAACAATATAATAAATAGTAAGTAACTATTTAATAAATAGTAAGTAACAATTTAATAAATAGTAAGTAGCAATTTAATAAATAGTGAGTAGCAATTTAATAAATAGTAGTTAACAATTTAATAAGTAGTAGGTAACAATTTAATAAATAGTAGGTAACAATTTAATAAATAGTAGGTAACAATTTAATAAATAGTAGATAACAATTTAATATATTGTACGTAACAATTTAATAAATAGTAGGTAACAATTTAATAAATAGTTGGAAACAATTTAATAAATAGTAGGTAACAATTTAATAAATAGTAGGTAGCAATTTAATAAATAGTAAGTAGCAATTTAATAAATAGTAAGTAACAATTTAATAAATAGTAAGTAACAATTTAATAAATAGTAAGTAACAATTTAATAAATAGTAAGTAGCAATTTAATAAATAGTGAGTAGCAATTTAATAAATAGTAAGTAGCAAATTAATAAATTGTAAGTAACAATTTAATAAATAGTAAGTAACAATTTAATAAATAGTAAGTAGCAATTTAATAAATAGTGAGTAGCAATTTAATAAATAGTATGTAGCAATTTAATAAATTGTAAGTAACAATTTAATAAATAGTAATTAACAATTTAATAAATAGTAATTAACAATTTAATAAATAGTAAGTAACAATTTAATAAATAGTACGTAACAATTTAATAAATAGTAGGTAACAATTTAATAAATAGTTGGAAACAATTTAATAAATAGTAGGTAACAATTTAATAAATAGTAGGTAGCAATTTAATAAATAGTAGGTAACAATTTAATAAATAGTTGGAAACAATTTAATAAATAGTAGGTAACAATTTAATAAATAGTAAGTAGCAATTTAATAAATAGTAGGTAGCAATTTAATAAATAGTAAGTAGCAATTTCATAAATAGTATGTAGCAATTTAATAAATAGTAAGTAGGAATTTAATAAATAGTAAGTAGCAATTTAATAAATTGTAAGTAGCAATTTAATAAATAGAAAGTAGCAATTTAATAAATAGTAAGTAACAATTTAATAAATAGTAAGTAACAATTTAATAAATAGTAAGTAACAATTTAATAAATAGTAAGTAGCAATTTAATAAATAGTGAATAGCAATTTAATAAATAGTAAGTAGCAATTTAATAAATTGTAAGTAACAATTTAATAAATAGTAATTAACAATTTAATAAATAGTAATTAACATTTTAATAAATAGTAAGAAACAATTTAATAAATAGTAGGTAGCCATTTAATAAATAGTAGGTAACAATTTAATAAATAGTAGGTAACAATTTAATAAATAGTAGGTAGCAATTTAATAAATAGTAAGTAGCAATTTAATAAATAGTAAGTAACAATTTAATAAATAGTAAGTAACAATTTAATAAATAGAAAGTAACAATTTAATAAATAGTAAGTAGCAATTTAATAAATAGTGAGTAGCAATTTAATAAATAGTAAGTAGCAATTTAATAAATTGTAAGTAACAATTTAATAAATAGTAAGTAACAATTTAATAAATAGTAAGTAGCAATTTAATAAATAGTGAGTAGCAATTTAATAAATAGTAAGTAGCAATTTAATAAATTGTAAGTAACAATTTAATAAATAGTAATTAACAATTTAATAAATAGTAATTAACAATTTAATAAATAGTAAGTAACAATTTAATAAATAGTACGTAACAATTTAATAAATAGTAGGTAACAATTTAATAAATAGTTGGAAACAATTGAATAAATAGTAGGTAACAATTTAATAAATAGTAAGTAGCAATTTAATAAATAGTAGGTAGCAATTTAATAAATAGTAAGTAGCAATTTCATAAATAGTATGTAGCAATTTAATAAATAGTAAGTAGCAATTTAATAAATAGTAAGTAGCAATTTAATAAATTGTAAGTAGCAATTTAATAAATAGAAAGTAGCAATTTAATAAATAGTAAGTAACAATTTAATAAATAGTAAGTAACAATTTAATAAATAGTAAGTAGCAATTTAATAAATAGTGAGTAGCAATTTAATAAATAGTAAGTAGCAATTTAATAAATTGTAAGTAACAATTTAATAAATAGTAGGTAACAATTTAATAAATAGTAGGTAGCCATTTAATAAATAGTAGGTAACAATTTAATAAATAGTAGCTAACAATTTAATATATAGTAGGTAACAATTTAATAAATAGTAGGTAACAATTTAATAAATAGTAGGTAACAATTTAATAAATAGTATGTAACAATTTAATAAATAGTAGGTAACAATTTAATAAATAGTAGGTAACAATTTAATAAATAGTAGGTAACAATTTAATAAATAGTGGGTAACAATTTAATAAATAGTAAGGAGCAATATAATAAATAATAAGTAGCCATTTAATAAATAGTAAGTAGCAATTTAATAAATAGTAAGTAGCAATTTAATAAATAGTAAGTAACAATTTAATAAATAGTAAGTAACAATTTAATAAATAGTAAGTAACAATTTAATAAATAGTAAGTAGCAATTTAATAAGTAGTGAGTAGTAATTTAATAAATAGTATGTAGCAATTTAATAAATTGTAAGTAACAATTTAATAAATAGTAATTAACAATTTAATAAATAGTAATTAACAATTTAATAAATAGTAAGTAACAATTTAATAAATAGTACGTAACAATTTAATAAATAGTAGGTAACAATTTAATAAATAGTTGGAAACAATTTAATAAATAGTAGGTAACAATTTAATAAATAGTAGGTAGCAATTTAATAAATAGTAGGTAACAATTTAATAAATAGTTGGAAACAATTTAATAAATAGTAGGTAACAATTTAATAAATAGTAAGTAGCAATTTAATAAATAGTAGGTAGCAATTTAATAAATAGTAAGTAGCAATTTCATAAATAGTATGTAGCAATTTAATAAATAGTAAGTAGCAATTTAATAAATAGTAAGTAGCAATTTAATAAATTGTAAGTAGCAATTTAATAAATAGAAAGTAGCAATTTAATAAATAGTAGGTAACAATTTAATAAATAGTAGGTAACAATTTAATAAATAGTATGTAACAATTTAATAAATAGTAGGTAACAATTTAATAAATAGTAGGTAACAATTTAATAAATAGTAGGTAACAATTTAATAAATAGTGGGTAACAATTTAATAAATAGTAAGGAGCAATATAATAAATAATAAGTAGCCATTTAATAAATAGTAAGTAGCAATTTAATAAATAGTAAGTAGCAATTTAATAAATAGTAAGTAACAATTTAATAAATAGTAAGTAACAATTTAATAAATAGTAAGTAACAATTTAATAAATAGTAAGTAGCAATTTAATAAATAGTGAGTAGCAATTTAATAAATAGTAAGTAGCAAATTAATAAATTGTAAGTAACAATTTAATAAATAGTAAGTAACAATTTAATAAATAGTAAGTAGCAATTTAATAAATAGTGAGTAGTAATTTAATAAATAGTATGTAGCAATTTAATAAATTGTAAGTAACAATTTAATAAATAGTAATTAACAATTTAATAAATAGTAATTAACAATTTAATAAATAGTAAGTAACAATTTAATAAATAGTACGTAACAATTTAATAAATAGTAGGTAACAATTTAATAAATAGTTTGAAACAATTTAATAAATAGTAGGTAACAATTTAATAAATAGTAGGTAGCAATTTAATAAATAGTAGGTAACAATTTAATAAATTGTAAGTAACAATTTAATAAATAGTAATTAACAATTTAATAAATAGTAATTAACAATTTAATAAATAGTAAGAAACAATTTAATAAATAGTAGGTAGCCATTTAATAAATAGTAGGTAACAATTTAATAAATAGTAGGTAACAATTTAATAAATTGTAGGTAGCAATTTAATAAATAGTAAGTAGCAATTTAATAAATAGTAAGTAACAATTTAATAAATAGTAAGTAGCAATTTAATAAATAGTGAGTAGCAATTTAATAAATAGTAAGTAGCAATTTAATAAATTGTAAGGAACAATTTAATAAATAGTAATTAACAATTTAATAAATAGTAGGTAACAATTTAATAAATAGTTGGAAACAATTTAATAAATAGTAGGTAACAATTTAATAAATAGTAGGTAGCAATTTAATAAATAGTAGGTAACAATTTAATAAATAGTTGGAAACAATTTAATAAATAGTAGGTAACAATTTAATAAATAGTAAGTAGCAATTTAATAAATAGTAGGTAGCAATTTAATAAATAGTAAGTAGCAATTTCATAAATAGTATGTAGCAATTTAATAAATAGTAAGTAGCAATTTAATAAATAGTAAGTAGCAATTTAATAAATTGTAAGTAGCAATTTAATAAATAGAAAGTAGCAATTTAATAAATAGTAGGTAACAATTTAATAAATAGTAGGTAACAATTTAATAAATAGTATGTAACAATTTAATAAATAGTAGGTAACAATTTAATAAATAGTAGGTAACAATTTAATAAATAGTAGGTAACAATTTAATAAATAGTGGGTAACAATTTAATAAATAGTAAGGAGCAATATAATAAATAATAAGTAGCCATTTAATAAATAGTAAGTAGCAATTTAATAAATAGTAAGTAGCAATTTAATAAATAGTAAGTAACAATTTAATAAATAGTAAGTAACAATTTAATAAATAGTAAGTAACAATTTAATAAATAGTAAGTAGCAATTTAAT
The DNA here is from genome assembly GCA_963855975.1 of Andrena chrysosceles. Classification (NCBI taxonomy): domain Eukaryota; kingdom Metazoa; phylum Arthropoda; class Insecta; order Hymenoptera; family Andrenidae; genus Andrena; species Andrena chrysosceles. The sequence goes on from CAWLCU010000486.1 coordinate 1,561,620, forward strand.
AAATAGTGAGTAGCAATTTAATAAATAGTAAGTAGCAAATTAATAAATTGTAAGTAACAATTTAATAAATAGTAAGTAACAATTTAATAAATAGTAAGTAGCAATTTAATAAATAGTGAGTAGTAATTTAATAAATAGTATGTAGCAATTTAATAAATTGTAAGTAACAATTTAATAAATAGTAATTAACAATTTAATAAATAGTAATTAACAATTTAATAAATAGTAAGTAACAATTTAATAAATAGTACGTAACAATTTAATAAATAGTAGGTAACAATTTAATAAATAGTTTGAAACAATTTAATAAATAGTAGGTAACAATTTAATAAATAGTAGGTAGCAATTTAATAAATAGTAGGTAACAATTTAATAAATTGTAAGTAACAATTTAATAAATAGTAATTAACAATTTAATAAATAGTAATTAACAATTTAATAAATAGTAAGAAACAATTTAATAAATAGTAGGTAGCCATTTAATAAATAGTAGGTAACAATTTAATAAATAGTAGGTAACAATTTAATAAATTGTAGGTAGCAATTTAATAAATAGTAAGTAGCAATTTAATAAATAGTAAGTAACAATTTAATAAATAGTAAGTAACAATTTAATAAATAGTAAGTAACAATTTAATAAATAGTAAGTAGCAATTTAATAAATAGTGAGTAGCAATTTAATAAATAGTAAGTAGCAATTTAATAAATTGTAAGTAACAATTTAATAAATAGTAAGTAACAATTTAATAAATAGTAAGTAGCAATTTAATAAATAGTGAGTAGCAATTTAATAAATAGTAAGTAGCAATTTAATAAATTGTAAGTAACAATTTAATAAATAGTAATTAACAATTTAATAAATAGTAATTAACAATTTAATAAATAGTAAGTAACAATTTTATAAATAGTACGTAACAATTTAATAAATAGTAGGTAACAATTTAATAAATAGTTGGAAACAATTTAATAAATAGTAGGTAACAATTTAATAAATAGTAAGTAGCAATTTAATAAATAGTAGGTAGCAATTTAATAAATAGTAAGTAGCAATTTCATAAATAGTATGTAGCAATTTAATAAATAGTAAGTAGCAATTTCATAAATAGTATGTAGCAATTTAATAAATTGTAAGTAGCAATTTAATAAATAGTAAGTAGCAATTTAATAAATTGTAAGTAGCAATTTAATAAATAGAAAGTAGCAATTTAATAAATAGTAAGTAACAATTTAATAAATAGTAAGTAACAATTTAATAAATAGTAAGTAACAATTTAATAAATAGTAAGCAGCAATTTAATAAATAGTGAATAGCAATTTAATAAATAGTAAGTAGCAATTTAATAAATTGTAAGTAACAATTTAATAAATAGTAATTAACAATTTAATAAATAGTAATTAACAATTTAATAAATAGTAAGAAACAATTTAATAAATAGTAAGTAGCAATTTAATAAATAGTAAGTAGCAATTTAATAAATAGTAAGTAGCAATTTAATAAATAGTAAGTAGCAATTTAATAAATTGTAAGTAGCAATTTAATAAATAGTATGTAGCAACTTAATAAATAGTAAGTAACAATTTAATGAATAGTATGTAACAATTTAATAAATAGTAAGTAACAATTTAATAAATAGTAAGTAACAATTTAATAAATAGTAATTAACAATTTAATAAATAGTAATTAACAATTTAATTAATAGTAAGGAACAATTTAATAAATGGAAAGTAACAATTTAATAAATAGTAAGTAACAATTTAATAAATAGTAAGTAACAATTTAATAAATAGTAAGTAACAATTTAATAAATAGTAAGTAACAATTTAATAAATAGTAAATAACAATTTAATAAATTGTATGTAACAATTTAATAAATAGTAGGTAACAAATTAATAAATAGTAGGTAACAATTTAATAAATTGTAGGTAACATTTTAATAAATAGTAGGTAACAATTTAATAAATAGTAGGTAACAATTTAATAAATAGTAGCTAACAATTTAATAAATAGTGGGTAACAAATTAATAAATAGTAAGTAACAATTTAATAAATAGTAATTAACAATTTAATAAATAGTAAGTAGCCACTTAATAAATAGTATGTAACAATTTAATTAATAGTAAGTAGCCATTTAATAAATAGTAAGTAGCAATTTAATAAATAGTAAGTAGCAATTTAATAAATAGTAAGTAGCAATTTAATAAATAGTAAGAAGCAATTTAATAAATAGTAAGTAGCAATTTAATAAATAGTAAGTAGCAATTTAATAAATAGTAAGTAGCAATTTAATAAATAGTAAGTAGCAATTTAATAAATAGTAAGTAACAATATAATAAATAGTAAGTAACAATTTAATAAATAGTAAGTAACAATTTAATAAATAGTAAGTAGCAATTTAATAAGTAGTGAGTAGTAATTTAATAAATAGTATGTAGCAATTTAATAAATTGTAAGTAACAATTTAATAAATAGTAATTAACAATTTAATAAATAGTATGTAACAATTTAATAAATAGTAGGTAACAATTTAATAAATAGTAGGTAACAATTTAATAAATAGTAGGTAACAATTTAATAAATAGTGGGTAACAATTTAATAAATAGTAAGGAGCAATATAATAAATAATAAGTAGCCATTTAATAAATAGTAAGTAGCAATTTAATAAATAGTAAGTAGCAATTTAATAAATAGTAAGTAACAATTTAATAAATAGTAAGTAGCCATTTAATAAATAGTAAGTAGCAATTTAATAAATAGTAAGTAGCAATTTAATAAATAGTAAGTAGCCATTTAATAAATAGTAAGTAGCAATTTAATAAATAGTAAGTAGCAATTTAATAAATAGTAAGTAGCAATTAAATAAATAGTAAGAAGCAATTTAATAAATAGTAAGTAGCAATTTAATAAATAGTAAGTAGCAATTTAATAAACAGTAAGTAGCAATTTAATAAATAGTAAGTAACAATTTAATAAATTGTAAGTAGCAATTTAATAAATAGTATGTAGCAATTTAATAAATAGTAAGTAGCAATTTAATAAATAGTAGGTAGCAATTTAATAAATAGTAAGTAGCAATTTAATAAATAGTAAGTAACAATTTAATAAATAGTAAGTAACAATTTAATAAATAGTAAGTAACAATTTAATAAATAGTAAGTAGCAATTTAATAAATAGTGAGTAGCAATTTAATAAATAGTAAGTAGCAAATTAATAAATTGTAAGTAACAATTTAATAAATAGTAAGTAACAATTTAATAAATAGTAAGTAGCAATTTAATAAATAGTGAGTAGCAATTTAATAAATAGTATGTAGCAATTTAATAAATTGTAAGTAACAATTTAATAAATTGTAATTAACAATTTAATAAATAGTAATTAACAATTTAATAAATAGTAAGTAACAATTTAATAAATAGTACGTAACAATTTAATAAATAGTAGGTAACAATTTAATAAATAGTTGGAAACAATTTAATAAATAGTAGGTAACAATTTAATAAATAGTAGGTAGCAATTTAATAAATAGTAGGTAACAATTTAATAAATAGTTGGAAACAATTTAATAAATAGTAGGTAACAATTTAATAAATAGTAAGTAGCAATTTAATAAATAGTAGGTAGCAATTTAATAAATAGTAAGTAGCAATTTCATAAATAGTATGTAGCAATTTAATAAATAGTAAGTAGGAATTTAATAAATAGTAAGTAGCAATTTAATAAATTGTAAGTAGCAATTTAATAAATAGAAAGTAGCAATTTAATAAATAGTAAGTAACAATTTAATAAATAGTAAGTAACAATTTAATAAATAGTAAGTAACAATTTAATAAATAGTAAGTAGCAATTTAATAAATAGTGAATAGCAATTTAATAAATAGTAAGTAGCAATTTAATAAATTGTAAGTAACAATTTAATAAATAGTAATTAACAATTTAATAAATAGTAATTAACATTTTAATAAATAGTAAGAAACAATTTAATAAATAGTAGGTAGCCATTTAATAAATAGTAGGTAACAATTTAATAAATAGTAGGTAACAATTTAATAAATAGTAGGTAGCAATTTAATAAATAGTAAGTAGCAATTTAATAAATAGTAAGTAACAATTTAATAAATAGTAAGTAACAATTTAATAAATAGTAAGTAACAATTTAATAAATAGTAGGTAACAATTTAATAAATAGTGGGTAACAATTTAATAAATAGTAAGGAGCAATATAATAAATAATAAGTAGCCATTTAATAAATAGTAAGTAGCAATTTAATAAATAGTAAGTAGCAATTTAATAAATAGTAAGTAACAATTTAATAAATAGTAAGTAACAATTTAATAAATAGTAAGTAACAATTTAATAAATAGTAAGTAGCAATTTAATAAGTAGTGAGTAGTAATTTAATAAATAGTATGTAGCAATTTAATAAATTGTAAGTAACAATTTAATAAATAGTAATTAACAATTTAATAAATAGTAATTAACAATTTAATAAATAGTAAGTAACAATTTAATAAATAGTACGTAACAATTTAATAAATAGTAGGTAACAATTTAATAAATAGTTGGAAACAATTTAATAAATAGTAGGTAACAATTTAATAAATTGTAGGTAGCAATTTAATAAATAGTAGGTAACAATTTAATAAATAGTTGGAAACAATTTAATAAATAGTAGGTAACAATTTAATAAATAGTAAGTAGCAATTTAATAAATAGTAGGTAGCAATTTAATAAATAGTAAGTAGCAATTTCATAAATAGTATGTAGCAATTTAATAAATAGTAAGTAGCAATTTAATAAATAGTAAGTAGCAATTTAATAAATTGTAAGTAGCAATTTAATAAATAGAAAGTAGCAATTTAATAAATAGTAGGTAACAATTTAATAAATAGTAGGTAACAATTTAATAAATAGTATGTAACAATTTAATAAATAGTAGGTAACAATTTAATAAATAGTAGGTAACAATTTAATAAATAGTAGGTAACAATTTAATAAATAGTGGGTAACAATTTAATAAATAGTAAGGAGCAATATAATAAATAATAAGTAGCCATTTAATAAATAGTAAGTAGCAATTTAATAAATAGTAAGTAGCAATTTAATAAATAGTAAGTAACAATTTAATAAATAGTAAGTAACAATTTAATAAATAGTAAGTAACAATTTAATAAATAGTAAGTAGCAATTTAATAAATAGTGAGTAGCAATTTAATAAATAGTAAGTAGCAAATTAATAAATTGTAAGTAACAATTTAATAAATAGTAAGTAACAATTTAATAAATAGTAAGTAGCAATTTAATAAATAGTGAGTAGTAATTTAATAAATAGTATGTAGCAATTTAATAAATTGTAAGTAACAATTTAATAAATAGTAATTAACAATTTAATAAATAGTAATTAACAATTTAATAAATAGTAAGTAACAATTTAATAAATAGTACGTAACAATTTAATAAATAGTAGGTAACAATTTAATAAATAGTTGGAAACAATTTAATAAATAGTAGGTAACAATTTAATAAATAGTAAGTAGCAATTTAATAAATAGTAGGTAGCAATTTAATAAATAGTAAGTAGCAATTTCATAAATAGTATGTAGCAATTTAATAAATAGTAAGTAGCAATTTCATAAATAGTATGTAGCAATTTAATAAATTGTAAGTAGCAATTTAATAAATAGTAAGTAGCAATTTAATAAATTGTAAGTAGCAATTTAATAAATAGAAAGTAGCAATTTAATAAATAGTAAGTAACAATTTAATAAATAGTAAGTAACAATTTAATAAATAGTAAGTAACAATTTAATAAATAGTAAGTAGCAATTTAATAAATAGTGAATAGCAATTTAATAAATAGTAAGTAGCAATTTAATAAATTGTAAGTAACAATTTAATAAATAGTAATTAACAATTTAATAAATAGTAATTAACAATTTAATAAATAGTAAGAAACAATTTAATAAATAGTAAGTAGCAATTTAATAAATAGTAAGTAGCAATTTAATAAATAGTAAGTAGCAATTTAATAAATAGTAAGTAGCAATTTAATAAATTGTAAGTAGCAATTTAATAAATAGTATGTAGCAATTTAATAAATAGTAAGTAACAATTTAATGAATAGTATGTAACAATTTAATAAATAGTAAGTAACAATTTAATAAATAGTAAGTAACAATTTAATAAATAGTAATTAACAATTTAATAAATAGTAATTAACAATTTAATTAATAGTAAGGAACAATTTAATAAATGGAAAGTAACAATTTAATAAATAGTAAGTAACAATTTAATAAATAGTAAGTAACAATTTAATAAATAGTAAGTAACAATTTAATAAATAGTAAGTAACAATTTAATAAATAGTAAATAACAATTTAATAAATTGTATGTAACAATTTAATAAATAGTAGGTAACAAATTAATAAATAGTAGGTAACAATTTAATAAATTGTAGGTAACATTTTAATAAATAGTAGGTAACAATTTAATAAATAGTAGGTAACAATTTAATAAATAGTAGCTAACAATTTAATAAATAGTGGGTAACAAATTAATAAATAGTAAGTAACAATTTAATAAATAGTAATTAACAATTTAATAAATAGTAAGTAGCCACTTAATAAATAGTATGTAACAATTTAATTAATAGTAAGTAGCCATTTAATAAATAGTAAGTAGCAATTTAATAAATAGTAAGTAGCAATTTAATAAATAGTAAGTAGCAATTTAATAAATAGTAAGAAGCAATTTAATAAATAGTAAGTAGCAATTTTATAAATAGTAAGTAGCAATTTAATAAATAGTAAGTAGCAATTTAATAAATAGTAAGTAGCAATTTAATAAATAGTAAGTAACAATATAATAAATAGTAAGTAACTATTTAATAAATAGTAAGTAACAATTTAATAAATAGTAAGTAGCAATTTAATAAATAGTGAGTAGCAATTTAATAAATAGTAGTTAACAATTTAATAAGTAGTAGGTAACAATTTAATAAATAGTAGGTAACAATTTAATAAATAGTAGGTAACAATTTAATAAATAGTTGATAACAATTTAATATATTGTACGTAACAATTTAATAAATAGTAAGTAACAATTTAATAAATAGTAGCTAACAATTTAATAAATAGTGGGTAACAAATTAATAAATAGTAAGTAACAATTTAATAAATAGTAAGTAACAATTTAATAAATAGTAAGTAGCCACTTAATAAATAGTATGTAACAATTTAATAAATAGTAAGTAGCCATTTAATAAATAGTAAGTAGCAATTTAATAAATAGTAAGTAGCAATTTAATAAATTGTAAGTAGCAATTTAATAAATAGTATGTAGCAATTTAATAAATAGTAAGTAACAATTTAATGAATAGTAAGTAACAATTTAATAAATAGTAAGTAACAATTTAATAAATAGTAAGTAACAATTTAATAAATAGTAAATAACAATTTAATAAATTGTATGTAACAATTTAATAAATAGTAGGTAACAAATTAATAAATAGTAGGTAACAATTTAATAAATTGTAGGTAACATTTTAATAAATAGTAGGTAACAATTTAATAAATAGTAGGTAACAATTTAATAAATAGTAGCTAACAATTTAATAAATAGTGGGTAACAAATTAATAAATAGTAAGTAACAATTTAATAAATAGTAATTAACAATTTAATAAATAGTAAGTAGCCACTTAATAAATAGTATGTAACAATTTAATTAATAGTAAGTAGCCATTTAATAAATAGTAAGTAGCAATTTAATAAATAGTAAGTAGCAATTTAATAAATAGTAAGTAGCAATTTAATAAATAGTAAGAAGCAATTTAATAAATAGTAAGTAGCAATTTAATAAATAGTGAGTAGCAATTTAATAAATAGTAGTTAACAATTTAATAAGTAGTAGGTAACAATTTAATAAATAGTAGGTAACAATTTAATAAATAGTAGGTAACAATTTAATAAATAGTAGATAACAATTTAATATATTGTACGTAACAATTTAATAAATAGTAGGTAACAATTTAATAAATAGTTGGAAACAATTTAATAAATAGTAGGTAACAATTTAATAAATAGTAGGTAGCAATTTAATAAATAGTAAGTAGCAATTTAATAAATAGTAAGTAACAATTTAATAAATAGTAAGTAACAATTTAATAAATAGTAAGTAACAATTTAATAAATAGTAAGTAGCAATTTAATAAATAGTGAGTAGCAATTTAATAAATAGTAAGTAGCAAATTAATAAATTGTAAGTAACAATTTAATAAATAGTAAGTAACAATTTAATAAATAGTAAGTAGCAATTTAATAAATAGTGAGTAGCAATTTAATAAATAGTATGTAGCAATTTAATAAATTGTAAGTAACAATTTAATAAATAGTAATTAACAATTTAATAAATAGTAATTAACAATTTAATAAATAGTAAGTAACAATTTAATAAATAGTACGTAACAATTTAATAAATAGTAGGTAACAATTTAATAAATAGTTGGAAACAATTTAATAAATAGTAGGTAACAATTTAATAAATAGTAGGTAGCAATTTAATAAATAGTAGGTAACAATTTAATAAATAGTTGGAAACAATTTAATAAATAGTAGGTAACAATTTAATAAATAGTAAGTAGCAATTTCATAAATAGTATGTAGCAATTTAATAAATAGTAAGTAGCAATTTAATAAATAGTAAGTAGCAATTTAATAAATTGTAAGTAGCAATTTAATAAATAGAAAGTAGCAATTTAATAAATAGTAAGTAACAATTTAATAAATAGTAAGTAACAATTTAATAAATAGTAAGTAACAATTTAATAAATAGTAAGTAGCAATTTAATAAATAGTGAATAGCAATTTAATAAATAGTAAGTAGCAATTTAATAAATTGTAAGTAACAATTTAATAAATAGTAATTAACAATTTAATAAATAGTAATTAACAATTTAATAAATAGTAAGAAACAATTTAATAAATAGTAGGTAGCCATTTAATAAATAGTAGGTAACAATTTAATAAATAGTAGGTAACAATTTAATAAATAGTAGGTAGCAATTTAATAAATAGTAAGTAGCAATTTAATAAATAGTAAGTAACAATTTAATAAATAGTAAGTAACAATTTAATAAATAGTAAGTAACAATTTAATAAATAGTCATTAACAATTTAATAAATAGTAATTAACAATTTAATTAATAGTAAGGAACAATTTAATAAATGGTAAGTAACAATTTAATAAATAGTAAGTAACAATTTAATAAATAGTAAGTAACAATTTAATAAATAGTAAGTAACAATTTAATAAATAGTAAATAACAATTTAATAAATTGTATGTAACAATTTAATAAATAGTAGGTAACAAATTAATAAATAGTAGGTAACAATTTAATAAATTGTAGGTAACATTTTAATAAACAGTAGGTAACAATTTAATAAATAGTAGGTAACAATTTAATAAATAGTAGCTAACAATTTAATAAATAGTGGGTAACAAATTAATAAATAGTAAGTAACAATTTAATAAATAGTAATTAACAATTTAATAAATAGTAAGTAGCCACTTAATAAATAGTATGTAACAATTTAATTAATAGTAAGTAGCCATTTAATAAATAGTAAGTAGCAATTTAATAAATAGTATGTAGCAATTTAATAAATAGTAAGTAGCAATTTAATAAATAGTAAGTAGCAATTTAATAAATAGTAAGTAACAATATAATAAATAGTAAGTAACTATTTAATAAATAGTAAGTAACAATTTAATAAATAGTAAGTAGCAATTTAATAAATAGTGAGTAGCAATTTAATAAATAGTAGTTAACAATTTAATAAGTAGTAGGTAACAATTTAATAAATAGTAGGTAACAATTTAATAAATAGTAGGTAACAATTTAATAAATAGTAGATAACAATTTAATATATTGTACGTAACAATTTAATAAATAGTAGGTAACAATTTAATAAATAGTTGGAAACAATTTAATAAATAGTAGGTAACAATTTAATAAATAGTAGGTAGCAATTTAATAAATAGTAAGTAGCAATTTAATAAATAGTAAGTAACAATTTAATAAATAGTAAGTAACAATTTAATAAATAGTAAGTAACAATTTAATAAATAGTAAGTAGCAATTTAATAAATAGTGAGTAGCAATTTAATAAATAGTAAGTAGCAAATTAATAAATTGTAAGTAACAATTTAATAAATAGTAAGTAACAATTTAATAAATAGTAAGTAGCAATTTAATAAATAGTGAGTAGCAATTTAATAAATAGTATGTAGCAATTTAATAAATTGTAAGTAACAATTTAATAAATAGTAATTAACAATTTAATAAATAGTAATTAACAATTTAATAAATAGTAAGTAACAATTTAATAAATAGTACGTAACAATTTAATAAATAGTAGGTAACAATTTAATAAATAGTTGGAAACAATTTAATAAATAGTAGGTAACAATTTAATAAATAGTAGGTAGCAATTTAATAAATAGTAGGTAACAATTTAATAAATAGTTGGAAACAATTTAATAAATAGTAGGTAACAATTTAATAAATAGTAAGTAGCAATTTAATAAATAGTAGGTAGCAATTTAATAAATAGTAAGTAGCAATTTCATAAATAGTATGTAGCAATTTAATAAATAGTAAGTAGCAATTTAATAAATAGTAAGTAGCAATTTAATAAATTGTAAGTAGCAATTTAATAAATAGAAAGTAGCAATTTAATAAATAGTAAGTAACAATTTAATAAATAGTAAGTAACAATTTAATAAATAGTAAGTAACAATTTAATAAATAGTAAGTAGCAATTTAATAAATAGTGAGTAGCAATTTAATAAATAGTAAGTAGCAATTTAATAAATTGTAAGTAACAATTTAATAAATAGTAGGTAACAATTTAATAAATAGTAGGTAGCCATTTAATAAATAGTAGGTAACAATTTAATAAATAGTAGCTAACAATTTAATATATAGTAGGTAACAATTTAATAAATAGTAGGTAACAATTTAATAAATAGTAGGTAACAATTTAATAAATAGTATGTAACAATTTAATAAATAGTAGGTAACAATTTAATAAATAGTAGGTAACAATTTAATAAATAGTAGGTAACAATTTAATAAATAGTGGGTAACAATTTAATAAATAGTAAGGAGCAATATAATAAATAATAAGTAGCCATTTAATAAATAGTAAGTAGCAATTTAATAAATAGTAAGTAGCAAATTAATAAATAGTAAGTAACAATTTAATAAATAGTAAGTAACAATTTAATAAATAGTAAGTAACAATTTAATAAATAGTAAGTAGCAATTTAATAAATAGTGAGTAGCAATTTAATAAATAGTAAGTAGCAAATTAATAAATTGTAAGTAACAATTTAATAAATAGTAAGTAACAATTTAATAAATAGTAAGTAGCAATTTAATAAATAGTGAGTAGTAATTTAATAAATAGTATGTAGCAATTTAATAAATTGTAAGTAACAATTTAATAAATAGTAATTAACAATTTAATAAATAGTAATTAACAATTTAATAAATAGTAAGTAACAATTTAATAAATAGTACGTAACAATTTAATAAATAGTAGGTAACAATTTAATAAATAGTTGGAAACAATTTAATAAATAGTAGGTAACAATTTAATAAATAGTAGGTAGCAATTTAATAAATAGTAGGTAACAATTTAATAAATAGTTGGAAACAATTTAATAAATAGTAGGTAACAATTTAATAAATAGTAAGTAGCAATTTAATAAATAGTAGGTAGCAATTTAATAAATAGTAAGTAGCAATTTCATAAATAGTATGTAGCAATTTAATAAATAGTAAGTAGCAATTTAATAAATAGTAAGTAGCAATTTAATAAATTGTAAGTAGCAATTTAATAAATAGAAAGTAGCAATTTAATAAATAGTAGGTAACAATTTAATAAATAGTAGGTAACAATTTAATAAATAGTATGTAACAATTTAATAAATAGTAGGTAACAATTTAATAAATAGTAGGTAACAATTTAATAAATAGTAGGTAACAATTTAATAAATAGTGGGTAACAATTTAATAAATAGTAAGGAGCAATATAATAAATAATAAGTAGCCATTTAATAAATAGTAAGTAGCAATTTAATAAATAGTAAGTAGCAATTTAATAAATAGTAAGTAACAATTTAATAAATAGTAAGTAACAATTTAATAAATAGTAAGTAACAATTTAATAAATAGTAAGTAGCAATTTAATAAATAGTGAGTAGCAATTTAATAAATAGTAAGTAGCAAATTAATAAATTGTAAGTAACAATTTAATAAATAGTAAGTAACAATTTAATAAATAGTAAGTAGCAATTTAATAAATAGTGAGTAGTAATTTAATAAATAGTATGTAGCAATTTAATAAATTGTAAGTAACAATTTAATAAATAGTAATTAACAATTTAATAAATAGTAATTAACAATTTAATAAATAGTAAGTAACAATTTAATAAATTGTACGTAACAATTTAATAAATAGTAGGTAACAATTTAATAAATAGTTGGAAACAATTTAATAAATAGTAGGTAACAATTTAATAAATAGTAGGTAGCAATTTAATAAATAGTAGGTAACAATTTAATAAATAGTTGGAAACAATTTAATAAATAGTAGGTAACAATTTAATAAATAGTAAGTAGCAATTTAATAAATAGTAGGTAGCAATTTAATAAATAGTAAGTAGCAATTTCATAAATAGTATGTAGCAATTTAATAAATAGTAAGTAGCAATTTAATAAATAGTAAGTAGCAATTTAATAAATTGTAAGTAGCAATTTAATAAATAGAAAGTAGCAATTTAATAAATAGTAAGTAACAATTTAATAAATAGTAAGTAACAATTTAATAAATAGTAAGTAACAATTTAATAAATAGTAAGTAGCAATTTAATAAATAGTGAGTAGCAATTTAATAAATAGTAAGTAGCAATTTAATAAATTGTAAGTAACAATTTAATAAATAGTAGGTAACAATTTAATAAATAGTAGGTAGCCATTTAATAAATAGTAGGTAACAATTTAATAAATAGTAGCTAACAATTTAATATATAGTAGGTAACAATTTAATAAATAGTAGGTAACAATTTAATAAATAGTAGGTAACAATTTAATAAATAGTATGTAACAATTTAATAAATAGTAGGTAACAATTTAATAAATAGTAGGTAACAATTTAATAAATAGTAGGTAACAATTTAATAAATAGTGGGTAACAATTTAATAAATAGTAAGGAGCAATATAATAAATAATAAGTAGCCATTTAATAAATAGTAAGTAGCAATTTAATAAATAGTAAGTAGCAAATTAATAAATAGTAAGTAACAATTTAATAAATAGTAAGTAACAATTTAATAAATAGTAAGTAACAATTTAATAAATAGTAAGTAGCAATTTAATAAATAGTGAGTAGCAATTTAATAAATAGTAAGTAGCAAATTAATAAATTGTAAGTAACAATTTAATAAATAGTAAGTAACAATTTAATAAATAGTAAGTAGCAATTTAATAAATAGTGAGTAGTAATTTAATAAATAGTATGTAGCAATTTAATAAATTGTAAGTAACAATTTAATAAATAGTAATTAACAATTTAATAAATAGTAATTAACAATTTAATAAATAGTAAGTAACAATTTAATAAATAGTACGTAACAATTTAATAAATAGTAGGTAACAATTTAATAAATAGTTGGAAACAATTTAATAAATAGTAGGTAACAATTTAATAAATAGTAGGTAGCAATTTAATAAATAGTAGGTAACAATTTAATAAATAGTTGGAAACAATTTAATAAATAGTAGGTAACAATTTAATAAATAGTAAGTAGCAATTTAATAAATAGTAGGTAGCAATTTAATAAATAGTAAGTAGCAATTTCATAAATAGTATGTAGCAATTTAATAAATAGTAAGTAGCAATTTAATAAATAGTAAGTAGCAATTTAATAAATTGTAAGTAGCAATTTAATAAATAGAAAGTAGCAATTTAATAAATAGTAGGTAACAATTTAATAAATAGTAGGTAACAATTTAATAAATAGTATGTAACAATTTAATAAATAGTAGGTAACAATTTAATAAATAGTAGGTAACAATTTAATAAATAGTAGGTAACAATTTAATAAATAGTGGGTAACAATTTAATAAATAGTAAGGAGCAATATAATAAATAATAAGTAGCCATTTAATAAATAGTAAGTAGCAATTTAATAAATAGTAAGTAGCAATTTAATAAATAGTAAGTAACAATTTAATAAATAGTAAGTAACAATTTAATAAATAGTAAGTAACAATTTAATAAATAGTAAGTAGCAATTTAATAAATAGTGAGTAGCAATTTAATAAATAGTAAGTAGCAAATTAATAAATTGTAAGTAACAATTTAATAAATAGTAAGTAACAATTTAATAAATAGTAAGTAGCAATTTAATAAATAGTGAGTAGTAATTTAATAAATAGTATGTAGCAATTTAATAAATTGTAAGTAACAATTTAATAAATAGTAATTAACAATTTAATAAATAGTAATTAACAATTTAATAAATAGTAAGTAACAATTTAATAAATAGTACGTAACAATTTAATAAATAGTAGGTAACAATTTAATAAATAGTTGGAAACAATTTAATAAATAGTAGGTAACAATTTAATAAATAGTAGGTAGCAATTTAATAAATAGTAGGTAACAATTTAATAAATAGTTGGAAACAATTTAATAAATAGTAGGTAACAATTTAATAAATAGTAAGTAGCAATTTAATAAATAGTAGGTAGCAATTTAATAAATAGTAAGTAGCAATTTCATAAATAGTATGTAGCAATTTAATAAATAGTAAGTAGCAATTTAATAAATAGTAAGTAGCAATTTAATAAATTGTAAGTAGCAATTTAATAAATAGAAAGTAGCAATTTAATAAATAGTAAGTAACAATTTAATAAATAGTAAGTAACAATTTAATAAATAGTAAGTAACAATTTAATAAATAGTAAGTAGCAATTTAATAAATAGTGAATAGCAATTTAATAAATAGTAAGTAGCAATTTAATAAATAGTACGTAACAATTTAATAAATAGTAGGTAACAATTTAATAAATAGTTGGAAACAATTTAATAAATAGTAGGTAACAATTTAATAAATAGTAAGTAGCAATTTAATAAATAGTAGGTAGCAATTTAATAAATAGTAAGTAGCAATTTCATAAATAGTATGTAGCAATTTAATAAATAGTAAGTAGCAATTTCATAAATAGTATGTAGCAATTTAATAAATTGTAAGTAGCAATTTAATAAATAGTAAGTAGCAATTTAATAAATTGTAAGTAGCAATTTAATAAATAGAAAGTAGCAATTTAATAAATAGTAAGTAACAATTTAATAAATAGTAAGTAACAATTTAATAAATAGTAAGTAACAATTTAATAAATAGTAAGTAGCAATTTAATAAATAGTGAATAGCAATTTAATAAATAGTAAGTAGCAATTTAATAAATTGTAAGTAACAATTTAATAAATAGTAATTAACAATTTAATAAATAGTAATTAACAATTTAATAAATAGTAAGAAACAATTTAATAAATAGTAGGTAGCCATTTAATAAATAGTAGGTAACAATTTAATAAATAGTAGGTAACAATTTAATAAATAGTAGGTAGCAATTTAATAAATAGTAAGTAGCAATTTAATAAATAGTAAGTAACAATTTAATAAATAGTAAGTAACAATTTAATAAATAGTAAGTAACAATTTAATAAATAGTCATTAACAATTTAATAAATAGTAATTAACAATTTAATTAATAGTAAGGAACAATTTAATAAATGGTAAGTAACAATTTAATAAATAGTAAGTAACAATTTAATAAATAGTAAGTAACAATTTAATAAATAGTAAGTAACAATTTAATAAATAGTAAATAACAATTTAATAAATTGTATGTAACAATTTAATAAATAGTAGGTAACAAATTAATAAATAGTAGGTAACAATTTAATAAATTGTAGGTAACATTTTAATAAATAGTAGGTAACAATTTAATAAATAGTAGGTAACAATTTAATAAATAGTAGCTAACAATTTAATAAATAGTGGGTAACAAATTAATAAATAGTAAGTAACAATTTAATAAATAGTAATTAACAATTTAATAAATAGTAAGTAGCCACTTAATAAATAGTATGTAACAATTTAATTAATAGTAAGTAGCCATTTAATAAATAGTAAGTAGCAATTTAATAAATAGTATGTAGCAATGTAATAAATAGTAAGTAGCAATTTAATAAATAGTAAGAAGCAATTTAATAAATAGTAAGTAGCAATTTAATAAATAGTAAGTAGCAATTTAATAAATAGTAAGTAGCAATTTAATAAATAG
This sequence comes from Andrena chrysosceles, assembly GCA_963855975.1. Lineage (NCBI taxonomy): Eukaryota > Metazoa > Arthropoda > Insecta > Hymenoptera > Andrenidae > Andrena > Andrena chrysosceles. The sequence goes on from CAWLCU010000486.1 coordinate 1,578,038, forward strand.
TAAGTAGCAATTTAATAAATAGTAAGTAACAATATAATAAATAGTAAGTAACTATTTAATAAATAGTAAGTAACAATTTAATAAATAGTAAGTAGCAATTTAATAAATAGTGAGTAGCAATTTAATAAATAGTAGTTAACAATTTAATAAGTAGTAGGTAACAATTTAATAAATAGTAGGTAACAATTTAATAAATAGTAGGTAACAATTTAATAAATAGTAGATAACAATTTAATATATTGTACGTAACAATTTAATAAATAGCAGGTACCAATTTAATAAATAGTTGGAAACAATTTAATAAATAGTAGGTAACAATTTAATAAATAGTAGGTAGCAATTTAATAAATAGTAAGTAGCAATTTAATAAATAGTAAGTAACAATTTAATAAATAGTAAGTAACAATTTAATAAATAGTAAGTAACAATTTAATAAATAGTAAGTAGCAATTTAATTAATAGTGAGTAGCAATTTAATAAATAGTAAGTAGCAAATTAATAAATTGTAAGTAACAATTTAATAAATAGTAAGTAACAATTTAATAAATAGTAAGTAGCAATTTAATAAATAGTGAGTAGCAATTTAATAAATAGTATGTAGCAATTTAATAAATTGTAAGTAACAATTTAATAAATAGTAATTAACAATTTAATAAATAGTAATTAACAATTTAATAAATAGTAAGTAACAATTTAATAAATAGTACGTAACAATTTAATAAATAGTAGGTAACAATTTAATAAATAGTTGGAAACAATTTAATAAATAGTAGGTAACAATTTAATAAATAGTAGGTAGCAATTTAATAAATAGTAGGTAACAATTTAATAAATAGTTGGAAACAATTTAATAAATAATAGGTAACAATTTAATAAATAGTAAGTAGCAATTTAATAAATAGTAGGTAGCAATTTAATAAATAGTAAGTAGCAATTTCATAAATAGTATGTAGCAATTTAATAAATAGTAAGTAGCAATTTAATAAATAGTAAGTAGCAATTTAATAAATTGTAAGTAGCAATTTAATAAATAGAAAGTAGCAATTTAATAAATAGTAAGTAACAATTTAACAAATAGTAAGTAACAATTTAATAAATAGTAAGTAACAATTTAATAAATAGTAAGTAGCAATTTAATAAATAGTGAATAGCAATTTAATAAATAGTAAGTAGCAATTTAATAAATTGTAAGTAACAATTTAATAAATAGTAATTAACAATTTAATAAATAGTAATTAACAATTTAATAAATAGTAAGAAACAATTTAATAAATAGTAGGTAGCCATTTAATAAATAGTAGGTAACAATTTAATAAATAGTAGGTAACAATTTAATAAATAGTAGGTAGCAATTTAATAAATAGTAAGTAGCAATTTAATAAATAGTAAGTAACAATTTAATAAATAGTAAGTAACAATTTAATAAATAGTAAGTAACAATTTAATAAATAGTAAGTAGCAATTTAATAAATAGTGAGTAGCAATTTAATAAATAGTAAGTAGCAATTTAATAAATTGTAAGTAACAATTTAATAAATAGTAAGTAACAATTTAATAAATAGTAAGTAGCAATTTAATAAATAGTGAGTAGCAATTTAATAAATAGTAAGTAGCAATTTAATAAATTGTAAGTAACAATTTAATAAATAGTAATTAACAATTTAATAAATAGTAATTAACAATTTAATAAATAGTAAGTTACAATTTAATAAATAGTACGTAACAATTTAATAAATAGTAGGTAACAATTTAATAAATAGTAGGTAACAATTTAATAAATAGTAGGTAACAATTTAATAAATAGTGGGTAACAATTTAATAAATAGTAAGGAGCAATATAATAAATAATAAGTAGCCATTTAATAAATAGTAAGTAGCAATTTAATAAATAGTAAGTAGCAATTTAATAAATAGTAAGTAACAATTTAATAAATAGTAAGTAACAATTTAATAAATAGTAAGTAACAATTTAATAAATAGTAAGTAGCAATTTAATAAATAGTGAGTAGCAATTTAATAAATAGTAAGTAGCAAATTAATAAATTGTAAGTAACAATTTAATAAATTGTAAGTAACAATTTAATAAATAGTAAGTAGCAATTTAATAAATAGTGAGTAGTAATTTAATAAATAGTATGTAGCAATTTAATAAATTGTAAGTAACAATTTAATAAATAGTAATTAACAATTTAATAAATAGTAATTAACAATTTAATAAATAGTAAGTAACAATTTAATAAATAGTAGGTAACAATTTAATAAATAGTAGGTAACAATTTAATAAATAGTAGGTAGCCATTTAATAAATAGTAGGTAACAATTTAATAAATAGTAGCTAACAATTTAATATATAGTAGGTAACAATTTAATAAATAGTAGGTAACAATTTAATAAATAGTAGGTAACAATTTAATAAATAGTATGTAACAATTTAATAAATAGTAGGTAACAATTTAATAAATAGTAGGTAACAATTTAATAAATAGTAGGTAACAATTTAATAAATAGTGGGTAACAATTTAATAAACAGTAAGGAGCAATATAATAAATAATAAGTAGCCATTTAATAAATAGTAAGTAGCAATTTAATAAATAGTAAGTAGCAATTTAATAAATAGTAAGTAACAATTTAATAAATAGTAAGAAACAATTTAATAAATAGTAGGTAGCCATTTAATAAATAGTAGGTAACAATTTAATAAATAGTAGGTAACAATTTAATAAATAGTAGGTAGCAATTTAATAAATAGTAAGTAGCAATTTAATAAATAGTAAGTAACAATTTAATAAATAGTAAGTAACAATTTAATAAATAGTAAGTAACAATTTAATAAATAGTCATTAACAATTTAATAAATAGTAATTAACAATTTAATTAATAGTAAGGAACAATTTAATAAATGGTAAGTAACAATTTAATAAATAGTAAGTAACAATTTAATAAATAGTAAGTAACAATTTAATAAATAGTAAGTAACAATTTAATAAATAGTAAATAACAATTTAATAAATTGTATGTAACAATTTAATAAATAGTAGGTAACAAATTAATAAATAGTAGGTAACAATTTAATAAATTGTAGGTAACATTTTAATAAATAGTAGGTAACAATTTAATAAATAGTAGGTAACAATTTAATAAATAGTAGCTAACAATTTAATAAATAGTGGGTAACAAATTAATAAATAGTAAGTAACAATTTAATAAATAGTAATTAACAATTTAATAAATAGTAAGTAGCCACTTAATAAATAGTATGTAACAATTTAATTAATAGTAAGTAGCCATTTAATAAATAGTAAGTAGCAATTTAATAAATAGTATGTAGCAATGTAATAAATAGTAAGTAGCAATTTAATAAATAGTAAGAAGCAATTTAATAAATAGTAAGTAGCAATTTAATAAATAGTAAGTAGCAATTTAATAAATAGTAAGTAGCAATTTAATAAATAGTAAGTAGCAATTTAATAAATAGTAAGTAACAATATAATAAATAGTAAGTAACTATTTAATAAATAGTAAGTAACAATTTAATAAATAGTAAGTAGCAATTTAATAAATAGTGAGTAGCAATTTAATAAATAGTAGTTAACAATTTAATAAGTAGTAGGTAACAATTTAATAAATAGTAGGTAACAATTTAATAAATAGTAGGTAACAATTTAATAAATAGTAGATAACAATTTAATATATTGTACGTAACAATTTAATAAATAGCAGGTACCAATTTAATAAATAGTTGGAAACAATTTAATAAATAGTAGGTAACAATTTAATAAATAGTAGGTAGCAATTTAATAAATAGTAAGTAGCAATTTAATAAATAGTAAGTAACAATTTAATAAATAGTAAGTAACAATTTAATAAATAGTAAGTAACAATTTAATAAATAGTATGTAGCAATTTAATTAATAGTGAGTAGCAATTTAATAAATAGTAAGTAGCAAATTAATAAATTGTAAGTAACAATTTAATAAATAGTAAGTAACAATTTAATAAATAGTAAGTAGCAATTTAATAAATAGTGAGTAGCAATTTAATAAATAGTATGTAGCAATTTAATAAATTGTAAGTAACAATTTAATAAATAGTAATTAACAATTTAATAAATAGTAATTAACAATTTAATAAATAGTAAGTAACAATTTAATAAATAGTACGTAACAATTTAATAAATAGTAGGTAACAATTTAATAAATAGTTGGAAACAATTTAATAAATAGTAGGTAACAATTTAATAAATAGTAGGTAGCAATTTAATAAATAGTAGGTAACAATTTAATAAATAGTTGGAAACAATTTAATAAATAGTAGGTAACAATTTAATAAATAGTAAGTAGCAATTTAATAAATAGTAGGTAGCAATTTAATAAATAGTAAGTAGCAATTTCATAAATAGTATGTAGCAATTTAATAAATAGTAAGTAGCAATTTAATAAATAGTAAGTAGCAATTTAATAAATTGTAAGTAGCAATTTAATAAATAGAAAGTAGCAATTTAATAAATAGTAAGTAACAATTTAACAAATAGTAAGTAACAATTTAATAAATAGTAAGTAACAATTTAATAAATAGTAAGTAGCAATTTAATAAATAGTGAATAGCAATTTAATAAATAGTAAGTAGCAATTTAATAAATTGTAAGTAACAATTTAATAAATAGTAATTAACAATTTAATAAATAGTAATTAACAATTTAATAAATAGTAAGAAACAATTTAATAAATAGTAGGTAGCCATTTAATAAATAGTAGGTAACAATTCAATAAATAGTAGGTAACAATTTAATAAATAGTAGGTAGCAATTTAATAAATAGTAAGAAGCAATTTAATAAATAGTAAGTAACAATTTAATAAATAGTAAGTAACAATTTAATAAATAGTAAGTAACAATTTAATAAATAGTAAGTAGCAATTTAATAAATAGTGAGTAGCAATTTAATAAATAGTAAGTAGCAATTTAATAAATTGTAAGTAACAATTTAATAAATAGTAAGTAACAATTTAATAAATAGTAAGTAGCAATTTAATAAATAGTGAGTAGCAATTTAATAAATAGTAAGTAGCAATTTAATAAATTGTAAGTAACAATTTAATAAATAGTAATTAACAGTTTAATAAATAGTAATTAACAATTTAATAAATAGTAAGTAACAATTTAATAAATAGTACGTAACAATTTAATAAATAGTAGGTAACAATTTAATAAATAGTAGGTAACAATTTAATAAATAGTAGGTAACAATTTAATAAATAGTGGGTAACAATTTAATAAATAGTAAGGAGCAATATAATAAATAATAAGTAGCCATTTAATAAATAGTAAGTAGCAATTTAATAAATAGTAAGTAGCAATTTAATAAATAGTAAGTAACAATTTAATAAATAGTAAGTAACAATTTAATAAATAGTAAGTAACAATTTAATAAATAGTAAGTAGCAATTTAATAAATAGTGAGTAGCAATTTAATAAATAGTAAGTAGCAAATTAATAAATTGTAAGTAACAATTTAATAAATAGTAAGTAACAATTTAATAAATAGTAAGTAGCAATTTAATAAATAGTGAGTAGTAATTTAATAAATAGTATGTAGCAATTTAATAAATTGTAAGTAACAATTTAATAAATAGTAATTAACAATTTAATAAATAGTAATTAACAATTTAATAAATAGTAAGTAACAATTTAATAAATAGTAGGTAACAATTTAATAAATAGTAGGTAACAATTTAATAAATAGTAGGTAGCCATTTAATAAATAGTAGGTAACAATTTAATAAATAGTAGCTAACAATTTAATATATAGTAGGTAACAATTTAATAAATAGTAGGTAACAATTTAATAAATAGTAGGTAACAATTTAATAAATAGTATGTAACAATTTAATAAATAGTAGGTAACAATTTAATAAATAGTAGGTAACAATTTAATAAATAGTAGGTAACAATTTAATAAATAGTGGGTAACAATTTAATAAATAGTAAGGAGCAATATAATAAATAATAAGTAGCCATTTAATAAATAGTAAGTAGCAATTTAATAAATAGTAAGTAGCAATTTAATAAATAGTAAGTAACAATTTAATAAATAGTAAGTAACAATTTAATAAATAGTAAGTAACAATTTAATAAATAGTAAGTAGCAATTTAATAAATAGTGAGTAGCAATTTAATAAATAGTAAGTAGCAAATTAATAAATTGTAAGTAACAATTTAATAAATAGTAAGTAACAATTTAATAAATAGTATGTAGCAATTTAATAAATAGTGAGTAGTAATTTAATAAATAGTATGTAGCAATTTAATAAATTGTATGTAACAATTTAATAAATAGTAATTAACAATTTAATAAATAGTAATTAACAATTTAATAAATAGTAAGTAACAATTTAATAAATAGTACGTAACAATTTAATAAATAGTAGGTAACAATTTAATAAATAGTTGGAAACAATTTAATAAATAGTAGGTAACAATTTAATAAATAGTAGGTAGCAATTTAATAAATAGTAGGTAACAATTTAATAAATAGTTGGAAACAATTTAATAAATAGTAGGTAACAATTTAATAAATAGTAAGTAGCAATTTAATAAATAGTAGGTAGCAATTTAATAAATAGTAAGTAGCAATTTCATAAATAGTATGTAGCAATTTAATAAATAGTAAGTAGCAATTTAATAAATAGTAAGTAGCAATTTAATAAATTGTAAGTAGCAATTTAATAAATAGAAAGTAGCAATTTAATAAATAGTAGGTAACAATTTAATAAATAGTAGGTAACAATTTAATAAATAGTATGTAACAATTTAATAAATAGTAGGTAACAATTTAATAAATAGTAGGTAACAATTTAATAAATAGTAGGTAACAATTTAATAAATAGTGGGTAACAATTTAATAAATAGTAAGGAGCAATATAATAAATAATAAGTAGCCATTTAATAAATAGTAAGTAGCAATTTAATAAATAGTAAGTGGCAATTTAATAAATAGTAAGTAACGATTTAATAAATAGTAAGTAACAATTTAATAAATAGTAAGTAACAATTTAATAAATAGTAAGTAGCAATTTAATAAATAGTGAGTAGCAATTTAATAAATAGTAAGTAGCAAATTAATAAATTGTAAGTAACAATTTAATAAATAGTAAGTAACAATTTAATAAATAGTAAGTAGCAATTTAATAAATAGTGAGTAGTAATTTAATAAATGGTATGTAGCAATTTAATAAATTGTAAGTAACAATTTAATAAATAGTAATTAACAATTTAATAAATAGTAATTAACAATTTAATAAATAGTAAGTAACAATTTAATAAATAGTACGTAACAATTTAATAAATAGTAGGTAACAATTTAATAAATAGTTGGAAACAATTTAATAAATAGTAGGTAACAATTTAATAAATAGTAGGTAGCAATTTAATAAATAGTAGGTAACAATTTAATAAATAGTTGGAAACAATTTAATAAATAGTAGGTAACAATTTAATAAATAGTAAGTAGCAATTTAATAAATAGTAGGTAGCAATTTAATAAATCGTAAGTAGCAATTTCATAAATAGTATGTAGCAATTTAATAAATAGTAAGTAGCAATTTAATAAATAGTAAGTAGCAATTTAATAAATTGTAAGTAGCAATTTAATAAATAGAAAGTAGCAATTTAATAAATAGTAAGTAACAATTTAATAAATAGTAAGTAACAATTTAATAAATAGTAAGTAACAATTTAATAAATAGTAAGTAGCAATTTAATAAATAGTGAATAGCAATTTAATAAATAGTAAGTAGCAATTTAATAAATTGTAAGTAACAATTTAATAAATAGTAATTAACAATTTAATAAATAGTAATTAACAATTTAATAAATAGTAAGAAACAATTTAATAAATAGTAGGTAGCCATTTAATAAATAGTAGGTAACAATTTAATAAATAGTAGGTAACAATTTAATAAATAGTAGGTAGCTATTTAATAAATAGTAAGTAGCAATTTAATAAATAGTAAGTAACAATTTAATAAATAGTAAGTAACAATTTAATAAATAGTAAGTAACAATTTAATAAATAGTAAGTAGCAATTTAATAAATAGTGAGTAGCAATTTAATAAATAGTAAGTAGCAATTTAATAAATTGTAAGTAACAATTTAATAAATAGTAAGTAACAATTTAATAAATAGTAAGTAGCAATTTAATAAATAGTGAGTAGCAATTTAATAAATAGTAAGTAGCAATTTAATAAATTGTAAGTAACAATTTAATAAATAGTAATTAACAATTTAATAAATAGTAATTAACAATTTAATAAATAGTAAGTAACAATTTAATAAATAGTACGTAACAATTTAATAAATAGTAGGTAACAATTTAATAAATAGTTGGAAACAATTTAATAAATAGTAGGTAACAATTTAATAAATAGTAAGTAGCAATTTAATAAATAGTAGGTAGCAATTTAATAAATAGTAAGTAGCAATTTAATAAATAGTAAGTAGCAATTTAATAAATTGTAAGTAGCAATTTAATAAATAGTATGTAGCAATTTAATAAATAGTAAGTAACAATTTAATGAATAGTAAGTAACAATTTAATAAATAGTAAGTAACAATTTAATAAATAGTAAGTAACAATTTAATAAATAGTAAGTAGCAATTAAATAAATAGTAAGAAGCAATTTAATAAATAGTAAGTAGCAATTTAATAAATAGTAAGTAGCAATTTAATAAATAGAAAGTAGCAATTTAATAAATAGTAAGTAACAATTTAATAAATAGTAAGTAACAATTTAATAAATAGTAAGTAGCAATTTAATAAATAGTGAGTAGCAATTTAATAAATAGTAAGTAGCAATTTAATAAATAGTAAGTAACAATTTAATAAATAGTAATTAACAATTTAATAAATAGTAATTAACAATTTAATTAATAGTAAGGAACAATTTAATAAATGGTAAGTAACAATTTAATAAATAGTAAGTAACAATTTAATAAATAGTAAGTAACAATTTAATAAATAGTAAGTAACAATTTAATAAATAGTAAATAACAATTTAATAAATTGTATGTAACAATTTAATAAATAGTAGGTAACAAATTAATAAATAGTAGGTAACAATTTAATAAATAGTAGGTAGCAATTTAATAAATAGTAGGTAACAATTTAATAAATAGTTGGAAACAATTTAATAAATAGTAGGTAACAATTTAATAAATAGTAAGTAGCAATTTAATAAATAGTAGGTAGCAATTTAATAAATAGTAAGTAGCAATTTCATAAATAGTATGTAGCAATTTAATAAATAGTAAGTAGCAATTTAATAAATAGTAAGTAGCAATTTAATAAATTGTAAGTAGCAATTTAATAAATAGAAAGTAGCAATTTAATAAATAGTAAGTAACAATTTAATAAATAGTAAGTAACAATTTAATAAATAGTAAGTAACAATTTAATAAATAGTAAGTAGCAATTTAATAAATAGTGAATAGCAATTTAATAAATAGTAAGTAGCAATTTAATAAATTGTAAGTAACAATTTAATAAATAGTAATTAACAATTTAATAAATAGTAATTAACAATTTAATAAATAGTAAGAAACAATTTAATAAATAGTAGGTAGCCATTTAATAAATAGTAGGTAACAATTTAATAAATAGTAGGTAACAATTTAATAAATAGTAGGTAGCAATTTAATAAATAGTAATTAACAATTTAATAAATAGTAATTAACAATTTAATTAATAGTAAGGAACAATTTAATAAATGGTAAGTAACAATTTAATAAATAGTAAGTAACAATTTAATAAATAGTAAGTAACAATTTAATAAATAGTAAGTAACAATTTAATAAATAGTAAATAACAATTTAATAAATTGTATGTAACAATTTAATAAATAGTAGGTAACAAATTAATAAATAGTAGGTAACAATTTAATAAATTGTAGGTAACATTTTAATAAATCGTAGGTAACAATTTAATAAATAGTAGGTAACAATTTAATAAATAGTAGCTAACAATTTAATAAATAGTGGGTAACAAATTAATAAATAGTAAGTAGCAATTTAATAAATAGTAAGTAGCAATTTAATAAATAGTAAGTAGCAATTTAATAAATTGTAAGTAGCAATTTAATAAATAGTATGTAGCAATTTAATAAATAGTAAGTAACAATTTAATGAATAGTAAGTAACAATTTAATAAATAGTAAGTAACAATTTAATAAATAGTAAGTAACAATTTAATAAATAGTAAGTAGCAATTTAATAAATAGTGAGTAGCAATTTAATAAATAGTAAGTAGCAATTTAATAAATAGTAAGTAACAATTTAATAAATAGTAAGTAGCAATTTAATAAATAGTAAGTAGCAATTTAATAAATAGTAAGTAGCAATTAAATAAATAGTAAGAAGCAATTTAATAAATAGTAAGTAGCAATTTAATAAATAGTAAGTAGCAATTTAATAAATAGTAAGTAGCAATTTAATAAATAGTAAGTAGCAATTTAATAAATTGTAAGTAGCAATTTAATAAATAGTATGTAGCAATTTAATAAATAGTAAGTAACAATTTAATGAATAGTAAGTAACAATTTAATAAATAGTAAGTAACAATTTAATAAATAGTAAGTAACAATTTAATAAATAGTAAGTAGCAATTTAATAAATAGTGAGTAGCAATTTAATAAATAGTAAGTAGCAATTTAATAAATAGTAAGTAACAATTTAATAAATAGTAATTAACAATTTAATAAATAGTAATTAACAATTTAATTAATAGTAAGGAACAATTTAATAAATGGTAAGTAACAATTTAATAAATAGTAAGTAACAATTTAATAAATAGTAAGTAACAATTTAATAAATAGTAAGTAACAATTTAATAAATAGTAAATAACAATTTAATAAATTGTATGTAACAATTTAATAAATAGTAGGTAACAAATTAATAAATAGTAGGTAACAATTTAATAAATTGTAGGTAACATTTTAATAAATAGTAGGTAACAATTTAATAAATAGTAGGTAACAATTTAATAAATAGTAGCTAACAATTTAATAAATAGTAGGTAACAAATTAATAAATAGTAGGTAACAATTTAATAAATAGTAGGTAACAATTTAATAAATAGTAGATAACAATTTAATATATTGTACGTAACAATTTAATAAATAGTAGGTAACAATTTAATAAATAGTTGGAAACAATTTAATAAATAGTAGGTAACAATTTAATAAATAGTAGGTAGCAATTTAATAAATAGTCAGTAGCAATTTAATAAATAGTAAGTAACAATTTAATAAATAGTAAGTAACAATTTAATAAATAGTAAGTAACAATTTAATAAATAGTAAGTAGCAATTTAATAAATAGTGAGTAGCAATTTAATAAATAGTAAGTAGCAATTTAATAAATTGTAAGTAACAATTTAATAAATAGAAAGTAACAATTTAATAAATAGTAAGTAGCAATTTAATAAATAGTGAGTAGCAATTTAATAAATAGTATGTAGCAATTTAATAAATTGTAAGTAACAATTTAATAAATAGTAATTAACAATTTAATAAATAGTAATTAACAATTTAATAAATAGTAAGTAACAATTTAATAAATAGTACGTAACAATTTAATAAATAGTAGGTAACAATTTAATAAATAGTTGGAAACAATTTAATAAATAGTAGGTAACAATTTAATAAATAGTAGGTAGCAATTTAATAAATAGTAGGTAGCAATTTAATAAATAGTAAGTAGCAATTTCATAAATAGTAAGTAGCAATTTAATAAATAGTAAGTAGCAATTTAATAAATTGTAAGTAGCAATTTAATAAATAGTAAGTAGCAATTTAATAAATAGTAAGTAACAATTTAATAAATAGTAAGTAACAATTTAATAAATAGTAAGTAGCAATTTAATAAATAGTAAGTAGCAATTTAATAAATAGTAAGTAGCAATTTAATAAATAGTAAGTAACAATATAATAAATAGTAAGTAACTATTTAATAAATAGTAAGTAACAATTTAATAAATAGTAAGTAGCAATTTAATAAATAGTGAGTAGCAATTTAATAAATAGTAGTTAACAATTTAATAAGTAGTAGGTAACAATTTAATAAATAGTAGGTAACAATTTAATAAATAGTAGATAACAATTTAATATATTGTACGTAACAATTTAATAAATAGTAGGTAACAATTTAATAAATAGTAGCTAACAATTTAATAAATAGTGGGTAACAAATTAATAAATAGTAAGTAACAATTTAATAAATAGTAATTAAAAATTTAATAAATAGTAAGTAGCCACTTAATAAATAGTATGTAACAATTTAATTAATAGTAAGTAGCCATTTAATAAATAGTAAGTAGCAATTTAATAAATAGTAAGTAGCAATTTAATAAATAGTAAGTAGCAATTTAATAAATAGTAAGAAGCAATTTAATAAATCGTAAGTAGCAATTTAATAAATAGTGAGTAGCAATTTAATAAATAGTAAGTAGCAATTTAATAAATAGTAAGTAACAATTTAATAAATAGTAATTAACAATTTAATAAATAGTAATTAACAATTTAATTAATAGTAAGGAACAATTTAATAAATGGTAAGTAACAATTTAATAAATAGTAAGTAACAATTTAATAAATAGTAAGTAACAATTTAATAAATAGTAAGTAACAATTTAATAAATAGTAAATAACAATATAATAAATTGTATGTAACAATTTAATAAATAGTAGGTAACAAATTAATAAATAGTAGGTAACAATTTAATAAATTGTAGGTAACATTTTAATAAATAGTAGGTAACAATTTAATAAATAGTAGGTAACAATTTAATAAATAGTAGCTAACAATTTAATAAATAGTAGGTAACAAATTAATAAATAGTAGGTAACAATTTAATAAATAGTAGGTAACAATTTAATAAATAGTAGATAACAATTTAATATATTGTACGTAACAATTTAATAAATAGTAGGTAACAATTTAATAAATAGTTGGAAACAATTTAATAAATAGTAGGTAACAATTTAATAAATAGTAGGTAGCAATTTAATAAATAGTCAGTAGCAATTTAATAAATAGTAAGTAACAATTTAATAAATAGTAAGTAACAATTTAATAAATAGTAAGTAACAATTTAATAAATAGTAAGTAGCAATTTAATAAATAGTGAGTAGCAATTTAATAAATAGTAAGTAGCAATTTAATAAATTGTAAGTAACAATTTAATAAATAGAAAGTAACAATTTAATAAATAGTAAGTAGCAATTTAATAAATAGTGAGTAGCAATTTAATAAATAGTATGTAGCAATTTAATAAATTGTAAGTAACAATTTAATAAATAGTAATTAACAATTTAATAAATAGTAATTAACAATTTAATAAATAGTAAGTAACAATTTAATAAATAGTACGTAACAATTTAATAAATAGTAGGTAACAATTTAATAAATAGTTGGAAACAATTTAATAAATAGTAGGTAACAATTTAATAAATAGTAGGTAGCAATTTAATAAATAGTAGGTAGCAATTTAATAAATAGTAAGTAGCAATTTCATAAATAGTAAGTAGCAATTTAATAAATAGTAAGTAGCAATTTAATAAATTGTAAGTAGCAATTTAATAAATAGTAAGTAGCAATTTAATAAATAGTAAGTAACAATTTAATAAATAGTAAGTAACAATTTAATAAATAGTAGCTAACAATTTAATAAATAGTGGGTAACAAATTAATAAATAGTAAGTAACAATTTAATAAATAGTAAGTAACAATTTAATAAATAGTAAGTAGCCACTTAATAAATAGTATGTAACAATTTAATAAATAGTAAGTAGCCATTTAATAAATAGTAAGTAGCAATTTAATAAATAGTAAGTAGCAATTTAATAAATAGTAAGTAGCCATTTAATAAATAGTAAGTAGCAATTTAATAAATAGTAAGTAGCAATTTAATAAATAGTAAGTAGCAATTAAATAAATAGTAAGAAGCAATTTAATAAATAGTAAGTAGCAATTTAATAAATAGTAAGTAGCAATTTAATAAATAGTAAGTAGCAATTTAATAAATAGTAAGTAGCAATTTAATAAATTGTAAGTAGCAATTTAATAAATAGTATGTAGCAATTTAATAAATAGTAAGTAACAATTTAATGAATAGTAAGTAACAATTTAATAAATAGTAAGTAACAATTTAATAAATAGTAAGTAACAATTTAATAAATAGTAATTAACAATTTAATAAATAGTAATTAACAATTTAATTAATAGTAAGGAACAATTTAATAAATGGTAAGTAACAATTTAATAAATAGTAAGTAACAATTTAATAAATAGTAAGTAACAATTTAATAAATAGTAAGTAACAATTTAATAAATAGTAAATAACAATTTAATAAATTGTATGTAACAATTTAATAAATAGTAGGTAACAAATTAATAAATAGTAGGTAACAATTTAATAAATTGTAGGTAACATTTTAATAAATAGTAGGTAACAATTTAATAAATAGTAGGTAACAATTTAATAAATAGTAGCTAACAATTTAATAAATAGTGGGTAACAAATTAATAAATAGTAAGTAACAATTTGATAAATAGTAATTAACAATATAATAAATAGTAAGTAGCCACTTAATAAATAGTATGTAACAATTTAATTAATAGTAAGTAGCCATTTAATAAATAGTAAGTAGCAATTTAATAAATAGTAAGTAGCAATTTAATAAATAGTAAGTAGCAATTTAATAAATAGTAAGAAGCAATTTAATAAATAGTAAGTAGCAATTTAATAAATAGTAAGTAGCAATTTAATAAATAGTAAGTAGCAATTTAATAAATAGTAAGTAGCAATTTAATAAATAGTAAGTAACAATATAATAAATAGTAAGTAACTATTTAATAAATAGTAAGTAACAATTTAATAAATAGTAAGTAGCAATTTAATAAATAGTGAGTAGCAATTTAATAAATAGTAGTTAACAATTTAATAAGTAGTAGGTAACAATTTAATAAATAGTAGGTAACAATTTAATAAATAGTAGGTAACAATTTAATAAATAGTAGATAACAATTTAATATATTGTACGTAACAATTTAATAAATAGTAAGTAACAATTTAATAAATAGTAGCTAACAATTTAATAAATAGTGGGTAACAAATTAATAAATAGTAAGTAACAATTTAATAAATAGTAAGTAACAATTTAATAAATAGTAAGTAGCCACTTAATAAATAGTATGTAACAATTTAATAAATAGTAAGTAGCCATTTAATAAATAGTAAGTAGCAATTTAATAAATAGTAAGTAGCAATTTAATAAATAGTAAGTAGCCATTTAATAAATAGTAAGTAGCAATTTAATAAATAGTAAGTAGCAATTTAATAAATAGTAAGTAGCAATTAAATAAATAGTAAGAAGCAATTTAATAAATAGTAAGTAGCAATTTAATAAATAGTAAGTAGCAATTTAATAAATAGTAAGTAGCAATTTAATAAATTGTAAGTAGCAATTTAATAAATAGTAAGTAGCAATTTAATAAATAGTAAGTAACAATTTAATAAATTGTAAGTAACAATTTAATAAATAGTAGCTAACAATTTAATAAATAGTGGGTAACAAATTAATAAATAGTAAGTAACAATTTAATAAATAGTAAGTAACAATTTAATAAATAGTAAGTAGCCACTTAATAAATAGTATGTAACAATTTAATAAATAGTAAGTAGCCATTTAATAAATAGTAAGTAGCAATTTAATAAATAGTAAGTAGCAATTTAATAAATAGTAAGTAGCCATTTAATAAATAGTAAGTAGCAATTTAATAAATAGTAAGTAGCAATTTAATAAATAGTAAGTAGCAATTAAATAAATAGTAAGAAGCAATTTAATAAATAGTAAGTAGCAATTTAATAAATAGTAAGTAGCAATTTAATAAATAGTAAGTAGCAATTTAATAAATAGTAAGTAGCAATTTAATAAATTGTAAGTAGCAATTTAATAAATAGTATGTAGCAATTTAATAAATAGTAAGTAACAATTTAATGAATAGTAAGTAACAATTTAATAAATAGTAAGTAACAATTTAATAAATAGTAAGTAACAATTTAATAAATAGTAATTAACAATTTAATAAATAGTAATTAACAATTTAATTAATAGTAAGGAACAATTTAATAAATGGTAAGTAACAATTTAATAAATAGTAAGTAACAATTTAATAAATAGTAAGTAACAATTTAATAAATAGTAAGTAACAATTTAATAAATAGTAAATAACAATTTAATAAATTGTATGTAACAATTTAATAAATAGTAGGTAACAAATTAATAAATAGTAGGTAACAATTTAATAAATTGTAGGTAACATTTTAATAAATAGTAGGTAACAATTTAATAAATAGTAGGTAACAATTTAATAAATAGTAGCTAACAATTTAATAAATAGTGGGTAACAAATTAATAAATAGTAAGTAACAATTTGATAAATAGTAATTAACAATATAATAAATAGTAAGTAGCCACTTAATAAATAGTATGTAACAATTTAATTAATAGTAAGTAGCCATTTAATAAATAGTAAGTAGCAATTTAATAAATAGTAAGTAGCAATTTAATAAATAGTAAGTAGCAATTTAATAAATAGTAAGAAGCAATTTAATAAATAGTAAGTAGCAATTTAATAAATAGTAAGTAGCAATTTAATAAATAGTAAGTAGCAATTTAATAAATAGTAAGTAGCAATTTAATAAATAGTAAGTAACAATATAATAAATAGTAAGTAACTATTTAATAAATAGTAAGTAACAATTTAATAAATAGTAAGTAGCAATTTAATAAATAGTGAGTAGCAATTTAATAAATAGTAGTTAACAATTTAATAAGTAGTAGGTAACAATTTAATAAATAGTAGGTAACAATTTAATAAATAGTAGGTAACAATTTAATAAATAGTAGATAACAATTTAATATATTGTACGTAACAATTTAATAAATAGTAAGTAACAATTTAATAAATAGTAGCTAACAATTTAATAAATAGTGGGTAACAAATTAATAAATAGTAAGTAACAATTTAATAAATAGTAAGTAACAATTTAATAAATAGTAAGTAGCCACTTAATAAATAGTATGTAACAATTTAATAAATAGTAAGTAGCCATTTAATAAATAGTAAGTAGCAATTTAATAAATAGTAAGTAGCAATTTAATAAATAGTAAGTAGCCATTTAATAAATAGTAAGTAGCAATTTAATAAATAGTAAGTAGCAATTTAATAAATAGTAAGTAGCAATTAAATAAATAGTAAGAAGCAATTTAATAAATAGTAAGTAGCAATTTAATAAATAGTAAGTAGCAATTTAATAAATAGTAAGTAGCAATTTAATAAATAGTAAGTAGCAATTTAATAAATTGTAAGTAGCAATTTAATAAATAGTATGTAGCAATTTAATAAATAGTAAGTAGCAATTTAATAAATAGTAAGTAGCAATTTAATAAATTGTAAGTAGCAATTTAATAAATAGTAAGTAGCAATTTAATAAATAGTAAGTAACAATTTAATAAATAGTAAGTAACAATTTAATAAATAGTAGCTAACAATTTAATAAATAGTGGGTAACAAATTAATAAATAGTAAGTAACAATTTAATAAATAGTAAGTAACAATTTAATAAATAGTAAGTAGCCACTTAATAAATAGTTGGAAACAATTTAATAAATAGTAGGTAACAATTTAATAAATAGTAGGTAGCAATTTAATAAATAGTAGGTAGCAATTTAATAAATAGTAAGTAGCAATTTAATAAATAGTAAGAAGCAATTTAATAAATAGTAAGTAGCAATTTAATAAATAGTAAGTAGCAATTTAATAAATAGTAAGTGGCAATTTAATAAATAGTAAGAAGCAATTTAATAAATAGTAAGTAACAATTTAATAAATAGTAAGTAACAATTTAATAAATAGTAAGTAGCAATATAATAAATAGTGAGTAGCAATTTAATAAATAGTAAGTAGCAATTTAATAAATTGTAAGTAACAATTTAATAAATAGAAAGTAACAATTTAATAAATAGTAAGTAGCAATTTAATAAATAGTGAGTAGCAATTTAATAAATAGTATGTAGCAATTTAATAAATTGTAAGTAACAATTTAATAAATAGTAATTAACAATTTAATAAATAGTAATTAACAATTTAATAAATAGTAAGTAACAATTTAATAAATAGTACGTAACAATTTAATAAATAGTAGGTAACAATTTAATAAATAGTTGGAAACAATTTAATAAATAGTAGGTAACAATTTAATAAATAGTAGGTAGCAATTTAATAAATAGTAGGTAGCAATTTAATAAATAGTAAGTAGCAATTTCATAAATAGTAAGTAGCAATTTAATAAATAGTAAGTAGCAATTTAATAAATTGTAAGTAGCAATTTAATAAATAGTAAGTAGCAATTTAATAAATAGTAAGTAACAATTTAATAAATAGTAGCTAACAATTTAATAAATAGTGGGTAACAAATTAATAAATAGTAAGTAACAATTTAATAAATAGTAAGTAACAATTTAATAAATAGTAAGTAGCCACTTAATAAATAGTATGTAACAATTTAATAAATAGTAAGTAGCCATTTAATAAATAGTAAGTAGCAATTTAATAAATAGTAAGTAGCAATTTAATAAATAGTAAGTAGCCATTTAATAAATAGTAAGTAGCAATTTAATAAATAGTAAGTAGCAATTTAATAAATAGTAAGTAGCAATTAAATAAATAGTAAGAAGCAATTTAATAAATAGTAAGTAGCAATTTAATAAATAGTAAGTAGCAATTTAATAAATAGTAAGTAGCAATTTAATAAATAGTAAGTAGCAATTTAATAAATTGTAAGTAGCAATTTAATAAATAGTATGTAGCAATTTAATAAATAGTAAGTAACAATTTAATGAATAGTAAGTAACAATTTAATAAATAGTAAGTAACAATTTAATAAATAGTAAGTAACAATTTAATAAATAGTAATTAACAATTTAATAAATAGTAATTAACAATTTAATTAATAGTAAGGAACAATTTAATAAATGGTAAGTAACAATTTAATAAATAGTAAGTAACAATTTAATAAATAGTAAGTAACAATTTAATAAATAGTAAGTAACAATTTAATAAATAGTAAATAACAATTTAATAAATTGTATGTAACAATTTAATAAATAGTAGGTAACAAATTAATAAATAGTAGGTAACAATTTAATAAATTGTAGGTAACATTTTAATAAATAGTAGGTAACAATTTAATAAATAGTAGGTAACAATTTAATAAATAGTAGCTAACAATTTAATAAATAGTGGGTAACAAATTAGTAAATAGTAAGTAACAATTTAATAAATAGTAATTAACAATTTAATAAATAGTAAGTAGCCACTTAATAAATAGTATGTAACAATTTAATTAATAGTAAGTAGCCATTTAATAAATAGTAAGTAGCAATTTAATAAATAGTAAGTAGCAATTTAATAAATAGTAAGTAGCAATTTAATAAATAGTAAGAAGCAATTTAATAAATAGTAAGTAGCAATTTAATAAATAGTAAGTAGCAATTTAATAAATAGTAAGTAGCAATTTAATAAATAGTAAGTAGCAATTTAATAAATAGTAAGTAACAATATAATAAATAGTAAGTAACTATTTAATAAATAGTAAGTAACAATTTAATAAATAGTAAGTAGCAATTTAATAAATAGTGAGTAGCAATTTAATAAATAGTAGTTAACAATTTAATAAGTAGTAGGTAACAATTTAATAAATAGTAGGTAACAATTTAATAAATAGTAGATAACAATTTAATATATTGTACGTAACAATTTAATAAATAGTAGGTAACAATTTAATAAATAGTAGCTAACAATTTAATAAATAGTGGGTAACAAATTAATAAATAGTAAGTAACAATTTAATAAATAGTAATTAAAAATTTAATAAATAGTAAGTAGCCACTTAATAAATAGTATGTAACAATTTAATTAATAGTAAGTAGCCATTTAATAAATAGTAAGTAGCAATTTAATAAATAGTAAGTAGCAATTTAATAAATAGTAAGTAGCAATTTAATAAATAGTAAGAAGCAATTTAATAAATCGTAAGTAGCAATTTAATAAATAGTAAGTAGCAATTTAATAAATAGTAAGTAGCAATTTAATAAATAGTAAGTAGCAATTTAATAAATAGTAAGTAACAATATAATAAATAGTAAGTAACTATTTAATAAATAGTAAGTAACAATTTAATAAATAGTAAGTAGCAATTTAATAAATAGTGAGTAGCAATTTAATAAATAGTAGTTAACAATTTAATAAGTAGTAGGTAACAATTTAATAAATAGTAGGTAACAATTTAATAAATAGTAGGTAACAATTTAATAAATAGTAGATAACAATTTAATATATTGTACGTAACAATTTAATAAATAGTAGGTAACAATTTAATAAATAGTTGGAAACAATTTAATAAATAGTAGGTAACAATTTAATAAATAGTAGGTAGCAATTTAATAAATAGTAGGTAACAATTTAATAAATAGTTGGAAACAATTTAATAAATAGTAGGTAACAATTTAGAAAATAGTAAGTAGCAATTTAATAAATAGTAGGTAGCAATTTAATAAATAGTAAGTAGCAATTTCATAAATAGTATGTAGCAATTTAATAAATAGTAAGTAGCAATTTAATAAATAGTAAGTAGCAATTTAATAAATTGTAAGTAGCAATTTAATAAATAGAAAGTAGCAATTTAATAAATAGTAAGTAACAATTTAATAAATAGTAAGTAACAATTTAATAAATAGTAAGTAACAATTTAATAAATAGTAAGTAGCAATTTAATAAATAGTGAATAGCAATTTAATAAATAGTAAGTAGCAATTTAATAAATTGTAAGTAACAATTTAATAAA